>CM060924.1:12942670-13546307 GCA_030737875.1 Allium sativum
ACTACAGAATGCTGGGATGATCTTCTGTAACATGTATCCTAGATTACCTGCAATAAGCTATCAGGAGTTATTTATTTATATGTTAGATTTATCTTTCTTTTATAGAAAATTATTTTCTTCGCTTTTATTCTTCAAATCCACCTTCTTTTCTACGGTAAAACTTCCCAGATCAAATGTTTCCAGCTCTCTCTAGAAATATGATCTAATGTGCTCACTATCAATGTATTTGAGTCTACCCAACTTTCACAAATTATAATTGATATGAAATTAATCTTGTGTAATAATATTATGTACCTGCAGAGCAGCTTGCAATGATGAGGCCTACAAAATGTGGTTTCGGCTTCAAGATTTTTAGTGCGACCCATCCGAGGCTTCCTCCAGCTAAGAATGCTATGCCAATATTGACTGGCGTGAACGACCTTAATATGACAAGGTAACCATCAGTTTCTATAAAAATATGTAATATGCATGTTCACTAACATTTATATTATAGAAAATATAATTGAATAAATACCAAGGTATCAGATCTTGTAATTATTAGGTGTGGCTCGCATTGGAATGGAGTGGGTGCGTGGATTGAACGGGCCAATTGTCCCACATCGCAAGATATTAAGAGATATCGTGGTATATATATGGTATTGGTGGCATGTAACAATGGGGATTCCTTTTGTTACAATAAGTGCTTGCCAATACCAGATTATATGCTCGATGGGAGGCGATGGGGGATGTTCAATCGGGACGTCGGCATAGGAGTTTTCGACCGTTGACCCCCACTAGACACGGTGAAGCGCGTACGAGCGGAAGGTACGCAGGGAATGCCGAAACTTAACATGGTATCGGATCTCCATGGTTCGAGGGGACCGGTATGCAGCACGACCGAAGCATGGCTCCAAAGGGGGCTTGAGCATGGGACGCTCGTCAAGGTGGAGATACAATGGTACAAGCAGCCTGACCCCACTGCTTATGAGAACTCGGGGTAGCAGCCTAACCCAACTGCGAAGAAGACTCAAGGTGTAACTCCAAGGGTGACTTGAGCAATGCTCGCCAAGGTGGAGATTGTTACGTGTGGCTCGCATTGGAATGTAGTGGGTGCGTGGATTGAACGGGCCAATTGTCCCACATCGCAAGATATTAAGAGATATCGTAGTATATGTATGGTATTGGTGGCATGTAACAATGGGGATTCCTTTTGTTACAATAAGTGCTTGCTAATACCAGATTACATGCTCGACGGGAGGCGATGGGGGATGTTCAATCGGGACGCCGGCATAGGAGTTTTCGACCGTTGACCCCCACTAGACACGGGGAAGCGCGTACGAGCGGAAGGTACGCAGGGAATGCCGAAACTTAGTAGTAATGTTATTGTTTTTGTTAAGCTTCCAAATATAATCGCTAGACCAAACACAGTAAACACATCTGTTTGCAAATAAAATTGTTCAAACATTCTTAAGGTTCAAATGAAATATATCATTAAATTTTAATAAAATAAACATATCGAGTTCAACCTTGTTTAGATCTCTTCTGAAGGTGAGAGTATGTTCATGTTTTTTGGTTGCTAGAATAACTCCAACAAAGCATATAATCAACATCTGCATAACTGAGGACTTTTAAATGTCTGTAATGTTTTTTCAAACATGCTGCATGGCATACCAAATTGCAAAAAAGTGATACTGCATGCAAAGAAGTCATTTGCGTGGTTTTTGGTGATAGACGAAACATATAACAGAATTGATAAAAGAAAATCACTAAAAGTGAATGGTGATATGAATCTACATATTAGTAATAGGAAACGCAGGAACAAAATAGAGATCCAAGTCAATGTCGAAGCAGTGGAGACTAAACTGTATCAAATGGCTCTCAAGCAAATAGTGTCCAAGCACAGTTAATTAAAGATAACACTGTCAATTTGGATGAAGGAAAAACCAAAGCAGACCTTAATGTTGTTAGTATTATTAATGGCATGCAAGAGGAAGGAGAGGTAACTACAGTAAAATTAAAAGATATGCCTCAGGAAGTTCTTAATATGCTAGTCTATAAAGCAAGATCAGAAACAACACCTAGTAGGGTTGGGAGTAATCCTCAATTTACTCGTTTAGAGAACCAGCATACGGTGATGAACTGTAAAGTAGGAACAGAAAAAAAATTCATGCAATGACAAGGCGAGGAAATACCAAAGTCCGAGGCAGATGAGCATCAAAACACACTTCTAAGACAATGCAAGGAATTTTTTTTCTAGGTACAATGAGATAGAGACAGCGGTGGTCTGTAGGAAATACAAATAGAGCTAGTGAAGCTATCAGGTTGATTAACAAATTTGACTTTTGAATTAGCAACATAGACGGTAAATAACATTATGTAGTATAATATGTTTGAAATATCAGCAGATGATGTAGACTAATATATAATTCCAAACAAAATGTAATGTAAATGTATTTACAAATTTAATCAAATGATGTGGTCACTCTACGGGTGGAACAATGTTTTCTGGAAAAGGAAAAAAAACTCTTACAATATTTTTTCAAAATTGAAAACTGCGAATTGATTTATTCATGATTTGAAATTACAATCATGCCAACTCTATCTGTAGACTGTAACTTTGAAAGGAACCTGGTTAATATATATTTGTTTTGTCATAATACAATTTCTTTATTACGGTGACATCATTAACTAGATTTCATTTTTCTATGATGGCCTGATTGATTGGGGTCTCTAATGCATTGGAGAATTTTTTATCAAACGAGTGCCTCTTGGGAACTTATCTGTAGGAACCCGGAAATCTGGGCCAATTTAAAATTTTTAAATTGGCTATTTTAGTAACTTTTGACTATTTAAAATAATTTATTTTAAAGTAGAAAGGGGACAACCCTAGAAAATTTTACTCTATTTAACCATATCTCTCAAACGGAAGTGGAGAACAGGACCATCACAGTGTAGAGTAAATGTTAGGGCTTGGCCGGCATTTTAAAATAGTCGCAGGGCTGCTTATATAAGGCTGTGTACAATTAAAGGTATTTTAAACGTATATTTAGCCCTTAAAAATAACCATTTTGCAAACGACCTCGGAATTCGACGAAACCACTTTTGTTGGGTTCGGGATGTCGAATTATTGCTAGGTTTCAAGTTTCGTAATTTTTGGAGTTAATATGTGAGCGTGGCGCGGTTAAACGCGTTTGACCACTTTTAGTTGATTTTAATCGACTGAAATTTGGCCATTTTTCAAACAGTCTCATAATTCGACGAAATTTGTTTTGTTAGGACCGTATCGTCGATACGATGCTAGAAAATATTTTTCTGGGATTTTTATGATTCGTATGTGGCCCCGGTAATTTGTAATGTGCGTCAAAATTAAATATATACTGGTTTATATTTTAATTTTGATAAAAACCTATCGTAACAGCCGAATTGGCGCACGACACATATCCCATTGTGTTCGGAATGGGGGAAAACGCTAGGGACGACAGTCGTTGGGTTCGATTTAGTGTCCGAACGAAAAATTCACTTTATTGAGATTTAATTAATTATATAATTTCAATTATATAATACTCCCTCCTCCACACAGTCAAACCTAGGTCAAAATTAAAATAAATAAAACTCGCGCCTCCTCTCCGATCTCGCCTGTCGATGACGCGTCGCCACCATGGAGGCGCTCCGCCGGTCACTCCACCCCAGCCCCGATCCTTCCCCCTCCCTCCTCTCTCTGCTCCCTCCGACGATCAAAAGCCGTGCCCTAACTCCCCAAGCTTCGCTGCCTCACCAATAACCACCGCCGCCAATTGTTGAGGGCCCCACGTCGCCGACGCACCCCGCCCTGATGATCTCTCCCCTCCTCATCCCCCCTTCTCTACCCAACGCAAATCTAAACCCACGCCATCACCAAACGAGACCCCAATTTCCACCGCACCTCCCTTCAGTCCGCTCCGCCTCTGTCCGCTCCACACCCCCCAGTCTTCCTCCTCCTCTTCCGGTCAGCGGACACAACGCTTCCCCTCTTTTTCCCTTTGGCCAATGTAAGTTTTTAATTGTATCTTATTTATTTATTTTAATCGAGTTAAAGTAATTATTATGAAAAGTGATAAATTCAGTTTATTTTCAATTTTTAATAAATAAAATAGCGTTGTTTTAAGGATATAAATAGCAAGGATTTTATTTCTGGTTTTAGGAATAACCTTGTGTATAAAGATTGATTTTTTAATTTAAATAAAAATCTGGTTTTTATTATATATAAGCGGGTTTAAAGATTATATTTTTATTTCTAAAAAGATAGTATTTTTAAAACTAAAAAGATAGTATTTTTAAAACTAAAAAGATAGTATTTTTAAAACTAAAAAGATAGTATTTTAAAAATAAAAAGATAGTATTTTTGAAACTAAAAAGACAAGATTTTTAGATGTAAAAAGGCGAGAGTTTTAAAATTAAAAAGGCGAGATTTTTAATAACATAAAGACGTGATTTTTAAAACCTTAGAGGCGAGATTTATAGCGTTGTCAAAGTATAATTTTTATGTATATTATAGCGTTGTAAAAATATAATCTTTATATTCAAAGTAGCATGGTTAAAAATATAATTTTTAACATATACGTGTGAAATAAAGTGCGATGGGACCAAGTGGAAACGCGACGAAGATGTTATACATAAGAAGAGTCACGGTGTTTGGATTAGCTTTGGTGAGAACTTCTCACTCTATTTTTGTTTTCTAGTGAAAAATATATACTAGGATGTTTGACGGTGTTTAGTAGCACCCGACACCCGTCGTCCACAAACCATGGACGGCTTGTTTGCTTAGTTGATTTGTTTGATTGCTATGTGATTGTGGTATTGGTGTGAACCCAATTTGTGGTGTGAAAAACGTCGATATAATTGGTTAGGATTAGACGTGCGCCGAAATAAGGCGAGGGTGTAAGGCTAGGCTAGACCTTACCCGAGTTTGTGGTTTGAATAATGAATCAAAAAATTTGTTAGGATTAGACGTGCGCCGAGATAAGGCGAAGGAGTAAGGCTAGGTTAGACCTTACTCCAATTTTGTATAGCGCCGTTGTGCTGCCGAAATTTTCTAAAAAGTGTTAGAAAAATTTGACTAGTGAAATTAAATATCCATATTCAAACCAGACGGTTTGTCTATGTACACCTATTTGATTGACGTTGATTTAGGACGATATATTTTACACATTGCCCAACTGCACGAATAAAAATGTGTGTTTGCTGGTTGAAACCCCACACGGGTGTTGGGATGAAATTGACGTACACTAATCCCAATTGTTTAGTTGTATGTCAATCGATCGGTTGACAGGCTGTTGTAAGCGTTGATTAGTGATATCTAATGCTTATGCAGTTGTGTAGTGCACTTTGGATGATGGTTGATTATATACATGTGTTGTATGTGAATCCATATAAGTGAAATTATATGGTATGTGTTTGGGCCTCATTCCAATTTGGTGAAATCAAAAATACTTGATACAAAATATTTGAAGTGTAAATATTTGAAATAGAATATTTAAAGCAGAAATATTTGAAATAGAATATTTAAAGTGAATATATTTGAAATAAAATATATTAAGCCGTGTTGATCAAATTTGCGCCATTTGGACGCGGATGATATTTATATCAATTTTATTCGTTTTAAAATAAATATCAATTAGGGAATTATTTCAAATTCAAAAATTTTGGAAATAATATCGTTTATAGCATAACGATGTAGAATAGTCAATTTTGGTTAAAAATTAAATGTGATGTTGGAATCGATTTTTAAACGAGTTATAAAATACGTTTGGAATTAAAATCGACGAAATATATATAATATATATTATATATATATTTAATGGCCTGAATAGAATGCGCCGCGCTGCGGCAGTTCGCGAATTTCGACCATTAAACTTCGTGTGGAAGTTGCGGGAGATCCGACCGTCGGATTCTCCTAAAACCGGAACCGTTATGTTCGTGACCGAAAGAGCTTTCCAAAAAATATAAGAAATTTGAAATCTAACAGTTGGATTTGGAATTATGTCCAAATCAAATTTGAAAAAGGTCGCTATGGATGCAGTTCGATGACCGTTTGTGGAAATCGACTGTACGGGCCTTGATAAGATTATTAAAAATAGTGATAATTTGTGTAAAATCAAAATAAGTGATTTGGGAAGAGTTGGGGTGAAAAACTCCATATTTGGAAAGATAAAAACATGTTTTTATCAAATTTAACTAGAGTTAAAAATCTATTTATTTTTAAATAGATAAATTGGTTTTGACATGGTTTTAAAAATAACCAGAATTTCTGATACGTTGATTGGAAAACGTGATTTTGGGTTCGTCGTGAATGGTGTCTTAAATAACACTGTTCTTGAATCCAGTTTAGAAAGAATAAATCTTTTAATTAAGATTTGGTGAAAGTGTCCAGTTAATTAATATTTAACTGGAATAGAATTGGAATTGGAATTTGGGTTTATCGTGAGCAGTGTTTTTAATAACACTCGCTCTTTAACCCGATTAACAATTGGAATGTGATTTTGGGTTCGTCGTGAACGGTGTCTTAAATAACACTGTTCTTGGGTCCAGTTTAGAAAAGAATAAATCTTTTAATTAAGATTTGGTGAAAGTGTCCAGTTAATTAATATTTAACTGGAATAGAATTCGAATTGGTTTCTGGGTTTATCGTGTACAGTGTTTTAAATAACACTTGTTCTTTAACTCGATTAACAATTGGATGTGATTTGGGGTTTATCATGAATCGTGTTTTAAAGGACAACAGTTCTTTAACCTAGTTAAAGGTTAAAACTAAGTGGAGTTTTAATGAGTCTTTAATTAGATTAAGGTGATATCCAAAGGAAGATTAAAGTATAAATTTAAAAGAATTTATCTTTGATAAAATTAATGGGAACCTTTCCCTTAGAATGTGAATATTTGAATAAAAGAATATTCTAAATTGGAATGAGGCGTATGTTGTGTTTGTGTAACACTTGTGTTTAAAATATACGCAGGTTATTCAGAAAGGCCGGGTTATACCCATTCTGAATAACCGATTCGACTATATATTGAAGGTGAAGATGATGGTTGAAGACCGAGGGTCTTCACATCGTTTGGATAATTACTGAACATCTTGATTGGGGGCACCCAAGAGGAGAGAATCGGTTGGTGATCGTCCAGACGTACTTGGAGATCGACGGATATGCAAGGAAAGTGCCTCCGGTTTCGTTCAGACCCAGAACGGACTTGTAAATGGTCGGTGTGTCTGACATTGGATTTTGGAGCTGTGTTGATTGGTTTGTATTAAATATACATCTGCCTGGAGAAAGAGAATTTATTCTCTTACTTCATCCCTCTCTGAGTCGCTCAGATCAGAGGTTGTATATCGATAGACATCAGTCGCATGGAGCGGATTTCCTGTGTGGCATGCCTAAGTGGCAATTGATCAAGGCTTCTGTTGAAAAGCAAAGTCTTGTGGTGATGATCAAAGCACGGCCTGTGTGGCATAGCTTTGTGTATAGCGTTGATTCACGAGTTTCACATCCCGGGTGGACCAAAAACGGGAGACGGACTTCAGGGAGGACGTGCGTTTTCTTCTAGTTAGAAGTGGTGCCAGTGCTTGAACTGGCTGGCATTGCTTATGTGGATGTTGGATTTGAGGCGCCTCGTGGTATCGGTTTCGGCCGATGCTTCTGGTCGGCGGACAGGCCAGGCTTTCGCCCCATAGGGCGGGAAAACGTAGTGGTTCAGGGTCTTAGTTTAATCCACATCGGTGGACCGGCCCTGACGATCCAAGGCTTGCCTGCGCGCTTGCCTGAGACTTGGTAGACTAGATTGTCTCGAAGTCGGTGAGGACTATCTTTTGCCTCGGTTCACAGACGGAAATCCAATTTCCAATACGTGACATTACGGTTTTGATTGTATAGCCTAGTATTGGCGGCATGTCATATGGTACCCATGCCGTCTAGGATTGATACATTTATATTTGAAGTTGTTTTGACACTATACACTTATTATATTATAAAATAACTTGTTTTAAACATACCAAGCATGCTTTGGCTATTATAAGGTAAAACCCTATCCTCCGGTTTGTGTTGCATTGTGTGATGAGACCTGGGTCTTATAATAGCTTCATTGTTCTTTATTTAGCATTGCGCTGTTTGTTTTATGCACTAGTATTCTTGGGGTGAAGCCCATTCCGCGTTAGCGGCGTGGTCCCTTGATTTACCTAACTTTAAGAATAAAGAATATTAACTGTTTTAGTTCTCACACCAGTCACATGACTGACCTGGAGTTTATTGTTTTAACCTAAACTCTGGGTGCCCTTATTTTCCGCACGGGCAGCTAGTAGTTTTGGTTTTGCAGATTTATATTTACAGGATCCTGGTTTACAGCTGGAACCATACCCGGAAAGCTTTGTATCCGCGTATTCTTTTCAGTTGTGTTTTGTATTATCTTCCGCTGTATTGTAATGTATTTAAATCTCTGATATTTGTGTAATGTATATTATTTGTGAATACTCTGTATATTCTTGTACTCTGATGTAAATTGTTGTAATAGAAATGAAATGTTCTTACGTTTGGCTTATATTGTGTCATGTTCTCAACTCTATCCGCGCTTTCCTTCGCGGGGAAGTTCGGGTCGTTTCATTATCTTTCTCTAAGAAGTTGACAATTTATCAATCACTATAACGAATTTATCTCTAATGCACAATAGATAACTGTTTGGAGTTCAATTAAGCATCCAACTTTGTAAATAATTATTTTTTAATTTTGTATCTTGTTTTCAATTGTTGATGGTACCCATACACTTTGGATTAATTTTATTATAATTGTTATGAGCCGTTCACCTTTTAAGGTTGACGTTGTCCAGATTGAGTACATGAAGGAAAACAAAGAACAAAAGATTATTGTTATGCATCGACTAGTTACTGATTATTAAATCAAGCTTTCTATTGGAAGAAATATCAACAATGACAAAGTCTAAAGTTTAATTTATTATTATTATTATTACTATTATTATTATTATTAACAAAGGAAATTTTAGGTGATTTATTTAAATAATGTAATTCAATAATCGTTAATAAATATACATTTATTCTTGCATTTTTCATTTTTTTAATTAAAATATTCACAAATATGATATATGTTTTGAGCAGATGTTTGTTTGGTTTTTTCTTTTGTTTTTTAAATTCAATAATAAATTAGAACTATAAAGATGGTAGCTTATATGTAGGAACCCTGAAAAGAAACCCAACAACTATGTAGTCCTACCATTTTTGTCTACACAAAGCATGTGGATTGTCCTTCTTGCTACTCGAATCTTGCTCTATCTACCTGGGCCAAGTTTAGTGTCCGTTGTAGACTAAGATGAATGCATGATGAAGTATGAAGAAAATTATTTCCCACATCATATATGTGCTCGTGTGCTCATCGGATCGAAAAATCTAGAACCCAGAAATGGGGTCAGGTTCTTTGTTGGAAGTGTCCTAAGTAATCTGTGCTTTCGTAGCTTTTCATCATGAAGACAACGTTGGCTCTTCCAGATCATCAAAAGTTACCCCACCTTGTGTTTTATGGAAATAATTGCTTAAACAACCATGGAAAAGGAAATGATGAGCATAAGAAAAATCTGTCAGAGGGAACATAGATACTGTAACTGAAGAAGATAACGTCCAAAACGGAAATCCTACTAAAAACAAAAATGTTTCCGTTGAACTCGTCATTCTCAAGAGCAGATTCAAGCCCTTAAAGCTTTGTTTAGGGAATGTCCTCGTCCTGATGAAAAACAAAGGATCGAGCTTTGTAGGGAAATTTCCTTGGATCAAATGAAAATTAAATTTTTGTTCTAGAATCACTGCTCACGGCTCAAGTTTATAGGTCTACTTACTGTTAGTCCGGAGTCGCCTTTACTGGATCTTGCAATGAAGGCAAAGGAAGAGCTTCTTAAAATAGTGCAAATGGGTGAGTTCTTATGTATTAATGATATTGGCAGTGGGAAATAGAATAAGACCTGCATGTACGTTCTTCCTTGATGCATTGCAAAAAAGCCCATTAAGTTATGTTTATGAGGCCACTAGAGATACAAGTAGGGCTGTCAATGGGTCGTGTCGGGTCGGGTTCCGGTCGCGTCATGTCGGGTTCGGGTTGATTTATAAATGGGTCGGGTCAGCCCATTTATTAAACGGGTCATATTTACCCAACGCTAACCCGACCCGTTTATAAACGGGTTAACCCGACCCGATCCGCGTAACCCATTTAACTAAATGAGTCGTGTCGGGTCGTGTTGGGTCGGTTTACCCATTTGAGCCATTGATAGATATTGCCTACTAATATAAGCAACAAAAGAGCCAAACCACCAACATGCACACTGTTATATAATCACTGACATGTAACAAGTTGCAAAGTCACCAACATACAACACATATAAAGCATGAAATCACCATATCCAAAAATTGTTTTCTATACATAAGTATATATTCCCATACTGCATAAATTAAAGACTACCAGTATGGAAGAGATACAGTTGTTATAAGTAAAATATAACTAACAACATACAAGAATAAATTAGTAAAATATAACAGCATTCATATACAAGCATACTGATTACTGTATGCATAAAAGATTAACACTAACAGTATACATAAAAGAGTAACAGTATGAAAGAGATACAACATATAATCGGGTTAGACGGGTCAAAATCGGGTTAGCGGGTCAACCCTAAACCCACCCGTTTACAAACGAGTCAAATTCGGGTTGACCTGAAAATGACCCGCTAACTAAACGGGTCGGGTTAACCTACTAATTTCCGTGTGGGTTTCGGGTCGGGTCACGGGTCGTGTAGGAAATTGAAAGCCCTAGATACAAGCATATTGACTATCAGTTGCATGAAACTGGTCGAAATTCCTATGAATGCTAAACAATGGGTTGAAATGTTTCTAAGCATGCTCACGAGTGCTATAATAGTCAACATGGTCACTGGCAGTGCTGCTGTGCACTTCAGATGTATTATTACATTTGCATATCATACTCTTTTTAAACGAATGCAGAGTTTCACAGAGTTTCAAATCCTTTCACCAGTTTTTCCCATTCGTGTTGTTGGCTTTCTTAAATAATATGTGTACTGGTTCTTATTAATAATACGTGTACCGGTTACTCCAAGCAAATGATAATTGTGAGATATGATGAAATGCAGAGGAAGTTATAAGGGAAACATCAAGTCCCAAACGTTGAGATTTGTGCTTGCAGCCAAAGAGGAAGCTCTGGTATATTAATTTAGACTCCAATCATACAGAACTTTGAAGCACTTACTGGTTTTAATAAACTTGATTATTATCTCGATGCATACGTAGAATGTAATGAAACATTAAATGCAATTATCATCAATGCATTAGCTTTAATATATTTAAAGTTTGGTTATCCAGACAGTTTGTAAATAGAGATTAAGGATGTATCACGTTATTTAATATTCGGAAATTTTTTGCCTGCAAAAATAAAATAAAAATAAAAATAGATATCTATGTGCTTATGATTGATTCGTATCAATACATTTGTAGCAAATCCTTAGTGTCTAGCTAGCTTGCATTTGCAACACTTAATGTTACTGAATTTGCACTTTTACAATTACTTAATTTTTTTTAGAAACAAGCTAGATAATTTTTTTGATCAAACTCGTAATTAAGAAAGAATAATAATAAAAATAAAATATACTTTTTTCTGTTGTTATATAACTTAACGGTCAGTTTTCTCCGCCATCGTATGGTAATACTAGTATATTCCAACTTATTTCAAGTTCGACAAGTAAAACCGGTCTTCGATTTAATTGGTTTCAATTGTAGAAAATATCAATTATATTTGATTGGTCTTTTACTCCTTAATTTCACTTGGGTTGACTCGTTTTTTATTTGTCAAATTACCATTTTAATTTTAGTGCATAAAATCAATTTCAAATCAACTTGCTCTATCGCTTGTCCTCCAACAATGTTGATAAAGGAAAATGAACATTATCATTGAAGCAGGAATGAAATGCATCACCTATTTTTGCACGTATTTTTTATTCTTTTGGATTTTTTTTATGTCCATTTACATTCCCACCTAATCATGCTTTCAACATGATAGTCATGGAAGCTTATGCAATATCAACAATGAATTAATAGTACAAAAGCAAAACAACTGGAAATCACATACACAAACTAGCAATTCAAAATCATAGTTAAGTTGACCTGACCTCACACAAGCAAAAAATCTACGAAAATTATAACAAAGTCTCCATAAAAAGAACAGTAAATTTGAGTTTATTATTCCTTATGGTTGCTCGATTCATGAGTTTGAAAATTGGCCGGCTTGAGTTTAAAGCGACCTGGAAGACCTTTGCCTCTTGCAAGTTGCTCTAGCCCTTCCAATTTTTGCTCCAGCCCTTCCAATTTTTGCTCCACCCCATCCTTTTTTTTATTAATTAACTATAACACATAATATCACCTAGGATAAAAGGAACAATGAATGATAATGATTACGAAACAGCTCAATTCTTAGGTTGCTAAAGAGAATAATTTTCACAAAAAAGAGAAGTGTATATTGCTTACGTATAAGAAAATCAGTAAACAAGCATTTTCTTTAATATCCAAACTACTCAGTTGAGTATCACGTCAATGATTTTCTTTTAAAGATCACTATACAATTATGTAGAAATATAATATAATGAAATACTGGTAATTTACCAAATGAACAGTGGTACAGGAAAGAAAATGCATATGGATCTATATTCACTGGATAAGGACGTATAAAAATGCATGTATGTGATTTTGAACGGATGAATCAAGCTTTCAGTTCTAAACTCTGGAAGACATATCCTAACTAGAAGCGCCAATAGAACATTTATGATCTTAATCAAGAACTAAATGAAGCTGCAGTAGCTCGAAACCTAGTCTCATTGACGAAGGTAACTTGCTTTTACCAGCTTCGCCAACCCGCGTGGGTAACTATGTATATGGATACTCAAGGTTCAACTTATTTCCCAAGCTGAACAAACAAAAATGAGGATATTTGCTGATGCAAAAATGTCTTTTAAAAAATATTTTTATCACAGATTTATGTTTCAATGATAATTAGTGGTTATAGGAAGAAAGAAAAAAAGGGATATCTTGAGTTTAAATGTCTCTAGATCCCAAAAGTACAGAGGATCATCAGATGTGCACACATGGGTACCTTACAACTTTGTTCAACTGTTTCTTTGGTTTCAGCTTCCTTTGATTCTCTTCTTTGCATCTCACATATTATCACAAGGGCAACAACCTAAGAAAGCCAACAATAGACAATCAGCATGCACTGCAGTCCAAAACCGTTAAAATGGTAGCAACCTTTTCGTAGAGCAGTTTATATGTCTTTTGCACGATGATATGGAAGAGATTAACAAAAAAGAAAGATTCAATTATCTAGTAACAAATAACACACCAGGAAAACAAGAAGCCCTCCAATTGATCTAGAAGCAGCTTGACTTGCTTTCTCTTCATTGAGAGGCCGTATCTCAACATCAGTTCTATGACCATCTGTGCTCCTTTGCATAGTAGTGGTGAAACGACGGTAACCCTAATTTCAAAGGCAATGTAATAGTCGAGTTGCAGTGCAAAAGCCAGAAGGCTTCATTTTGTATACCAATTATGAGGTATATGCTGGGATTTTTAAAGAGAACACGCCGGTAATTAGGAGGATGATAGTATTTATTATTTTTACGCATTAGATATGGTGGCTGATACGTTTATAAATATATAGAACCATAATGGAAAATAAGTCTATTATGATTCAATTAAATGTATATAACTTTTAGTTACATATACAAGAACCACAGATCATGGCCGTACATTTCTGAAGACCCATCTCAGTCAGCTAGGACGAAACCAAATAATTTTGCATGCATTGTTGGCTAGATTAAAGTTTATTTATCCATGCTCATTGCGCTACAACCATGCCATACATTCCAATACTAGTTATATAATTTGAAATGAAATGAACTCAAATTTATTAGATATGTTCTTATACCATTCATGACCATCTTCACAAAACTGAGATTATTGCGCAATTTCCATCACATTCCAAAATGATAAGTTAATATCAACCATTGAATTAAACCATTGAATTCAACCATTAACCTGAAGAAGAAAAAAATCAAATATTTTATTATTATAGAATTATCCAAACAAACCAAATTTATATGAAGATATCCCTTTTTTTCATAAGTAAAAAAAATCTACTTTCATATACTAGGGATGTAGATTTGGTCGCCCCAACCACACCCGTATCCCAATATTAGCCAGACTATTACGGTGGCACTTTTCGATCTTATGGATTTTATACCATCATTGCATACCTCCGCAAATGAAAAACCGCTAAAATGTGGTTGTCAAAATTCGAACCTTATCCCTCTGCTGGGGAGCTGAGAGCCCTTGCCGACCTTGCTAGAGCTGCTGACAGACGAAGATTATCTGGAACGATATAAGAACATATTCAAAAAGTTTGATTCCATTTTGAGTTGTATCTTTGAAAAGAAGGAAGCACAAGGGATGCAGTCCCTCTCTTCCCATATGTGTGTGATACGTACATACGCTAACATATGTGCGCACATGTGCACGCATGCATACATATGCTTGTGTGCATGTTTAACTATGTACGTCGATACATCTAATATAGCATATTTTGCACCTCAATTTTGTTCCTTGGATTCATATTATTGATTATGTAATGTTGACTGCATCATTAATTCAATGTTAATAGCGACATGCCAAAAAGGCCAACGTCATTAAACCAATCAATCTCGTAGACCACGATTAGATAAAAATGGGGTGCACCATTTCAAAAAGCCCCTTAATGTGTGGGTGCGCGCGCACACACACCCAAATCATCCTTACTAAATTTTGGTAAATTTGAGAAATCCTGACATACTCAAAATAATATTTCAAATCGACTATTAAAATTTATATTTTAACGATTGATTCTGATTTAACATTTCGAACATATAATATGTTTCAAAATGATACCAATTATTGTGGAGACGATGCTCGTAGTGAAGACTGAACATCTTAAAATTCCAATTAATTTCAAATGGTAAAACACTAAAACTTTAGCGGTGCAAAATGTTGTTGCACCTTACCTACATACAAATATGTGTGTGTGCATGCGCGCGTTTGTGCACTTACAAACACACACAAGCACATGCGCACCACACATGTGTGTGCAGGTATATGGCTCAAACACACCTCTCTCTAATACACCACGATTGTTTTCTAAACTGCACATGTAAGTGTATGGACAATTGTAGTGTAGCATTTAAAATAATTGTATGGAATCCAATGCACAAAACTTTGCACTATACAAGAGTACAAATGGAGTTTATTTGGAACAAATATTTTCTACAATAAAAATTCAAGAGATCCTCCAAACAAGAAACAATGACCAAGAATAAAACCATTTTTATCAATAAGGTTATCACTTTATATGGAATAACATAATGAAGATGGATAAAGTATTGTTCATATTGGAACACAAAGGGAGAAAGCGATATGATTAATCATTAATGAGAATGTATTGTCAAATCTCATGTTGCTTTACGGTTGATTTTAAAAGTATAATGTGCTTGTCCTACCACGTTCGTTAAATCAAGAGACATTTGTATATTTTATTTTAGTAGCATCCCAGCAGAGTGGAGATACTCAAAAATGCAGAAAAGGCATTTTTTCCCACCGCTTTAGCAGACAGAATTCGAGTGTTGAAATGAGATTTTTGTCCCTTTATCCCAAAAGCATCAACCTATAAACCGGGAAATGATCCTCGTTTATGGTATAAACAACAAATAAAGTGTTTTTATAGTATAAACATCAATCTGTTCGGTGTCCATAGTCTTCAAAACAAAACTTATAAACTGTTTTCTGAAATACAAAAAACTGTTTTTAACTCAAATAAAGGGAGGAATTTATACTCTTTTCAGTTTCCTCATTCCAAAATCCAGCACCATACTGGAGATGCTCTGATGACATGTTTTGTATAATACTGTATTTTTACCTAAGACCACTTGTGGAAGTTCTATGTTTGGAAAATGCCAGCTTACATTTGTAAGTACTTACAAAAATACACCTAACATTTTAAAAACAATTACACATATGCTCATTAGTATATCGAAGACCAAAATTTCTCTTATAGTACCTTACATTCTGATTTGCTAAAACATTGTATTTAGGTTGTTGGTTAAAACTTTTTAAAAAAAGCCTATCGTGTGTTACTATTGATTTTTTAAGTGAAAAAAAAACATTCCTTTTTAGAGGTTTTATCAAATTTTTCTCGTTGAAAATGTACTGCTTTGATCAACTTTATTTGCATCCACCCTCGATATAATTTCTTGATCCTCCCCTAAGTACTTCAAATACAAAGTTAAAGAACTTTTATTAAACTAAATTGTTCAATGTTCATGAAGCTATCATGTAACATAGAATCTGTTAAGTCATACAAGGTATTCAGGGAGTTATACAGATCCATTTTATTTGACAATAACATAGGTGTGCTACTGATTCTAACCGCGGTTACATATTTGATTTGACTTTACATCAAAAGTGTTACGCATTGAGATTGATGTATAACCCCCAAGGACATTACGTATGAAATTTACAAAGTCGCGATTACCGATTGACAAAATTATGAGCCTTATCAAGTTAATGATAGAAAGATAATCAACCAAATTGTGAGCCTCATCAAGTCAATGATGAAAAGATAATCAACCAAATTATGAGCCTTATCGGGATAATGATGAAAAGATACATGAAGCAATGTCTAAATAAGTTACATGAGAGAAAAATGTCAGGTCAAATTATGATGCATAAATTTTCCATTCCCACTCACCAGTGATGTTTGGATGATTACATCCTAGTTATGAACAAAAATCGAAATACAAATATTTCTCTACTCATTATCTTCTTTGTGCTGATTTGTTAAATATTCCACAATTTTGCAACAATGCAGCGTCAAAGATTGAGTTTGTTTACTCAATATCCTAGAACCTTCATTGTTTTAACAAGTGAGAGATACAGATTTAAATTTCTTGCATACTTTTTCAACTAAATTTTTGGGATTTTTTTCCATATAACAATACGGAAGAGCGTATTACAAAACTTATATGAGAAAATTTTGTGTCTAGACTGACGATACTCTTCATTGTCATATTGAGTTGTTGGGGATTGATATGTTGAGACTTCCCTTCTGGTGTACCTTCAAACGGGTTGGTTCTCGTATTCATCTTAATATCTTATAGCTCTTGTAAAAATAGAAGAAATGGATGGCACATGTAAAAAATTCAGGTAACAATGAGCGTTTCAGCTCCTATCAAAATGCAGTTTAAGTTTTTATTCTATATCTTAAAGCTTAGCTAGTACTCAAGCAGATTTCAGACTAACAGTCCCAAACACTAATATTAATACTCTCTTTCCAGTGAACTATCAGTTTAAACAGTCATCACTATTAAACCCTGAAGCAATCATGATTCATGCCAACTAATATGTTAAGAACCCGCATGCTTTTTCTGCTTATTGATGAATGTAAGGCTTATTTGCTTACAAGAAAAAAAAGTAATTAATCAAACCATAAAATGCAAAGATTGTATTATTGTTTTTCACATCATAATATCAAATCTATAAAGATCAATCCTGAGAACTGCTGCAGAAAGTTTGCAACATTGATAGAAAATCGGATCTCTGTTTCGGAATTACCTGACCAATGTCGATTATGAATTGACGAAATCGCGGGTGTCTTCCAGCTTGATTCTTTAGCATCGAGGCAATTGGATTAGAAGCTGTTTTCAGAACAATTTTTTCCAATTTTTGGAGATTACTCCCTCCAATATTAGGGTTTGATAAGAGAAAATCAGAAAAACTGGACAGTTTGGGTCAATTTGTATCCGTAATGTTCTTGGGGAGAAAGAAAAGGATTGGGGAAAGGTCGATGAGCAAACAGGCCCATGTTTCGTAAAAAAAATTCAAAATTTCAGCATATCATCTTTAGCTGTTCGGATCCTACTGGTTCGTCAAATTTTGCCATACCCTTTTATCCAACCCACTGACCATATTATTAAAAGGGTCGGGTTTGAGCCGTTTAATTTTGTTTTTCTGGCCCGACCTGCTTATAACAATCAAATAAACATTAAAAACCGACCCAACCCGTTTTACCCATCGAACCCTAATTTATTCTTGAATCTGCAAATGATGATAACCCTATTTTACTCGTTCACTAATCACGATCCAGAAAAGAGGCATTTCGTCAGATCTATGACGAAGTTGCTGCCCTAGTTCGAATCCGTTTCCTCGAATCTACAAAAGGCGATTACCTGCCTTCGTTCTCCAACTTAATATACGTAAGTGTCGGGGTAGATTATTTTGTTTGCAACTATTTTGGAGATTTAATTTTTGGTGTTTGTTTTGCTAGTGTTTTCATCTTTGCCTGTGAAATTTATGGTTATAATTTCCAGAATTCTAGGTTAAACCTTTTCAAGTATTTTTTGTCTTCTTTACTAATGCTAATGAACAAATCCGCTTCTTTTCTGGAATAAACTAATTTGCTCAACTTTTATAAACAATGAAGCATCGTTCATACTTTATACATGTAAAGAATAACAGTTTATTACATAAGAAATTCATCTCTTATAAAGAATTAAAAAAAATCCTATCGATTAATTTAGCAAAATCATGAAGTCTAAATTAATCTCAGTCATAATATAAATGGCTTTTTTCCCGCACATCATAGCATTCATATATGCCCCTACTTAGTGAAGTCTAAAATAATCTCAGTCATAAGATAAGGGGCAGATAGACATCAATGGTTGAAACCGAATGCTTGTTGTAAACTATAATGGACTATTTATAAGTATGTGTTATGTACTTTTTTATAAGTAATATTTTCTGTATAAGCTATGAATATAAAGGGTAAAGGTTTATTTATAAGACCAGTTTGAAATATGTATATCAAAAGTAACAGATTATGTATAAGCTATGAAAATAAAGCTTTATTTATAAGACCAGTTTGAAATATGTATATATGGTTTCAAAAATATGTGGTCAGGTGTTAGATTCTGTTACATTCAATAATTTTGCAAGTGTAACAATAAAAAGCAGTTTTAAAAAAATAGATTGCGTGAAGAAAGCAGTTTTAAAATAACAATACGTGGTTGATACATGAGCTCACGTACGTGTTGAACACGTGCCTATAGTGGTTAACGCAACAAGACGTCCCTTTAGACCCGAGCGGAGCCCAATTGCAATTTGGGTAGGCACATTTCCAACCCAACATATTAAATTACAAAAAATAAAAATAAAAAGAACAGAAAAAGAGGAAGTACTGAACCGTAGCTTCCAAAATGAAAGTTATAATGTTGGAAAATATTTCAATTTGCAATGTGCCATTAAATTTACATGGTCAAACCCAATGTTGTTTCCCATAGTGCGTCATATGCTGTCACTTGTAAGTACTTATCGCCTTCCCTTGTATTCTCATGTTATGTGTAATCTATGAATCGTAGAATTGTTACTATTCTTAGCATTTTTATATAACTTTATGACATTGTTTAGTGGAAAAATAATATGTGAAAATGGATTATTATATGATCTATGTAGCTCATGACACAAAGAACTAAAACTGACAAGAACTATATGTATGTGTGGAGTTCTGGTTAAGGAATTAAAAGGGTATGATTTTTACAAATTAACATGAAGTTAAATTTACTAAATAAAGAATTTTATGGGTATATAGGTTATTAGACGACGTTGGTAGCTTGCTAAGGACACAAAATCCCACTTGCCCCCATTAAGGATTTTTTTGGACATCATTTGCTACTTTTTATTTTCTTACCCACTTGTGAAAGATAATTATCGACATCGATAACCAGTCAAAATGAAGTTCTCTCATAGATCTATAGGACTAATAGGTTCCACTCATCTCATCTTAGTTTAGTAACCAAGAAATTCAATCATAATGACTTTTGGGAACATCGAAAGCTTTTTTAACTCAATTTTTCGTATGCCGTTTTGTCGGTCAAAGGGGGGTTGACCGTGGTTGGAATTCGATTTACTATTTTTTGAAATATGATGCGCAAGGTTATATTTCTATTTCATCCGCATAAAGAAGTTTTCAAAAGTCATACATTGCAATTTTGGTTTTTCAAACAGATGTTGCACCTCAAGGCTTCCATGTTGCACCCAAAAAACATGGATTGTTACATCAACCGTAACATTTTTCCATTTTGAGTTGCTAGAACCATAACCAGTCAAAATGAAGCTCTCTCATAGATCTATAGGACTAACAGGTTTCATCCATATCATCTTATTTCAGTTGCCAAGAAATTCAATCATAATGGCTTTTGGGAACATCGAAAGCTTTTTTAACTCAATTTTTCACATGCCGTTTTGTTGGTCAAAGGGGGGTTGACTGTGGTCGGAATTCGATTTACTATTTTTTGGAATATGATACACTATGTTATATTTCTATTTCATCCCCATAAATGCATTTTCAAAAGTCATACAGTGCAATTTTGGTTTTCAAACTGATGTTGCACCTCAAGACTTTGATGTTGCACCCAATAGACATGGGTTGTTCCATCAACCATTTTTTTTATCCATTTTGAGTTACTAGAACCATAACCAGTCAAAACGGTGCTCTCTTATGAATCTATAGGGCTAATAGGTTCCACCCATCTCAACTTAGCTCGGTAACCAAGAAATTCAATCTTAATGACTTTTGGGAGCATTCAAAGCTTTTTTAGCTCAATTTTTCACATGTCGTTTTGTTGGTCAAATGGGGTTTGACCTTGGTCAGAATTCGATTTACTATTTTTTGGAATATGATGCGCCATGCTATATTTCTATTTCATCTCCATAAATGAGTTTTCAAAAGTCATACAGTGCAATTTTGGTTTTTCAAACATATGTTGCACCACAAGACTTCGATTTTGCATCCAACAGACGTGGGTTGTTCAGGCAACCATAACTTTTTATCTATTTTGAGTTACTAAAACCATAACCAGTCAAAACGAAGCACTCTCATAGATCTATCGGACTAACAGGTTTCATCCGTCTCATCTTAGTTCAGTAACCAAGAAATTCAATCATAATGGTTGTTGGGAACACCGAAAGCTTTTTTAGCTCAATTTTTCATATGTCGTTTTGTTGGTCAAGGGGGGTTGATCGTGGTCAGAATTCGATATACTATTTTTTGGAATATTATGCACCATGTTATATTTATATTTCTTCCATAAAAAAGTTTTCAAAATTCATACTGTGCAATTTGGGTTTTGCAAATAGATGGTGCACCTCAAGACTTCAATGTTGCACCCAACAGTCATGGGTTGTTCCATCAACCACAATTTTTTTATCCATTTTGAGTTACTAGGACCATAACCAGTGAAAACGAAGATCTCTCATAGATCTATAGGACTAATAGGTTCCACCAATCCCATCTTACTTCAATAACAAAGAAATTCTATGTTAATGACATTTGGGAGCATCTAAAGCTTTTTTAGCTCATTTTTCCACATGTTGTTTTGCTGGTCCAACGGAGGTTGACCGTGATCGGAATTCGATTTACTATTTTTTGGAATATGACGCACCATGCTATATTTCTATTTCATACCCAAAATGGAGTTTTCAAAAGTCATACAGTGCAATTTTGGGTTTTCAAACAGATGTTGCACCTCAAGACTTCGATGTTGCACCCAACAGACGTTGGTTGTTCCGTCAATCATAATTTTTTATCCATTTTGAGCTAATAGAGCCATAACCAGTCAAAACGAAGCTCTCACTTTGATCTATAGGACTAACAGGTTCCACCCATCTATTCTTAGTTCAGTAACCAAGAAATTGAATCATAATGACCTTTGGGAACATCGAAAGCTTTTTAAGCTCAAATTATCACGTGTCGTTTTGTTGGTCAAAGGGGGGTTGACCGTGGTCGAAATTCAATTTACTATTTTCGGGAATATGATGCACCATGTTATATTTATATTTCATCCGCATAAACGTGTTTTCAAAAGTCATACAGTGCAATTTTTGTTTTTCAAACAAATGCCGCATCTCAAGACTTCGATGTCGCACCCAACAGACGTGGGTTGTTCTGTCGACCATAACTTTGTATCTATTTTGAGTTACTACAACCATAAAAAGTCGAAAAGAAGCTCTCTCATAAATCTATTGGACTAACAGGTTCCACCCATCTTATCTTAGTTCAGTAACCAAGAAATTTAATCTTAATGACCTTTGGGAACATCAAAGCCTTTTTCGGCTCAATTTTTCACATGTCGTTTTGTTGTCAAAGGGGGATTGACCGTGGTTGGAACTCTATTTACTATTTTCTGGAATATGATGCATCATGTTATATTTCTATTTCATCCCCATAAACGAGTTTTCAAAAGTCATACAGTGCAATTTTGGTTTTTCAAACAGATGATGCACCTTAAGGCTTCGATGTTGCACCCATCAGACGTGGGTTGTTCCATCAACCATAACTCTTTATCCATTTTGAGTTACTAGAACCATAACCAGTCAAAACGAAGCTCTCTCATAGATCTACAGGATTAACAGGTTCCACCCATCTCATCTTACTTTAGTAACCAAGAAATTCAATCTTAATGACTTTTTGGAAAAATCAAAAGCTTTTTTAGCTCAATTTTTCACATGTCGTTTTGTTGGTCAAAGGGAGATTGACCGTGATCGGAATTCGATTTACTATTGTTTAGAATATGATGAACTATGATATACATGCTATATTACTATTTCATCCTCATAAACGAGTTTTCAAAAGTCATACAGTGCAACTTTGGTTTTTCAAACAGATGTCGCACCTTAGGACTTCGATGTTGCACCCAACAGACGTCAGTTGTTCTGTCAACCATTACTTTTTATCAATTTTGAGTTATTAGAAACATATCCAATCAAAACGAAGCACTCTTATAGATCTATAGGATTAACAGTTCCACCCATCTCATCTTAGTTCAGTAATAAAGAAATTAAATCATAATGACTTTTGGGAACATCGAAAGCTTTTTTAGCTCAATTTTTCACATGTTGTTTTGTTGGTCAAATGGGCATTGATCGTGGTCGGAGTTCGATTTACTATTTTTTGGAATATGATGCACCATGTTATATTTCTATTTCATTCCCATTAACGAGTTTTCAAATGTCATACAGTACAATTTTGGTTTTAAAACAGATGTCGCATCTTAAGACTTCGATGTTGCACCCAATAGACAAGGGTCGTTCTGTCAACCATAACTTTTTATCCATTCTGAGTTACTAAAACCATAACCAGTCAAAACGAAGCTCACTCATAGATCAATAGGATTAACAAGTTCGACCCATCTCATCTTAGTTCTGTAACCAAGAAATTCAATCTTAATAGCTTTTGGGAACATCGAAATCTTTTTTAGCTCAATTTTTCACATGTCGTTTTGTTAGTCAATGGGGGGTTGACCATGGTCGAAATTCGATTTACAAATTTTAGAATATGATGCACCATGTTATATTTCTATTTCATCCCCATATACAAGTTTTCATAAGTCATACTGTGCAATTTTAGTTATTCAAATAGATGTTGCACCTCAAGACTTCGACGTTGCACTCAACCGACATAGGTTGTTCCGTCAACCATAACTTTTTGTCCATTTTGAGTGACTAGAACAATAACCAGTCAAAACGAATCTCTCTCATAGATCTACAGGACTAATAGGTTCCACTCATCTCAGCTTAGTTCAATAACCAAGAAATTCAATCTTAATGACTTTTGGGACCATCGAAAACTTTTTTAGCTCAATTTTTCAAATGTCGTTTTGTTGGTCAGACGGGGGTAGACCGTGGTTGGAATTCGATTTACTATTTTTTGGAATATGATGCACCATGCTATATTACTATTTCATCCACATAAATGGGTTCTCAAAAGTCACACAGTGTAATTCAACTAGATGTTGCACCTCAAAACTTCGATGTCGCACTCAACAGGCGTAGGTTGTTCCATCAACCATAACTTTTTATCCATTTTGAGTTACTAGAACCATAACTAGTCAAAATGATGCTCTTTCATAGATCAATAGGGCTAACAGATTCCTCCCATCTCATCTTCGTTCAGTAACCAAGATATTCAATCATAATGGCCATTGAGAACATCGAAACCATTTTAAGCTCAATTTTTCATATAACGTTTTGTTGGTTAGGGGGTTGACCATCTTCGGAATTCGATTTACTATTTTTTGGAATATGATGCTCCATGTTATATTTCTATTTCATCCCCAGAAACGAGTTTTCCAAAGTCATACAGTAAAATTTTGGTTTTTCAAACAGATGTTGCACCTCAAGACTTCGATGTTGCACCCAACAGACGTGGGTTGTTCCGTCAGTCATAAATTTTTATCCATTTTGAGTTACTAGAACCGTAACCAGCCAAAACGAACTCTCTCATAGATCTACAGGACTAACAGGTTCAACCTATCTCATCTTACTTTAGTAACCATGAAATCCAATCTTAAAGACTTTTGGGAATATCGAAAGCTTTTTTAGCTCAATTTTTCACATGTCATTTTGTTGGTAAAAGGGTGGTTGACCATGGTCGAAACTCGATTTACTATTTTTTGGAATATGATGCACCATGCTATATTTCTATCTCATCCCCATAAAAGAGTTTTCAAAAGTCATACAGTGCAATTTTGGCTTTTCAAACAGATGTTGCACCTCAAGACTTCAAAGTTTCACTAAACAGACATGGGTTGTTCTGTCAACCATAACTTTTTGTCCCTTTTGAGTTACTAGAACCATGACCAGTCTAAACGAAGCTCTATCATAGTTCTATAGGACAAACAGGTTCCACCCGTCTCATCTTAATTCAGTAACCAAGAAATTAAATCATAATGAATTTTGGGAACTTCAAAAGCTTTTTTAGCTGTATTTTTCACATGTCGTTTTGTTGGTCAAAGGGTGGTCGACCGTGGTTGGAACTCGATTTACTATTTTTTGGAATATGATGCACAATGTTATATTTCTATTTCATCCCTATAAATTAGTATTCAAAAGTCAAATAATGCAATTTTTGTTTTTCAAACAAATATCGCATCTCAAGACTTCGATGTTGCACCCAACGGACATGGGTTGTTCTGTTAACCAAAACTTTTTATCCATTTTGAGTTGTTAGAATCATAATCAGTCAAAATGAAGCTCTCTCATAGATCGATAGGACTAAAAGGATCTACCTATATCATCTGAAATGACCCAAAATCCCCCTTACGGGAGATCGCGGATTGAGTTGAGAACACGACAAATCGGAACACAAACAGAAGAACATTTCATTGTTATTATAACAATTTACCTCAGAGTACAAGAATATAACAGAGTATGAATGAATATTATACGTTAAAAATATCATATATTTAAAACACATAGCAGCGGAAAATAATGAATAACACAAATGGATAAAATATACGGGTACAAAGCTTCCCGAATATAGCTCCATCTGTAGGTCAGGATCCTGTGAAAATAAAGAACCTGCAAACCAAAACTACTAGCAGCCCGTGCGGAAATAAGGGCACCCAGAGTTTAGGTTAAAACAATAAACTCCAGGTCAGTCATGTGACTGGTGTGAGAACTAAAATAATTAGTAACTTTTATTTTAAAGTTAAGTAATTTAGGGGACCACGCCGTATAACACGGAACGGGTTTCCTCCCAAGAATACTAGTGCGTAAAATCAATAGCGCAATGCTAAAAGGAAAAAAAATGAAGCCATTATAAGACTCAGGTACCATCACACAATGCAAACACAAACCAGAGGAAAGAGTTTTACCTTATAATGGCCAAATATGCTTGGTACGCGAAATTTATCTTTTATTATTACTATAAGTGAAGAAATCAACTTCAAATATAAATGTATCTATCATAGACGACATGAGCGTCCCATGCCACTATGCCGCCATATACGTTTACAATTAAAATTAAAAGTCGCATATTGGAAATTGGATTCCATTTATGAGTCGAGGCCAGGGATGGCTCCTCCAGATTCGAGACACTCTAGGAAATGCCTTAGGATCCCCCGCAGTGAACCCTTGGATCTTCGGGGCCGGTCCTCTCATATGTTTGAGGATTAATTATTCCTAAACACACGTTTCCCGGTCCCGTCGAACCTATCCATCGGCTCCGTAGTAACCGATATATTCGAGGCGCCTCATTCCATCATCCACATAAGTAAAAATGTCTGGACTCCATACCATGACACAACTTCTAGCAAGATTAAAGCGTCGTGCACTCTCTGCAGTCACGATCCCGTTTTTGACTCATACTGAGGTGTGAGGCTCGTGAATTAACGCTATACACAAAGCGGTGCTATATTAAAGCTGTGCTTTGATCATGAACCACAAGACTTTGCTTTTCAACAAAAGCCTTGATCCATGCAACTCAGCATGCCACACTATCAATCCATACCATATCATAGATTTCCACAAATATATAACCTCTAAGCTCGTACGTCTCAGAGAAGAGTGAAGCAAGAGAATAAATTCTCCACCACCAAAAAGATATATATTTAGCAGAGATCAATGAGTACAGCGCGGAATACAACGTCAGGCATACAATCCATTTGCAAGTCTATTCTGGGTCTGAACGAAACCGGAGGCAACTTATTCCTCGTCCCATATGTCCAATACAGGAGAGAGGTCCTCACATATCTGGTCGATCTCCTAGTACGCCCGGACGATCACCACTTATTACCTTGTCTTGGGTATACAGCCAAATCAAGACATCAATAATCATCCATACGATGTGAAGATCTCCGGTCTTCAACCACTGTGTCTTTATTGTCGATTTTTAGTCATCGTGTTCATTATTCAGAATGGGTTAAACCCGGTCTTTCCGAATAACTCGCATATTTTTTAATCAAGTGTTATAAAAACACAACATACGCCTCATTGCAATCCAGAAAACTCTTTTATTCAAATATTCTATCTTTTGGGAAGGTTCCCATTAATTTTATCAAGGAGAAGTTCATTTAAACTTATTCTTTGATCTGCCTCGAAATCATTTCAAAAGACTTATATATATCTTTTAAACCATTCAAACCAAATTAAGGTTTTCCAAACTAGTCGGGTTTAGCGAATTTTACCGAAGTGATCATTTATTATATTTCCCAATCCCAACCTATTCATCCCATGGAGCAAAACTAGTGATACTCCATATCTAACACCCACGGGGTTATTGGTAAAATTTAATTACCATTTCACGTTCAAATCCAACTAAAGATTTAACTATCGCTTGGAGCAAAACTGGTGATACTCCATTCTGGATCATTTCCTGAATTCGGTAAGTTTAATTATCTTATTCACATTTCCATCTAATTAAAGATTCATTTAAACTCTTTGTTTTAATCTTCAAAATCATTACTTAACGATTATTCATTTTTAGGAAATTAATCCCGCCTTTACTTGGATTAAAGAACGAATGACATTTAAAACACCGTTCACGATAAATACAAAATCACCTTTAATTGGATTAAAGAACGAATGTCGTTTAAAACGCCGTTCACGATAAATCCAAAATCATATTCCATTTCATATGGAATCTTCACGGAAAATGACTTAATCATAATCAATATAAATTTCCGTGTCAAACTAATACTATAAATGGAATAACGGCCAAGCCTTTTAAATTCCATATATAGTAATCGTCTTCCTTCATAGAAGCTCATTTCGATTATTCATAAATCGAATTACGTTCGATTCCAATTTAATATGTTAAATTGGAAAACTTTAGTTTGGAAAATTCCTTTAAACCTTAATTAAAAGATTAATACTTTCCAAATCATACTTTCATCGTTAACTAGGTTTAAGCACTAGTGTCGTTTAAAACACAGTTCACGATAAACCCGAAATAACTTCCTTTTCTTCCATATTTGTTCATTAATCGGGAAATCTCATTAAACCTTAATTAAAAGATTTATTCTTTTCTCAACTGGGTTTAAGAACGGTATTATTTAAGATATCATTCACGACAAACCCAAAATTCAATTTGATATTAAATATAGGATCCTGAATAGAAATTATATCGACTCGTATTCAATATCAAATTCTGAAATCAACAGATATCATATCGGGAAGAACGATATCGATATCTTCCAAATCCCCATAACGATATCTGTATAATCATGGAATCCAATACTGGAAAATCCGAAGATAATTCCCATTCAAATCCATTCCAAATATATATTGGAAAACTCAAGTTATATCAAAACTATTTCAATTCCTTCCAGTTATATATAAAAGTTCATAAATAAATTATTCTGATAAAAATTGAAAAGTCGGTGTGCACGACTTATGCAGGATCTATAATATGGCTATGCGGAATGTATGATATAATCTAATTTGTATATTTACAATAGTTATGCAAATAAATATGAGATAGAGAAATATGTCACAAAGTAAAAAGCAGTAAGGTAAAGTGATAACACCAGGGCTTTTTATACTGGTTCGGAGCACCGTCCTACGTCCAGTCCCAGACCTCACTCTGGATTTTCACTAAACAACACCCTCTCTTCACCCGGAGGAACAGGTTCACAACACTACTTGATTTACGGGCCACAAGCTTACCCACTTGATTTCACGGGCTACAAGCTTACCCACTTGATTTCACGGGCTACAAGCTTACCCACTTGATTTCACGGGCTACAAGCTTACCCACACAGGACTTCAACAATTACAAGAGTTTGACTTCTGAATGTGTTCTTGTTTCAACACTGATTAGTCAATGATTGAGTACACCCTTCCTATAATCTTATCCTCAAATATGATTTGATGTTTAGAAAGATTAGGAAGTCGATTATCGAATTAAATCTCAAGAGTATTAAATATGCTCGGAGATTCAAATGATAATATGTTGAGTTCGAGTGCTTTTGAATGCTAAGAATAATACAAGAAAGATTAGGGAATATAGAATAAGATTCAGTAGTTTGATTGATTGAAAACTGATGTATTTAAAGAATTTGAGAAGTTGCAATTGTTGGTGAAAAGTTGTAATCAAAAGAAGTGATTATTCTTGAGAAGAAATGGATGCAACTTTTCAGGAAAGAAGATGACTCTTCACAAATTTCAAAAAGCTGTTGACCTATAAAAAATTATAGGTCGACATGTTTTTGGCCGTTATATTTTGAAAACCTGTTGACCTATAAAAAAGCATAGGTCGACATGTTTTTGACCGTTATAATTTGAAAACCTGTTGACCTATAAAAAAGCATAGGTCGACATGTTTTTGACAATATGTATAAAAAAATGTTTTTATGAGTAATTTTTGAAAGCAATAAGAAGTATGATTATTTGAGGATAGATTTTAACATTTATGACTCTAAATAATCAACTTCTAACCTATGAAGGCATCTCGTCTTCTTTTTGTCAATGTAGAAGCTTCTTCTTGTCAGAAATCAAAATAATCATTGAAGCTTTGACTCAACATTCTCCCCCTTTTTGATTGATGACAACATGGCTTAATATAGTTATCTCTCCTTGTATATATGCTCCCCCTGTATATATGCTCCCCCTGAATTATATATATAATCTGCATAACAGTCGTTAGTAATATTTTCTCCCCCTTTGTCATCGACAAAAAGGGCATCCACATAAATTGCAATAGACCAGTACCATAGAATAAAATAAGTAGAGTGTGATATATAATACAGACCAAACCAAAATTACAATACCAGAAGCACCAGAAAGTAGCATAATTACATACATAAGCCAAATTTAAAAGTTTGTAGATTAAGAGACAAATACGCAAGGATTATTGTGATGGCCAGTCCGAATCACTATCCTCCTCTTCGTCTTTGTCTCCTTCCCTTTCTTGTTCCTCATCGTCTCCGTCATCATCGTCCTTCTCGTCATCCTTTCCTTCTTCGTCATGAGCGCCTTCTTCAATATACGACATTCCACGACCACGATCATGTTGGGTACTTGCTCCAGAGCTAGTACCTTCTTTCGACGATGACCATGTGAATGAAGGAGGCAAAGGACGTTTTCCGGGATCTTGAGCAAGCGTTGATGAAGTTGATGCACAGGAAATTGCTTCCCAAATTGTTCCGAAGAAGGACTTTAATTTATCGAACCGCTTATCTAGTTTAGTTTCCAAGCGATCAAGCTTATTATCGGTTCGTTTCAGTCTTGCTTCGAGTAAAAATTGATTTCGTGCAATTTGCTCAAGAGTTTCTTTAGTTGATGAAGTAGAAGGTGGAATTGTAACGTCTTCAGGCCTTTGCCTAGGGATTTGAGAAGAAGAAGTTTCTGGAGGACGTTGTTGGATATATTGCTCGAAAGGAATAATGTTCAAACAAGGAGTCGGAAGTTTCATCCTCTTTTTAGACGCTTTATCAATACATTTTGGTATTGAAATTTTGGACGCGGGAGATTTTACTCCACAATCCATGAGACAACGCATATATATTCGTTATAAAATAGATGTGGCCTTGAGCGTTGGTTTACCATTGAAATTTCATCAAAAATCATCTCAACCCAATTTACCCTGGTATTTCCATAGATGGCGTACAATGCCTTAAAGTTTTCTCTGTAAACAGCATCAAAATTTCCAGTCCTTGGAAGTAGAGAATGTGTGATACAAAGATGAAGAAGTCTAGCCGATGGTCTTAGATTGACTCCTTTGATACTTGGCTTATTGTCTTCAATGAATAGGTGACTATGTTTATCTCGAATATGAATATGGCAGAAATCACTAGAGAATTTTATACCATCATTGTGGGAACGAAGAATTTCTGCCATTCGATCTTTGGAGAGAAAGATGTGTTGGCCACAAACTACTGACCATAAGCAATCGTCCGAGTTTTGGGGTTTAAACTTCTCTAAGTTGAGATTAGCGTAGAATAATTTTATCAAAATATGACTAATCTCAATATTGTTGTCTTCAAAACAGAGAAGAGACTCTATACCTGCTCTATTTGATAATTCTCTAACATTGTAGATGATGAAATCGGAGAAATTGATAAAAGATCCATGGTGAATTGTATAGTCTTTCATTTTGTTCCATCTTTTCACCGCAAGTGGATCCATAAGCCATTGTTTAATTTGTGAATCAATGGGTTGTATAGGTGCTTGAGAGGCTGAGGTTTTTGATTTCTTTTGCTTAGGAGCCATTTTGGAGATTTGAGAAATTAAAATTCTTTGGAGATTAGGGTTGAAATGTTGAGGAGATTGAATAAATATGATTTTGGTGAAAGGTTGTGATGATTAAAAAATGAATCGACGTGTCTAAAAGGTGAAAAATAAGGGTTTTCCGAAACCGGTCGACATGACTAAGAAAGGCGGTCGACAAGTAAAAGTTCTGGAGGAAATGGAAAATACCATTTATAGCTAGACCGGTCGACAGCAAGATTTTGAGCGGTCGACAGGTTAGAGTTCTGGAAAAAATAGTGAATATTATTTTTAACGAAAGCGGTCGACAGGAACAAAATAGGCGGTCGACAGGTCAGAGTTCTGGACGAAATTGCAGAGGTTAATTTTCCTTAACCGGTCGACAGCAGGAAATGTAGGCGGTCGACAGGTTAGAGTTCTGGACGAAATTGCAGAGGTTAATTTGCCTTAACCGGTCGACAGCAGGAAATGTAGGCGGTCGACAGGAGAGAGTTCTGGAAGAAATTGGGATGTTTAATTTGCTTTGACCGGTCGACAGCAATATTTGGTTGCGGTCGACAGGTTAAAGTTTTGAAAATAAAAAACTAAAATTAAAGTAACCGGTCGACAGTGAGTGTAGGAGGAGGTCGACAGGTGCAGTTTGTTTTTGTTTTATCAGACTTTTGAGTTGACATAAAATATATATATATATATTTAAAAATATAAAATTATTTTGAAACAAATGCTCAAAGTGAAAGAATACAACCTTATTTTCAAAAATAAAGAACAAAGTAGGGAAATTATTTTCTTGATTCCCAAGGATTCTTTGGTTCCCAAGGATAATATTTTCCACTTGCACCTTCATTGTTGTTGTAATTCCTATCCCATGAGTTTGGAGTTCTCGAAGATGATGGTATATGAATTGGCTCATGTACGTTATGCCTGTCAGAGCTGCAGAAGAAAGAGGCTAGTCGTTCGAGATACGTCAAACGAGAAGTCGTCAATTTTTGCTCATAGAACATTTGCTGCTGATAATAGTGCATTTCGTCAATCTTTTCCTTAGTTCGTGGAGAGCAAAATAAAACTTTCTTGCTTCTCTTAGGCGTTGGTGTGGTTCCTGGCGTTCGAGAATGTGGATGAAATCCGGGTGGATGTTCTGGTGTTTTCGGGGAGTTGTATTCTGTTGGTTCGGAACTCGTGATTGAAATATGGGAGTTTTCAGCACATTTTTCACAAATGTGTGCCATGTCTTTTGAAAGAAGAGAGATGAGTGAAAAAGTTTTTGAGAGCGTATAGTGAGCAACGGGGGAATATATAATAATGTTTCTATTATTAGTTGAGGCTCAAATTAAACTTAGTATAAAAGCACTCATAAATAGGAGGAAAGATAGGTAATTATTAACCATATCTTTTGATTAAGAGAACTTTAACTTTGTTACGATTAAAATGTTAATTTTCAAGTTCTCTTTTAGATAGTAAGCCTAGCTCTCTACGAATCTTAAGAAAGCTTGATTCGAGTAAAGGCTTGGTAAATATATCAGCTAGTTGATTGTCTGTGCTTACATATTCTAGATTTATATTTCCTTTCTCAATATTATCTCTCAGAAAATGATGTCGAATGTCGATATGTTTAGTTCGAGAGTGGTTAACCGGATTTTTGGACAAATTTATCGCACTTGTGTTATCACAAAATATAGTAAAATTTGATAAATTTATATCGAAATCCTTAAGTGTTTGTTGCATATATATAACTTGTGTACATGCTAAAGCCGCTGAAATATATTCTGCCTTACATGTCGATAGTGAAACACAATTTTGTTTCTTACTAACCCAAGAGACAAGTGATTTTCCAATGAAATGGCACGTACCACTTGTACTCTTTCTATCCGTTCGTGATCCTCCGAAATCAGCATCACTATATGATACGAATTCGAATGCACAATCCTTAGGATAGAAAAGACTGAAATCTTTGGTGTTATTAAGATATCGAATAATTCGTTTCAGTGCTCGTAAATGCGATTCCTTAGGATCAGCTTGAAAACGTGCACACAAACAAACACTCATCATAATGTCAGGACGACTAGGTGTTAAATATAAGAGAGAGCCTATCATACTACGATACGTCTTTTGGTCTACACTCTTTCCATTTTCATCCTTTTCAAGATGACTAGTTGTACTCATCGGAGTTGGTTTTCCGGAAGTATTTTCAAGTCCAACTCTTTTAACAAGATTTTCACAATATTTTTCTTGATTTATAAAAATACCATTTGAAAGTTGTTTAATTTGAAGACCAAGAAAGTATGATAATTCTCCAATATGTGAAATTTCAAATTCTTTGGTCATGACATCTGAAAATTCTTTACAAAGTCTTTCATTTGTTGAACCAAAAATTATGTCGTCCACAAATATTTGAATAACAAGTATATCTTTGTGCGAATGTTTAATAAATATTGTTTGATCAACCTTTCCTATTTGAAATCCAGAATCGATTAGATGACTTCGTAGTCGTTCATACCAAGCACGTGGTGCTTGTTTTAGACCGTACAAAGCCTTCTTAAGCTTGAACACATAATCCGGATATTTTTCATATTTGAATAAAGGTGGTTGTTCAACATATACTTTCTCTTTTATAAATCCGTTTAAAAACGCACTCTTGACATCCATCTGATATAATTTAAAATTATGATGACAAGCAAACGATAGAAGAATTCTAATAGCTTCTAGTCTAGCGGCAGGTGCAAAAGTTTCTTCATAATCGATACCCTCTTCTTGATTATATCCTTGTGCTACTAACCGTGCTTTGTTTCGAGTTATGTTTCCTTGTTCATCAGCCTTGTTTTTGTAAACCCATTTAGTTCCTATAACCGATTGATCGATTGGCCTTAGAAAATGTTCCCATACATCATTGCGTTCGAATTGATTTAGTTCTTCTTGCATCGCAATGATCCAGTATTCATCGGTAGCAGCTTCTTTAGGATTCTTAGGTTCGATGTTTGAAATAAATGCAACATGTCCCATTTGATTAAGTTGACTTCTAGTTCTTATTTGAGATGATACTTCTCCAATTATATTTTGAACTGGATGATCTCTTAAAATTCTTGTCGGAGAACGTATTCTTGGTGGAGATCTTGATTCTACTTATTGAATATTATTATCAACTATTTCTGAGTCAGAGTCTGTATTTGTGACACTATTATTTTCTGTGATAGTAATTTCGTCATCATCATCAAAAATATTTTGATGTTTATAGTATTCATCGAATGATATATGAAGTGATTCTTCAATATTTTTAGTTCTTTTATTATATACACGATATGCCTTGCTTCGATCCGAATAACCCACAAATATTCCTTCATCAGCTTTTGAATCGAATTTACCAAGGTGATCTTTCGTGTTTAGAATGAAGCATTTTTTTGAACCAAAAACTTTGAAGTATGAAATATTCGGCTTTCTTTTTTTAAATAATTCATAGGGTGTATTTTTAGTAAGAGGTCGAATGGATACACGATTCAAAACACAACACGCAGTTGCTACAGCTTCTGCCCAGAAATGTTTTGGTAAAGTGCTTCAATTTAATAATGCCCTTGCACATTCTTGTAATGTCCGATTTTTCCGTTCTACAACTCCATTTTGTTATGGAGTTCTAGGAAAGGAAAAGTTATGTGATATACCTTTCCTTGTACAAAAATGTTCAAATTCATTATTTTCGAACTCTCCGCCATGATCACTTCTTATATTTTTGACTTTAAGTCCTTTTGATTTCTGAATACATTTGACGAAAGATTTGAATTTTTCAAAAGTCTCACTTTTATTTTTCAAGAAAATAGTCCAAGTGAAACGAGAGTAGTCATCAACAATTACAAACACATATCTGCTATGATTTATGGATTGTATTTGAGTAGGTCCAAATAAATCCAAATGTAATAGTTCAAGTGGTTGTAATGTCGAGATTACCTTCTTTGATTTAAACGATGACTTGGTTCATTTTCCTACTTGGCATGCGTCACAAAGATTGTCAACTTTGAAACTAAGTTTTGGTAAACCTTTGACTAGATCATTTTTAGCTAACTTGTCAATAGTTATAAAGTTTATATGACAAAAACATTTGTGCCATATCCATGGATCATTGTCACTGGCGATAAGACACATATCTGAATTATGATTAATATTCATATTCAGAATATATATGTTTCTGTCTCTATAACCTTCAAAAACTAACTTTTGATCTTTGTCTAATATATTACATTTGTCGTTTGAAAAGGAAATCGTAAACCCTTTGTCACATAACTGACTGATACTAAGTAAGTTATGTTTTAGATTCTTAACTAGCATGATATTTGTAATAAGAGGTAAATTAGATGTACCGTAATTGCTCACATCGCCTTTGCCGATGATAAAGCCTTTTGAATTATCTCCAAAAGTGACTGAGCCCCCATCAAAGTATGTAATATTCGTCAATATGCTCTTGTCTCCAGTCATATGCTTTGAGCAACCACTGTCCAAAATCCATTTTCCTCTTTTCTTTAGTGGGACCTGCAAAAAATAATATTAAGCCCATGGTACCCACCTTTTATAGGGTCCTAAGAGTTAGGTCTTAGGAGTCCAAACCCATACGGATCCGGTATCCCCTTTATACAAATAATTTGGATTATGATGCACAGAACTCAAAAAATTATTAATATACTTATTCCTAATCAAATTATTATTTGTTTTAGGAAACCAAGTTTTTATAGTCTTGACATTTTTCTTTTGAGATTTCAAAATCGGTTTTGACTTTAAATATAATATGCTAAGATTTTTCTTAGCTTCGGTTTCTTGTACTACTTTATTTTTCCTTTTTCTTTTACCATGATATTTTTTAATAGTTTGTTTCTTATATCCCAATCCTTGCTTATTTGTAGCGGATTGTGAATTTTCAATAATTTTTGTTAAATTTTCTCGACCTTTGTTAAAGTTAGAAACATTTTTAGAAATGTCGTCTAACTTTGTTTGTAAACTAGCTTTTTCAAGGTCTAGAGACTTGACTTTTGCTTTAAGTTGATAATTCTCAGCAGTAAGAGTGTCATTTTTCTCTTTTTGAATTTCAATTTCTTGACTCAAAAGAGATAGTTGAGAATTATTATTAGATGATAATTCTTGGGCTTTTTCAAGCTCCTCCTCTAATATTTTCTTTTCATCTTTTAACATATCTCGTTCTAATTCTGATCTATTCAACATTGCTTTGACTTCTTTTAATTGACATTTTGTATCTTTAAATTTAATCATTAATTTATCATAAATATAAAACATATCCTCAAGAGTAGGAATTTGTACCTCATCTTCTGTTGCCATAAAACATACATTTGCTTGTTCAGTGTCTGAATCACTTTCGCTATCAGATGAAGACGAGTCTGAATCATCCCATGTTACTGAGAATGCTCTTTTCTTTGATTTGTCCTTCTTGAATTTTTCTGATTTCTTCTTTTTCTCCGGACAATCCTTTTGCATATGTCCCTTTTTGTGACAATTGAAGCATTCCATATTTGAAGATGAAGGTTTATTTGATCCAAACTTCTTTTTGTCGTATCGACTAGCTTTTCTTTGCTTCAAAAACTTCTTAAAACCTTTTGCAATAATTGCTAAGTCTTCATCTTCAGAATCTGAATTGTCTTCATCCTTTTCAGCATGAAAAGCAACATTTTTCTTTTCCTGGTTTTGTTCTCTTCTAGCCTATAAATTTGCTTCATAGGACATTAGATTTCCTATCAATTCGTCTGGCTTCATGGTAGAAAGATCATTAGCTTCTTCAATGGATAATACTTTTCCTTCCCATTCACTAGTCAGAGAATGTAGGATTGTTGAAACAACATCGAAATCTGAACACTTTTGTCCTAAGCCAATGAGAGCATGATGAATAGTTTGAAATCTTGAGTACATTTCATTTATTGTCTCATTTGATTTCATTTTGAAATTTTGGAACTGACTTTTCAGCATGGCAATCTTGGCTTGTTTTACTTTGCTAGTACCTTCATGAGTAGTTTTCAATGTATTCCATATTTGATGCGCTGTGGTACAAATACTAACACGATTATACTCATTTTGATCTAATGCACAAAACAACATATTTATTGCTTTTGCATTTACAGCTGCTGCTGTTTTCTTAGCAGGTGTCCATTCTGTATACTCAGTAGTTGGTTTATTATCTCTTTTTGAGTGGCATTCCAAGCATCATAGCTCGTCGATTGCATATAAAAAGCCATACATGTTGCCCAATAACTATAGTTTAGAACATTAAAGAAAGGTGGTCTTTGTGTTGACTGACCTTCTGTGTAAGTAGTGTTACTAGTGCTTGTGTTACTTGCCATATTACTAGAATATATCAAATAACTATGTTACGGTTATGAGATAACCTTGCTCTGATACCAATTGAAAAGTCGGTGTGCACGACTTATGCAGGATCTATAATATGGCTATGCGGAATGTATGATATAATCTAATTTGTATATTTACAATAGTTATGCAAATAAATATGAGATAGAGAAATATATCACAAAGTAAAAAGCAGTAAGGTAAAGTGATAACACCAGGGCTTTTTATACTGGTTCGGAGCACCGTCCTACGTCCAGTCCCAGACCTCACTCTGGATTTTCACTAAACAACACCCTCTCTTCACCCGGAGGAATAGGTTCACAACACTACTTGATTTACGGGCCACAAGCTTACCCACTTGATTTCACGGGCTACAAGCTTACCCACTTGATTTCACGGGCTACAAGCTTACCCACTTGATTTCACGGGCTACAAGCTTACCCACACAGGACTTCAACAATACAAGAGTTTGACTTCTGAATGTGTTCTTGTTTCAACACTGATTAGTCAATGATTGAGTACACCCTTCCTATAATCTTATCCTCAAATATGATTTGATGTTTAGAAAGATTAGGAAGTCTATTATCGAATTGAATCTCAAGAGTATTAAATATGCTCGGAGATTCAAATGATAATATGTTGAGTTTGAGTGCTTTTGAATGCTAAGAATAATACAAGAAAGATTAGAGAATATAGAATAAGATTCAGTAGTTTGATTGATTGAAAACTGATTTATTTATAGAATTTGAGAAGTTGCAATTGTTGGTGAAAAGTTGTAATCAAAAGAAGTGATTATTCTTGAGAAGAAATGGTTGCAACTTTTCAAGAAAGAAGCTGACTCTTCACAAATTTCAAAAAGCTGTTGACCTATAAAAAATTATAGGTCGAAATGTTTTTGGCCATTATATTTTGAAAACCTTTTGACCTATAAAAAAGCATAGGACATGTTTTTGACCGTTATAATTTGAAAACCTGTTGACCTATAAAAAAGCATAGGTCGACATGTTTTTGACAATATGTATAAAAAAATGTTTTTATGAGTAATTTTTGAAAGCAATAAGAAGTATGATTATTTGAGGATAGATTTTAACATTTATGACTCTAAATAATCAACTTCTAACTTATGAAGGCATCTCGTCTTCTTTTTGTCGATGTAGAAGCTTCTTCTTGTCATAAATCAAAATAATCATTGAAGCTTTGACTCAACAAAAATATCTGTTATCTTCATGAACTTCGAACATTTCATCCAAAAATCTTCTCAAATCATGTGTTTTGATTTTACATGAGTTTTCCCTATTTTTATTTATTTAAAAATAGGCCCTTTCAGCTAAACAACGTTTCAGGTCATTTAACGTCACCGGCCCTGTTTTTATTTGAATTCGAATTAAACATTTCTTAAAATCTAACCATTGGATTTCAAAACTCATGTACTCAATTGAAAGCTCTTTTCGATACGAACCCGTAGGTTCCGGTTTCAGAAGAATCCGACGGTCGGATCTTCCGTAACGTCAAATCGAAGTCAATGGTGGAAATTCGCGAATGGTCGCTGCGCGAAACGTTTTATTCAAACCATTTATATATATCGTCGATTTCCATTTATAATGTATTTTATAAGACGTTATAAATTTGTTTAAAAATGATTCCAACTTGCATTTCAAATTTTAATCAAAATTGAATATTCCATATCATCATTATATTAAAATGATAATCTTTTCAAAATATTTTATTTTGAAATCCATTTCATTTTCATATCTATTATAAAATGAATAAAATCGATATAAAAATCCGTTCGAGTCAAAATGGCACAAATCTACTTAACTCGATTTTATATATTTAAATATATTCGTGTCCATCCAAAATCGGACATCAAAACCAATTTTTTATATTTTCATATCCATCCAAAATCGGATATCAAAATCAAATTTTTATATTTTTGTGTCCATCCAAAATCGGACATCGAAATCGTTCTTTCCAAACTAGAATCCATTATCATATAATTTTAGTTATATGGATTTCATATATCGCATGTATTCTATAATGATGATTAATAACCATCCAACATCCAAACAACCAGAGAGCATTTTACAACTGTATAAGCACTAAATAAATAAATAATGGTTATAACGGCATGTCAGTCAATCGACTGACATACAACTAATCACAAGGGAGACGTGTGATCAGAATATCGTCCCTAGACCCGTGTAGGGTTTCAATCATCAAATAATAATAATTATTCGTGCACTTAGGCGATGTGTAAAATTTATCGTCCCAATCGATATCAAATAAATAGGCGAACATAAAAAAGTCGTCTTACTTGTATAATGTGTATTCTTATTCTTCCATACTTAAGCTAAAAATCATATTTTTAGCTTCTAATAATTTTCTAACATGTTTTAGAAAATTTTGGCAGTATAACGGCGCGACACTAGAACCAGAATAGGGTCTAACCCTATCCCTCGCCTAATAATGACTCGCGCCATATACCAACCAAATCTAAACAAATCCATTCACATCTCAAGTTAAAATCAAACAATTTACTAATAGGGTTACCAAACCCTATTATACAATAATCACTCAATAACAGTGTAACGACCCGGGGGATTTCGACTCTCGAATTCATACAATAATACATAACCCGTATCACTTGCCAGAACTCAAGTATCGAAAACACCAGATAGTTAATGAAAGAATATAGAGGGTGAGATAAGAAAGAAAGAAATTTTAGAAGAGAAGAAGAAGAAGAACACAACAACATCAGAGTCTCACATCGCAGCGATATAAAATATAATAGAAACAACTTTATTGAGAGCTTTAAAATAAAACTTACAATCATCAGAGTACATCAACACATGTGGACAGTTTAATAATCTGTCCTCATATACAACACACAACGGAATAAAACTAGATATTATACTTCTGAACTCCTCCAGCTTATCTTCAGACTCACAACATCCGTTAACCTGAACCTGTATAACCCGGTCTAATCCGAGCACTTAGAAAATACTGGATCAGTCTGGTGAACCAAAGTGAGAAAACTCGCTAAGTTTAAAACATCACACAACTTGATTTCAAAGTCAAACCATTTCTTTTTGAAATCATAGCTTATTCTGATATTATAATAGTGTCAAGACACAAGTAAATATCAATCTAGCGGAACACTTGCATCGAACGTTCCACATATATAGTACACAATCAAAACTGCGGGCTCTTATTGGAGATTGGATTTCCAACTATGACAAGGTATGGAACCACCTTCCGATAGTGTATCTCTAGAGGCGAACACACTGGGTTCAACAAAAACATCTTGCAACCTGGCCACACATGACCGACCACTCATTTCACTAGAGTGTATCGAATGTATATCACCAACGGTTAGGAGCTACCCGACCGTTTCCCGAAAAGGGACAACATCAAAATTGATTAATGAAGGAAATAAATTATCTCTAGATAGGTGATTATACACTCTACTTGGGTGCGACCTACTTAGCCATGCTGCCTGCCCGATTTTTGTCATCTCCCAGTTGAAGAGGCTTGAGGTTTAACACTATCTTTAGCACAACATATCAACATTTCCTTTGAATGTCACATCATCCGATCTACCAAATCACTAATTGACGTCCACAACCATACTTTGGTCGTAAGCTAAGTGAAAGGCCTTTCCCCCACCACTAACAGAAATACGTTTGTAAATATTAACGTACGTGATTCTTAAGAAATATTCTGTCAGACATCCGTCCATACAAGTCATCCAGGAACAGGATGAACTGAAGGTACCCTCCTACCACATCCTAAGCATCACCCTAGAGATCAGTAGCGAGTAGTCCTTGCAACTCTGTTGATTTTAATCACGACAGAACCCCAGTATATCTCTGGGTTGAATCAGAGATTTAAGTGGTTATTCCGCTTTATGAGGATCTATGGTCTTTGATTTCTCCATCTCGATCAGCATCTAATATCTTCAACATTTTTTTATTTACTGGTCGAAATGGTATTTGAATATAAATTCGATCCCGATCTTTCCGTACCCACAATCGTATTGGCCAAATTTGATAGTCGATTATTTAACTATCAAATAAACAACCATTCCACCATAAAATTACAGGAAAAAATTGTGAAGGACAAAAAAACCAAAAAAATTGCCCAAAAGGAAAAGGGGCAAAAAACTTGTCCAAAAGGAAAAGTTTTAGTGCAAAGTGGAAAAACATGGGACCCCCCTGAAATTCACCATTTGCACTAAAACTTGTCCTTTTGGGCAAGTTTTTTGGTGGTTGTCCTTTTGGGCAAATAATTTGATGAGTTTGTCCTTGTGGAAAAAAATCCCCAAATAAAAATATACTTACTGGCTTAGTACTCGGCATCTTTTGGCTTATTTAATCAAAAATAATTACATAAATGGTTAATATAAATATTCCAATATTTGGAAATAACATTTCACTTCTACTAATATTCGCAGAACCCTTTCATTCTAACACTTTGAAAAAAATTATATTTTAACACTATCCAATATTCCATTTGATTATCCTTTGCCCAACATTCTTCATTTTCTAAACTGGGAATTCAGTTTAACTTATTATTCATAAAATAATCATTACGAAAATCTCTTTTATTTCAATACTTGAAAACCATAGCCCACCCTTTCCTTTTAGAATAAAACCATCCTAATTCTCATTTCATTATTTCGAAAATATCGTTACGTATTCACACAATCCCCTTTTCATTTCTATTACTCTGGAAATCTCATCTTGTATATCCTTAAATATTTTAATTCCTTTTCTCTTAGGAAATACCTTTTTATCCTTTCTCAAGCTTTATATTTCCGTTTTACTTTGGAAATATCTTTTATCCATGCATTTCTGTATTTCAACATTTATTAGTCTGAGACCGTAAATTGGTAAGATAATAATCCTCTGAGTATTAACCCCGAAGATCGAAATCAACATCAGATTAACACTCAGCAAATCACTCAACTTACTCTATCTCCAGTTAGGTTCCAATTATTATCTTAAATCGTTATCAACTCATTTTATCACTTATAATCCATTTATCCCTTTCCACTTTGTAAATCTCGTTTCAATTCCATTCACTTCGTTTAATTTCATTATTTAGTCTCGCCCATTTAAAATCGATATTTTAACTTCACGTCTCTTTTATAAATCTTATTTATAAACTCAAGTTTGATATAAATCCTTTTTATAACTCGATCTCTTTTTACTTCATCCAAATGTTAAGTAAACATTTCAATTAAGCTATCGTACTCGCTTAAATCTTTTTATCACTTAGTTATAAAACTCGGTTTTAAATATAAAACCTGTTCAGATCTCCTTTCACAATTCAACTCGATTTCATTTCAAACTTTGATTTCTTACTTAAATGAATTTCACTTAAAAAGAAATCTCTTACATTATTATTAAGTAAATTAATAATTTACTTCATTACTAACTACTATAAAAGTAGTTAAATCTTTGATTAACCAAAATAAATAATAAACTTACCTCTATGTCTTATTAAATTAAAAAAAATGTTCGTTACACCATTCCAATAGATTTATTTATAATAAACTAATATAATTTAATAATCAATTCCAATAAAAGCGGTTGACTTCATCAATCCAAAACACGGTTATCTCGTTAACCGATTCTAATTAATTCTCCTTTTAAATTAATTAATAGTATAATTAATTTAAATAATCGCATTTAATCGTTTCTTTGAAACAATTAATCTAATTCTTAACCATCTGGTTAATTTCTACTCACTTGCTTATGAATCTCCTTGTTATAAGAGTTTACTTTCTAAAATAATTGTATATTCATTTATAATCTAAAATAATAAATGATACTTATTTATTTCTTTTAAATAAACTTCCCTTTAAATAAATGGATTTAAAAATCTATTTTCATTTATAAAACAAAATTATAACTTCATTCCAGTTGATTTACATGACAGTAAATCCTTATTTATAACCCAATTGACTTTCAAGCCATTTGATGCCAATTACCCAACCAATACTGTCCATTGGTTAAAAACAAACAACCGTTGAATTTTAGTTCAACTGTTAACAACCAAATCAATTGTCCAATCCATATTGGTGAAATAGTTCATATAATTGTAATATGAAAGTAACAATAAAATTTGGGGAATCCCATTGGATCCCTCCAACCTGTTTTCCCAGCATCCAAATACATTACCACAAATAATATTATTCGATTCTGTAAGCAGATATAATATTCAGGAATAAATATATAACAGTACTTCAAACATTTCATATTTTAATCAAATACGTTTATATTATTATAAACGTAACCAATAAGATAAGTTACCTTGTTTGAAAATAATCGTTAAACATAACGATTTGATTCAAATTAAATCAAACGAACGTTTAATTTAATCAGTTCAGTTCAACACACACACACACACATACACACACACACACACACATATATATATATATATATATATATAACATCCATCAACCAATTAACAAACATAGCACGCAAATAATAAACCAGACTTATATAAATATAAGTGGGTAAACTGAGTGAGATAAACTCACTTAGATTTGATTCGTTGAACCGTTCTGTTACCATTAAATTACAGTAAATTCTCAACCGTCTCCATTCCTGTTCAAAATTGTTCCATAAGATTGCGCCCGTCGGCTTGCTTCCAATCGCTTGTCAGGCTCCACTCTAATAACATATGCATAACATATAAATAAAATTATGAATATTCACGAATTCAAATTGGTTACTTAACCCTTAATTGACTAATTGAATTTTTTTTATTTACGATGGTTTAGTTCTGGAAAAGACAGGCTACCGGTTTCATTTCTTCAAGCAGCTGTTTGTTTTCTTTTCCAGTATTGCTCGCCTTGTTCCACGTTTCTTCAGCCTTCATTCACGTTGAACCCCAACTCAAAATGATTCTTCCCTTCCTTTTTGTTTTACTGGTAAGAATAAACAATCCTCCCCTCACGTTCAGAAGTGCCCCTTCTTCTTTACACTAAAAATGGTTACCACGTTAAAACAAATGTCTTTTTCACACCATAACAGTTTGCAAACGCTTCATCGCATGGTTCAATCCCTTATACTACTTCCAGAACAAACAATATGAGCCGCCATTTATTTCTTTATTCCCGAATGTATACTGCCAACGTGATATTCTTTTTCTTTAAAAACTCAAACTGCTCCTTTGTACCCATGCAAGCAGACAGTCCCTTTCACCTTCGTTCTTCACACATTCTGGTACGTGCGTTTCAATCCCCACCCTGCTTCACAAAAATGAGCCCACTGCTTTCGTTCTTTACTGGCCTTCAAGCAATTTAACCCACATATGCCACTCACAAGTTTCCTTTGTTTTAAAACATTTGCTACTCCATTTCAGCTGATACCAAATTTTCCTCTTTCCTTTTGCCTACGTGAATCCCACTTCAAACAGGCCCACTTCGCTACAGCTACCTTCAAACAGTGTTCCACGTTCTTTCTTCAGCATGGTTCTCTTCACCACTTCGTTCATTATGTTGCCATTCCATCTTAGTAGCTTAGTTTGCCAAAATGTACACCACGCTCAACCTATTTGCTGCTGCCTCCATCCTGCGCCCTTTCCATTTTATTTCCCAGTCCAAAGTGTTGCCTTGCGTTTACTTGTTGCCATCTGCTCCACTTTACCATTCGTGACTTAAGAAACCCATCAACCAAATTTCAAACCCTGCTTCGACATGATTCAGCAACAACTACCCCTGCTTCACCATACCGCAACCTCTTCTGTCCATATAAAGATCAATGGACCCCATAGCCGGGCGCATCTCGACACCCTCACCCCACGACAGAAATGTCACCATGCCTGTCTCCCTCAGTCGCCATCAAAAAGTTCCGAACTGACACACCTTCGAGGTGATTTCCGACCATACAAACTCCGGATGCCAATCACCGCTGGTCTTTTGGAAGAGCTCACAGTTGAAACACCCCACCTCCGTTAGGGTCACTCTCAAAGAGAATGCCCTAATTTTGGTGGAGGTTTATAAGTATAAGTCACAGATATACAAGACAGATATAAGAACACATATTTGTAAACAGCGGAAAAAACAACAACTCTTATTTTATAAAAGCAAATACGTGCTATAACAACATCACCATCATTGTCTTACATCTTTTCCAAAAACATAACATAACACTTCCATAATCTGTCTTGATTACATTATTTAAAGAAGCATAAATAAAACATAGATAAACTGCAAAAGCCCCATAGTGGTTGTCCAAAGCCATAGTTCAAAACGAAAAAGTCCAAGCAATACATTTCTCCTCTTCAAGCTGAATGTTAAGGCTGGTCAAGCTGCAGTGTTCCCTCCCTGTGGACCTGGGGGGGAAACGGAAGAAAAGAAGACGAAAGAAAAGTAGAGTAAGACATAAAGGCTGAGTAAGTCTAGGACTATTCTATCTATGAATAAAGAACTGGGTATGATAAGTATAAACAAGAAGTGGGAAAGCACTAAAAACTTGGTTAAGTTGTCTAGGGTCGAATATACTATCGTACTCCATGTTAATCTCTGAACCCATATAAACTAGTTTCAAACTGGCACCCAATAATCAGGGTGAAGTGATCCATTCTATGATGATCGGCTCCTATTCGCATAGTTACATGTGTCTTACGGCCCCCGATGTTGTAGTTACCTATGCTGGTCCCACCATGGGGTGTATCAAGTCCCATGGTGGCGGCCCGACACAATCCTAGAATGAACAGGTATGCTACTGGTGTCCAGTGCCTTATTTTTCTGCGCCGGAGTGTGTGCACGCCCGCACCCCGTTAGAACCTACACTGCTACACCACCGCCGTCGATTTGACCTCTTACAATCAGCCCAGTAATCGTGCCCCACCCTGCCTAGTTTCAGGGTATCATGACACACCTTCTAGGGTTACTGCTGAAAAGGGTCCCCCGTTACTAGGTTTTCTATCTCTAGCCAACATGCTAAGTTGGTTAAGTGTTTTCTAACCTAACCCCCACCAGTCCGTTTAGTTTAGCATGTTCCATTTTGATTAAGTCTTTGGTTCGCTTAATCCTAACAATCCTGACTCAGCCTTAATTGTCTTATTAAAGCCTTGACCTCTCACATTAGACAGGTATTGTTGTGGCTGCCTGTTGCCGGTTGGTTCCGGGCAGTCTTACGCCACAACTCAGTCTAACCTCGGGTCCTTATTGGGCTCCATGTTTAACCTCCCACATTGGATAGGTATTGTTGTGACTACTGGACAGCCGGGCGGTTCCGGGCAGGTTTACATCACAACTCAATCCAACCTCGGGTTAAACACATCGTATGTTCTACATTTACATATTTTGTCTTTCTTCTTTATTTTCTTATATGTAAATATTTGCGGCCCATTATTAAGTTAATGGTGTAAAGGTTACACCAATCATGGGCCCAACCCATACTTGAATTTGGGCCCTTCTACTTTATATTTTCATTTATTAATTAATTTGGCCCAACGCTATTTTCCCCCGTTTAATACGTTCGTTTATCATAATATATGTTGGGCTTAGGCTTTTAAGCCTAACTTAGCCATGAGAAAAAGGGGAGGCTTAAAGCGTGATTATATACACAAAAAGGGGAATGTGAACGCATGAACTTGCAACATAACGTTGGAACTACAAAACAGAAACTGGTGTACTTGCATAGTAGCATAAGTGACATGAATCAAAGCGTGTAAACTTGTAGTTAAGTTAAGAATCTAAATTGGATATCATTATTGACACATAGTCTTAACTACAACATAAACCTATATTTTTATTTAGGCATAATGTCAATCATAAGCAAATCATGTTCATAAGATTACTACATGTTTACAAAGGTGCTTACTTTTGTTACTAACACAAAAGTATAGTTCAACTTAATCATGATTTTAAATCTATTCACATAAATATTTCTAACATGGAATCATGATTTTTACTTTAGTCATGCAAACTTGCAAATGGGATTTTGAATCTAACCTAGCTATGTACCACATATGTCATCATATAATTCTTGTTAACATTATAGACCTAACATGGATTTCAATTGTGCAAAATATCAATCATAGCCTAGTCATATTCATAAGTTTGCAAATAAGTTTTCTAGTACAAAAGCATGGCTTAATACATAGATCATGATGCCAAATTTTCAACATAATTTCATATGGATTATAATAACCCAAATTTGCTCCAATTACTCACAAAAATGATTTTTGTATAAAAATACACATTATGATGGCATAGTAGCAAAGCCCCAAACTTGCATGAGTTTCAATTAAACAACTATATACATGTAGCTTCAACATGGATTACATAATTTGCGAATATTCCAAACGTATACTTGCATAAAACTACCGCAAATATGTAGTTTTTTATAATAAATAACATGATTTGCGAATATCCAATCGTTATACAATATTCCAAATCGATAGAATCATAGTAACGCACAAATATGAATTATTTATCACCACAATCAAGTATACAAACCAACACAGTTATTTGTTCATACCAAAATAATACTCTACTTACAATTGTGTGACGAATTCTCCAATTTAGGAATTTGGAGATGCGATTCCTTGTTGATTTGATTTGATTAAGTTGCTTTATGCTTTAGAATTTGCCTCCTAATCCTCTCTCCAATTGGTGGCTACTCTTAGTCGTTCCTCAGCAACATGATGGCCTTGTTCTTATTTTTGAATGAATAGATTAGGTTGAGTCTAGGGTCATTTTTATAGGGGTTATGAACTGATTAGGACCATCGATGTTGCTTGGATTGATCGTAGTCATTCATTCGAAAGAGAGACCAATTAGAGCCTGCCACCTAGCCCTAATGACAAAGCAGACTTCTGAAAATCGACCAACATAGAATAGGCCAGCCAGGTTGGGCTGGGTTCGACCTGGCTCTGGACCAGGTCGACAGCCCTGTCGACAGCCCTATCGACAGCCCTGTCGACCTGGCTAGACCAGGTCGACAGCCCAGTCGACCTGGGTGCATTAGGCGGGAGTTTTCCCGCCCTGGCCAATTGGGCCCGATTTTGGAATTTAAAACTTGTTTTTCTGAGCTGTTTTATTCTGTTCGAATTTTAAACTTAATTCAGAAACTTTCGAAGGCCATATCTTCTTCATACGGACTCCGTTTTTCGAAAACTCGGACTCTATTTCGCCTATTTTTCCGAGACGAACGCAATGGCGTATCCTGTTTACCTTAGTTCTTTGATTTGAAATTAATTATACTTTAATTTGTGAATTTCACAGTTATAGAATTCGCGGGGTGTTACATTCTCCCCCACTTAAAAGGATTTCGTCCCCGAAATCTTCAAGTTAGGAGGAATGTATATCCTAACATCCAATCATCCATCTACTCATCCATCAAACACGAGCATCCATTGTCCTTAAAAGACTTTTAATGCTTCATGATCATATGCGAAGAGTGTGTGTACATGTACTTATCAAATGCAAAATCAGGCGGTCTACTGATTCAGTTGACCTCCTTAATGTGAATTATGTAAGTGCCATGAATCCATTATGTATGCAAATTTTCCTATTCATGATTCTACATGAGTGCACAATCATTCAATACAAATGCAACATCCATATGACAACACTTTAGAGTTCAACCATATACGAATGCAAACATATATGTATATGCAATATGAAGTGACTGAGCCGATCTAAAACCTAGATTGTGTGTGTATATGCAACCACGAGCAACCACTAGCAATCACTTGCACCCACTTGCAACCATCATCCATAACATGTTTCAATTACATGTTTCCATCCAAAGGGTTTCTACCTAAAAGATAAGGTCGAGGAAATATACCTAAAAGATAGATAAAGCGCAAATTAAGGAAAAGGAAAGATCAAGGATGTACCCTCGAACAGAAAAGGGTAGGCAGTGCATATTCTAGCTTCAGTTTCCCAAGTCGCATCTCCCTCGGCGTCGCTCCACTGAACTTTGACGAGCTTGACTTCGTGGTTGCGTAGCTTCTTCACTTCCGTTCCTAATATGCGGGTTGGAACTTTTCTTATGGTTGCTTCGCGTTCCACTTCGGCCTCTTCGAGGATATTTGGCTCTACCACCTCAGCCGACTCATGTAGACATTTTCGAAGATGTGAAACGTGAAAAACCTTGTGGACTCCAGCCAACTTCTCGGGTAGCTCTAATCTATAGGCCATTTTCCCAATTTTCTCGATGATAGGGAATGGCCCTACGAACCTTGGTGCCAGTTTTCCTGTGGTTCCAAAACGAACAACGTTCCTTAGCGCTGATACCTTGAGAAAAACTCTGTCTCCAACCTCAAATTCAAGGTCGGTCCTTCTCTTGTCGGCATAGGACTTTTGTCTGTCTTGGGCCGTCTTCATCCTTCTTCGTATTAAGTCTACTTTCTCTGAAGTCTCTCGGATCATATCTGGTCCAAGTATGAGCTTATCCGTAGACTCCCACCAACAAGTGGGCGATCGGCACGGTCTTCCATATAAAGCTTCGAAGGGCGCCATTCCGATGGTTGCTTGATAGCTGTTGTTGTAGGCAAATTCCACCAAAGGAAGGTGGTCTTCCCATGTCCCTCCGAAGTCAAGGACGCATAGCCTTAAAAGGTCTTCCAAAACTCTATTCACTCTCTCTGTTTGGCCGTCGGTTTGGGGATGATAGGCTGTGCTCAAGCATAACTGCGTTCCTACTGCTTCTTGCAGACTCCGCCAAAACTCACTGGTGAAGATGGGGTCTCGGTCACTAACAATGCTAGATGGTATTACATGGAGTCGAACGATTTCCTTGAGGTAAAGTGATGCTAGGGATAAGGCAGTTCTTTTACTTTTGACAGGTAAAAAGTGGGCGCTTTTAGTAAGCCTATCCACTATTACCCAAATGCTAGTGTTGCCTCTCCTAGACCTAGGCAGCCCATCGATGAAGTCCATTGAGATGCTATCCCACTTCCACTGCGGGACCTCCAGAGGATGTAGTAGTCCGCCAGGCTTTTTCTGTTCCGCCTTAACTTGTTGGCACACCATACACTTAGAAACGAACTCTGCCACGTCCTTTTTCATGCCGCTCCAGAAGAAAGTCCTTTTTATATCTTTGTACATTTTATCTCCGCCTGGATGTATCGTCATCTTGGAGTGATGTGCTTCCTCGAGAACCTTCTTTACTAAATCTTTTGTTTGTGGGACGCATAGTCTTCCTTCTCGCCTTAGCAACCCCTTATCGTCGATGGAGTATCTATTGAGGTGACTTGAAGTCTCACCCCTAATTAGCCTATCAATTGTTTCCACAAGCTGAGGGTCTTCGCGTTGTGTTGTCCCTACTGAATCCACTAAAGTTGGGCGCACTTCGAGAGATGCTAGCAAGCCTGGTACGAAATCGGAGGAAGGCCTAAAGTCGAAGCTGGCTATAAACTCTAGGCTTTGTCTTTCAACAAACAACGGGCTTAGGTTCAATTTCTTTCGGCTCAACGCGTCTGCCACTACGTTGCCTTTGCCTGGAGTGTAGGAGATTTCGAAATCGTACGAGGCAAGAAACTCCATCCATCTTTGTTGCCTCAAGTTAAGATCCTTCTGCGAGAAAAGATATTTCAACGATTTATGGTCAGTGTAAAGTTCGAACTTCTCACCTAGGAGATAGTGTCGCCAAGACTTGAGTGCAAAGACGATGGCGGCTAGCTCATGATCGTGGGTTGGGTAGTTCTTTTCGTGTATTTTCAACTGCCTCCCGCCATAAGCTACTACCCTTCCTTCTTGCATTAAGACGGCGCCTAGCCCTGTCCCACATGCATCTGTATAAACAGTGAACATCTTGCTCCCATCTGGCAGCGTCAAAACTGGGGCTGTTGTAAGAGCCCTTTTCAGTCGTTGGAAAGCAAACTCGCAATCCAAATCCCAATTGAACACTAGATTCTTCTTAGTCAATTTCGTGAGCGGAGCTGAGATTTTCGCATAATCCCTTATAAACTTTCGATAGAAACCTGCTAGTCCTAGAAAGCTTCGGACCTCAGTTGCATTCCTTGGTGTCTTCCAATCCTGTACCGCCACTACCTTAGCAGGGTCCACTGCTAACCCTTTTTTGGATACTATGTGCCCAAGGAACCTCACCTCTTCTCTCCAAAAGTGGCATTTGGAGAATTTGGCTTTTAGTTGAAGGACTCGCAAAGTTTCCATGATTGCCCTTAAGTGCTGAGCAGGTTCCTCTTCACTTTTTGAGAAGATAAGGATATCATCTACGAAGACCACTACGAATTTGTTGAGGAAATCTCTGAATACCCTACTCATCAGGTCCACGAAGTAAGCAGGTGCATTTGTCAAGCCGAAAGGCATGAAAAGCCATTCAAAGAAGCCGTCTGGGGTTCTGAATGCCGTTTTATCGATGTTATCTTCAGCCACCCTTAGCTGATGAAAACCGGTTGCTAAATCGAGTTGGAAGAAAACAGACGCTCCTACAAGCTGGTCAAACAAATCGTCAATTCTAGGGAGCGGGTGCCTATTCTTTTTCGTTAGCTTGTTGAGCTCCCTATAGTCAACACATAGACGGAGTGAACCATCCGCCTTTGTAGCGAACACCACCGGAGCGCCCCATTCTGAAATGCTTCTCCTAATGAACCCCTTTTCTAGAAGCTCTTTAATCTGTTTACTGAGCTCTTTCCTTTCCCGTGGAGCCATGTGTCTAATGGGTAACGCAACGGGCTTTGCATTATCTACAAGATATATGCGGGAGTCTATTTCCCGCTTCGGAGGCAAGCCCTTCACCTCTTCGAAGACATCCGGATATTCCCGGACCACTTTAACTGATTGCAAATTTTCAACAGAGGCATCTAGCGATTCAAGGTAACTAAGCATAACCGCGTATGAGGGATTACAAGAAATTTCCAAAGTATTACCGAGCTGGGTTAGGAGCCTAACAACCCTTTTCTCACAATCAAGGATGGCCCCATTACTGGATAGCCAATCCATACCCAAAATCAAACCATAACCCGAAAAGCCCGAAACAAAGGCACTACATTGAAATTCTACACTTAGAATAGAAATTTTCAATCCCAAACAGATCATAGACAAATGAGCTGGGCCCCCAATTGGGTTTGAAACAATTAAGGGGTCCTCTACCATACTAGTTTTTAGGTGCAGAGATTCTACTAAAGCAGACGAGATAAAGGAGTGTGATGCGCCAGAATCAAATAAAGTGCGAACGGGGTGATCATAAAGATAAACTATACTTTCTACAGAAGTATTTATACCTCGTTGTTGTAGAGGTGGCGCTTCCAGTACATGAACCTGTGCCCCTGGGGTGGATCCAGCCCTCTGCCCCTGTCCTCGTTTCTTTGGGCAGTCCTTAGCCCTGTGGACTGTCTCACCGCAAGAAAAGCACCCACCATTCTCCTTGGCCTTCTTTTTCCAGCAGTCCTTTACTAAGTGCCCCACTTTGCCACAGAAATTGCACTTCCTCTTCTCTTTGTTGCCTTTCCCGCCCTTCTTAAAGTCTGTCTTCTTAGGCTGCAAACCCTCTTTCTTCCCTTGAGAGCTTTCTGCCTTTGTCTCCTTCTTGCCCTTATCCTCTTCATTCAGCAATGCCATTTGCACCAATCTTTCATACGTGGCTCCCATGGGTATATGGGTCATGGCCAAACTGTGTAATGGCTCATTCAACCCTTTGACGAAACGTAGAGCCTTGTGCGGGGTGTTGACTAGGTCAAGCCCAAACCTAGCCAGCTCATCGAACTGATTCACATACTCTCTGACTGTCTTGTCCACTTGCTTAAGAAATAAGAATTTTTCCAACTGCAAACTTCTTTCCGCATCTGAGAGAAATTTAGTCTCAAACCTTGCCCTAAAGTCCTCCCATGTCTCCACTGGTCTTTCTGCATTAGTGACTTCCCACCAGTAGGAGGCCTCGCCCTTTAATAGCCATACCGCCAGTTGTACTTTTTGTCTATCTTCTACCTCAAAGATGATGAATAGGTCCTCCGTTTCTTTCAGCCAATTTCTAGCTGCCACGAAGGACTCAGTTCCATGGAAATCCTTTCCTCCCATAGCTTTAAAATCTTTACATATCTTGGCAAAAGTGTTTCCCCGAGGAGAAGGTGGAGGAAAAGGTGCCGCTGCAGCTGGATGATTTCCGACAGCTGGGGAGGAGGAACGGTTGGACCTGGCTGAGTGGCTCTTGCTTCTAAGAACCGTCTAAACCAACCAGGTATTGGCACCCCTTCTGGCAAGTTAAGATCTTCGGACATGCTGAAACAAAAAGGGATAGATTCAAAACGAAGGATAAGAGATAGTACCTATGGCTTTGGGGAGTGGACTTTGCCTTTTAAAACAAAATAATATTTTTATCTCTTTTTTTTTATAATGCTTCTTTAAATTTCCTTTTTGAAGATAAATTTTCAAAACTTTTTATCTTATCTGGTAAACCTATGCTCTGATACCAAGTGAAACACCCCACCTCCGTTAGGGTCACTCTCAAAGGGAATGCCCTAATTTTGGTGGAGGTTTATAAGTATAAGTCACAGATATACAAGACAGATATAAAAACACATATTTGTAAACAGCGGAAAAAACAACAACTCTTATTTTATAAAAGCAAATACGTGCTACAACAACATCACCATCATTGTCTTACATCTTTTCCAAAAACATAACATAACACTTCCATAATCTGTCTTGATTACATTATTTAAAGAAGCATAAATAAAACATAGATAAACTGCAAAAGCCCCATAGTGGTTGTCCAAAGCCATAGTTCAAAACGAAAAAGTCCAAGCAATACATTCCTCCTCTTCAAGCTGGATGTTAAGGCTGGTCAAGCTGCAGTGTTCCCTCCCTGTGGACCTGGGGGGGGGGGGGGGGAAACGGAAGAAAAGAAGACGAAAGAAAAGTAGAGTCAGACATAAAGCCTGAGTAAGTCTAGGACTATTCTGTCTATGAATAAAGAACTGGGTATGATAAGTATAAACAAGAAGTGGGAAAGCACTACAAACTTGGTTAAGTTGTCTAGGGTCGAATATACTATCGTACCCCATGTTAATCTCTGAACCCATATAAACTGGTTTCCAACTGGCACCCAATAATCAGGGTGAAGTGATCCATTCTATGATGATCGGCTCCTATTCGCATAGTTACATGTGTCTTACGGCCCCCGATGTTGTAGTTACCTATGCTGGTCCCACCATGGGGTGTATCAAGTCCCATGGTGGCGGCCCGACACAATCCTAGAATGCACAGGTATGCTAGTGGTGTCCAGTGCCTTATTTTTCTGCGCCGGAGTGTGTGCACGCCCGCACCCCGTTAGAACCTACACTGCTACACCACCGCCGTCGATTTGACCTCTTACAATCAGCCCAGTAATCGTGCCCCACCCTGCCTAGTTTCAGGGTATCATGATACACCTTCTAGGGTTACTGCTGAAAAGGGTCCCCCGTTACTAGGTTTTCTATCTCTAGCAAACATGCTAAGTTGGTTAAGTGTTTTCTAACCTAACCCCCACCAGTCCGTTTAGTTTAGCATGTTCCATTTTGATTAAGTCTTTGGTTCGCTTAATCCTAACAATCCTGACTCAGCCTTAATTGTCTTATTAAAGCCTTGACCTCTCACATTAGACAGGTATTGTTGTGGCTGCCTGTTGCCGGTTGGTTCCGGGCAGTCTTACGCCACAACTCAGTCTAACCTCGGGTCCTTATTGGGCTCCATGTTTAACCTCCCACATTGGATAGGTATTGTTGTGACTACTGGACAGCCGGGCGGTTCCGGGCAGGTTTACATCACAACTCAATCCAACCTCGGGTTAAACACATCGTATGTTCTACATTTACATATTTTGTCTTTCTTCTTTATTTTCTTATATGTAAATATTTGCGGCCCATTATTAAGTTAATGGTGTAAAGGTTACACCAATCATGGGCCCAACCCATACTTGAATTTGGGCCCTTCTACTTTATATTTTCATTTATTAATTAATTTGGCCCAACGCTATTTTCCCCCGTTTAATACGTTCGTTTATCATAATATATGTTGGGCTTAGGCTTTTAAGCCCAAATTAGCCATGAGAAAAAGGGGAGGCTTAAAGCGTGATTATATACACAAAAAGGGGAATGTAAACGCATGAACTTGCAACATAACGTTGGAACTACAAAACAGAAACTGGTGTACTTGCATAGTAGCATAAGTGACATGAATCAAAGCATGTAAACTTGTAGTTAAGTTAAGAATCTAAATTGGATATCATTATTGACACATAGTCTTAACTTCAACATAAACCTATATTTTTATTTAGGCATAATGTCAAACATAAGCAAATCATGTTCATAAGATTACTACATGTTTACAAAGGTGCTTACTTTTGTTACTAACACAAAAGTATAGTTCAACTTAATCATGATTTTAAATCTATTCACATAAATATATCTAACATGGAATCATGATTTTTACTTTAGTCATGCAAACTTGCAAATGGGATTTTGAATCTAACCTAGCTATGTACCACATATGTCATCATATAATTCTTGTTAACAATATAGACCTAACATGGATTTCCATTGTGCAAAATATCAATCATAGCCTAGTCATATTCATAAGTTTGCAAATAATTTTTCTAGTACAAAAGCATGGCTTAATACATAGATCATGATGCCAAATTTTCAACATAATTTCATATGGATTATAATAACCCAAATTTGCTCCAATTACTCACAAAAATGATTTTTGTATAAAAATACACATTATGATGGCATAGTAGCAAAACCCCAAACTTGCATGAGTTTCAATTAAACAACTATATACATGTAGCTTCAACATGGATTACATAATTTGCGAATATTCCAAACGTATACTTGCATAAAACTACCGCAAATATGTAGTTTTTTATAATAAATAACATGCTTTGCGAATATCCAATCGTTATACAATATTCCAAATCGATAGAATCATAGTAACGCACAAATATGAATTATTTATCACCACAATCAAGTATACAAACCAACACAGTTATTTGTTCATACCAAAATAATACTCTACTTACAATTGTGTGACGAATTCTCCAATTTAGGAATTTGGAGATGCGATTCCTTGTTGATTTGATTTGATTAAGTTGCTTTATGCTTTAGAATTTGCCTCCTAATCCTCTCTCCAATTGGTGGCTACTCTTAGTCGTTCCTCAGCAACATGATGGCCTTGTTCTTATTTTTGAATGAATAGATTAGGTTGAGTCTAGGGTCATTTTTATAGGGGTTATGAACTAATTAGGACCATCGATGTTGCTTGGATTGATCGTAGCCATTCATTCGAAAGAGAGACCAATTAGAGCCTGCCACCTAGCCCTAATGACAAAGCAGACTTCTGAAAATCGACCAACATAGAATAGGCCAGCCAGGTTGGGCTGGGTTCGACCTGGCTCTGGACCAGGTCGACTGCCCTGTCGACAGCCCTGTCGACAGCCCTGTCGACCTGGCTAGACCAGGTCGACAGCCCAGTCGACCTGGGTGCATTAGGCGGGAGTTTTCCCGCCCTGGCCAATTGGGCCCGATTTTGGAATTTAAAACTTGTTTTTCTGAGCTGTTTTATTCTGTTCGAATTTTAAACTTAATTCAGAAACATTCGATGGCCATATCTTCTTCATACGGACTCCGTTTTTCGAAAACTCGGACTCTATTTCGCGGATTTTTCCGAGACGAACGCAATGGCGTATCCCGTTTACCTTAGTTCTTTGATTTGAAATTAATTATACTTTAATTTGTGAATTTCACAGTTATAGAATTCGCGGGGTGTTACAACAGTCCTTGTTAAGTTTGTAGTAGAAAGTTTGGTGATCCAAACATCAGATTTTTCGATTTAAGAAAGAAAAGATTTAAAGAAATTTCACTGTTCATTTTCCTTACAGTGGCGGCTTGGGAAAGTCTTGACCACAAAGATTAAAATATAAGGTTTAGTTAATGTGTTGGGGTATATATAGGTACAGATTTAATATTAATTTATTATACCGATACTTCACAATGAAGTAATGTGACAAATCTTCCATATACAATCTCCGTTTCCGACGAAAATTTTAATCTTAGCACAAAAGAATATTCCAGACACCCTCAACCCTTGACCGAAATGTCACCACGCCTGTCTCCCTCGGTCGCCAGTAAAGAGATCCGAACTGACACACCTTCGAGGTGATTTCCGACCACTACAAACTCCAGATGCTAATCACCATCGGTCTTTTGGAAGAGCTCACCATCCTTGTTAACTTTGTAGCTGAAAGTTTGGTGATCCAAACATCATATTTTTCGATTTAAGGAAGAAAAGATTTAAAGAAATTTTGCTGTTCATTTTCCTTACAGTGGCGGCTTGGGAAAGTCTTGACCACAAAGATTAAAATATAGGGTTTAGTTAATGTGTTGGGGTATATATAGGTATAGATTTAATATTAATTTATTATACCGATACTTCATGATGAAGTAATGTGACAAAACCACCATATACAATCTCCGTTTCCGACGAAAATTTTAATCTTAGCACAAAAGAATATTCTGGACATGATGGGACAGGTTTCGTCGAATTCCGACACCGTTTGTGAAAATTCCTTTATAAATCACAGGTGAAAACATGCGTTTAAGTCCAGCACAATCACAAAATAAATAAAATCAATTTGTAACTTTGAAATCCTATAATAATTGATTAATAGTATCCAACGGCACGCACTTCGTTGCATTCTAAGACTGTTTCCCGGTACGCTATTTTATACGCACACCAAGTGCTATTTTGGACACCAAATTACCCAGTCTTCAAAAAATAACAAATAATATATGTTTTTTGACTCTAAATGTCAATACGAATTCAATGGAATTCTTTTCGTGGCTTAACTCGATCGTTAGCTCGAGTTATGATCAAAAACCCCTTTTATTTAAATCGAATTAAATTATTAAAAATTTCATAGCAACTATTTTAAATTTTGAATTAGACATAACTAGCAATCTATGACACGAAATATCGATTTTTCTCTTTCATATGAAAATTATAATCAAATAGATTCCAATGTTTCTTGTTTCACCGAAATCCGACTTATAACGGATCCTGTATATTCAATTGAATTTCAAAACTCAAATTACAAACTACCATTCCATTTACGAGCTCGATTTATATTTATATAAAAATTTAACGTTCGAACTTCTTTATATAATCGAATTATATATTTTAAATTCATTTAAAATCCAAAATCAATATTTAATATAATAAAATAAATTAAATATATGACTACGGACAATACGGGACGTTACATTCTTCCCCCTTTAAAAGAATTTCGTCCCCAAAATTACTAACGTAGAAGTAACGTCACAACCCATTAACAAACTTCAATTTATTTCAAATCGAAAACCAAATCACCATTGTAAATAAAACTTTTCAAAAATATTGAAATTTTCTAACACATTAAATTTTTGGAAAAATTCGGCAGAGTCTCCCCCGTACGGAGTGACTTCTACGATATCGCAGGATCAAATAATATATATACATCGACCCATCCGGTCGGAAAACAAAAATTAAAAACCCCAAAAATTATATTTCGCGTAAGCATACCTTATGCGAGTGCTATCGAGCATACTAGCTCAATTTATTACGATATCTCAACCAAAATTAACCTCAAAGCTTTCTGGTGCCTTTACTTAACTCAATCCACCATGTAAGTAACCAATTTCATGTAATTCATTAATAATATTTCATTGGTTAACTAATATAACCATGCAGATAGTCAAAATCAAACATATAACATCATTTAGGTGTAAATATAGGGTTAACTCATTCACTTTCAATTCATATGTGACTCCATTCCAATTATCATTCTGGAATTCATTTCTTAGCTTCTAATTCATTCAACTTCTCATTTAACCATTAATGAATTTATATTCAACCAGTCTAACACACAATCAACAACAATACACAATCAACTTAACCAAATCAACTGAATTCATATTCAATATTAATATATACTTGGTTATCTTTACTTTGATTATCAATTGATTAATATCCGATTGATTCCCCTAATTATCAATTTGATTTTCAAATTTACTTGTTTAATTCCAATATTCGTTCTTGACTTAATCAAGTTAAGTTTTAACTTCACATTCAATTAACTAATTTATTTCAAAATTAGTTTAATTCCATTTAAAAATCCAAATTTTGATATTTGTTCCAAATATCATCCAATTCCTCTTCAAATTTTTATTTAACTTATTTTAAGTTAAATTCTGAACCATTTTAATTCCAAATTAAAATTCCCATTCACAATTTCTAAATGTGAAATCTCTTCAGTTATCTTAAACCATTCAAATTTCGAATCCAATTTGAATCCTATTCAAATCAATCATACACACAAATATCTAAATAATTTGATAAAATTATTTCTTTTCTATACAAAAATATATTTTGGGTAAAATTATCTCATTTACCCTCTTAACAAAACAACGTCGTGTCTATTTCCAGTTTAATGCTTCTCAACACCAAACAACACAATACAAAACATTTGTATATATAAAATTAACAAATACACTCTCATATATATACACTCCAACTCAATCTAGGGTATTACTAACCCCATCTCTATCGAGTTATACCACAGAGCCAAGGCTATTACTAAACCTTATGCTCTGATACCACTGTAACGACCCGGGGAATTTCGACTCTCGAATTCCAACAATAATACATAGCCCGTATCACTTGCCAGAACTCAAGTATCGAAAACACCAAATAGTTAATGAAATAATATAGAGGACGAGATAAGAAAGAAAGAAATTTCAGAATAGAAGAAGAAGAAGAACACAACAACATCAGAGTCTCACATCGCAGCGGAATAAAATATAATAGAAACAACTTTATTGAGAGCTTTAAAATAAAACTTACAATCATCAGAGTGCATCAACACATCTAGACAGTTTAATAATCTGTCCTCATACACAACACACAGCGGAATAAAACTAGATATCATACTTCTGAACTCCTCCAGCTTATCTTCGGACTCACAGCATCGGTTAACCTAAACCTGTACAACCCGGTCTAACCCGAGCTTTTACAAAATACCGGATCAGTCTGGTGAACCAGAGTGAGAAAACTCGCTAAGTTTAAAACATCACACAACTTGATTTTTAAGTCAAACCATTTCTTTTTGAAATCATAGCTTATTCTGATATTATAATAGTGTCTAGACACAAGTAAATATTAATCTTGCAGAACGCTTGCATCTAACGTTCCACATATATAGTATACAATCAAAGCCGCGGGCTCTTATTGGAGATTGGATTTCCAACTATGACAAGGTATGGAACCACCTTCCGATAGTGTATCTCTAGAGGCGAACGCACTGGGTTCAACAAGAACATCTTGCAACCCGACCACACATGACCGGCCACTCATTTCGCTTGAGTGTATCGAATGTATATCACCAACGTTTGGGAGCTGCCCTACCATTTCCCGAAAAGGGACAGCATCAAAATAGATTAAAGAAGGAAATGAATTATCTCTTGATAGGTGATTATACACCCTACTTGGGTGCGACCCACTTAGCCATGCTGCCTGCCAGATTTTTGTCATTTCCCAGTTGAAGAGGCTTGAGGTTTAACACTACCTTTTGCACAACATATCACCATTTCCTTTGAATGTCACATCGTCAGATCCGCCAAATCACTAATTGACGTCCACAACCATACTCTGGTCTTTAACTAAGAGAAAGGCCTTTCCCTCACCACTAACAGAAATACGTTTGTAAATATCAATGTACGTGATTCTTAAGAAATATTCTGTCAGGCATCCATCCATACAAGTCATCCAGGAACAGGATGAACTGAAGGTACCCTCCTACCATATCCTAAGTATCACCCTAGAGATCAGTAGCGAGTAGTCCTTGCAAATCCATAGATTTCAATCATGACAGAACCCCGGTATATCTCTGGGTTGAATCAGAGATTTAAGTGGTTATTCCGCTTTATGAAGATCTACGGTCTTTGATTACTCCGTCTCGATCAGCATTTAATATCTTCAACATTTTCGTATTTGCTGGTCGGAATGGTATTCGAATATAAATTCGATCCCGGTCTTTCTGTACCCACAATCGTATTGGACAGATTTGATAGTCGATTATTTAACTATCGAATAAACAACCGTTCAACCATAAAAAAATACTTACCGGTTTAGTACTCGGCATCTTTTGGCTTATTTAATCAAAAATAATTAAATAAATGGTTAATTTAATTATTCCAATATTTGGAAATAACATTTCTGTGACGATCCCAAAACCCCCGTACGACGGTGGCAGGGATAATCTTTGGAATATAACACATAAACAAATAACTGCAATACAGAAATATAATATTACACCAGATAATGTACACCAAATTACACTAGAAGTAATAATCATCAGAGTTACACAGCATAATAGGATCACACTTAGCACAAAATACAGTTTCAGTTCAATGTAAAATGTCTGCAGCGGAATCAAACATAATATACATAATGAAGTCTGAAACAGTAAAATAGAAATGATAAAGTCGGCTCCAGCTCCATAGCTATCCAGAATGAGCCTGCTAAAACCTGAATACAAGGCTGCCCGTGTAGAAATAAGGGCACCCGAGTTTGCAAAGTGAAACAAACATCGAGTCAGTCGTTGGACTGGTATGAGAAATCTACTTAACTGGTTAAACAATAATAACTAGGCGAATCATAGGACCACGCCGCTAACGCGGAACAGGTTTACTCCAGTGATCTCCAGTGCATGAAAAAAAGTAAAGTATTTAAACATCGCAATGGTTTTTAGAAAAATGAAGCCATTATAATACTCAGGTCCCATCACACAATGCAACACAAGCCGGAGGATAAAGTGTTACTTTATAATGGCCAAGAAATGCTTGATACGAATAAAACGAAATCATTTGATATTATTACTAGTGTTTATACGTTTCAAAAACAATTTCAATCATAAGTATCAATCATAGACGACACGAGCGTCCCATGCCACTATGTCGCCATATATATATATATATATATATATATATATATATATATATATATATATATATATATATACACACACAATCAAAACCACACATGTCGTATTGGAAGTTTGGATTTCCATCTATGAACCGAGGCAAAGGATAGTCCTCACCGCTTCGAGACGCTCTAGCCCGTGCCTCAGGCAAGCGCACAGGCAAACCTTGGATCGTCAGGGCTGATCCACTGATGTGGATTAAACTTAAATCCTGAACACTACGTCTCCCCGCCTTATGGGGCGTAAATGAGCCAAATGGCTCCATGATCGAGGCGCCTCGCAATCCATCATCCACATAAGTGAAATGTCAGCCAGTTCAAGCACCGACACCACTTCTAACTAGAAAGAGACGCATGTCCTCCCCGATGTCCTCTCCAGTTTCTGGTTCATACCAGGGTGTGAGGCTCGCGAATTCACGCTATACACAAAGCTATGCTTTGATCATCAACCACAAAGCTTTGCTTTTGAACAAAAGCCATGATCACTGCATCTTTGCAAGCCACGTTGTCAATCTACAACGTCAGACACACATCCATTTACAAGTCCGTTTTGGGTCTAAACGAAACCGGAGGAACCTTATTCCTCGCATATCCAGTCGATCTCCAAGTACGTCTGGACAATCACTGCTTTTTCCATAGTCTTGGGATGCTTCCTAATCAAGATATCCGTAATCATCCAAACGACGTGAAGACTCCCGGTCTTCAACCACCGTCTTCGTCTTTGACTTCTTATCGTCGATCAATTATTTGAAATGAGAATTAACTCGGCTTTTTCAAATAATTCACGTATATTTAGAATTCAAATCAATTCATTTCATGGTTAAATTATTTGACATCCATATTTAAGTTCATTAATGTAATTTTCATGTCAAACACATCCAACCATCAAAATATCAAACAAACCAAGTAAAATCGGTTTATTTCCATTCCATATCGTCTATAATATTTTATAATGATATATCGCTATTTTTATTTATTTAAAAATGGCCTATTTTAATTAAATGACGCTTCAGGCCATAAGGCGGCCATGGCACTGTTTTTCTTCAGATTTGATTTACACATATCTTAAAATCTAACCGTTGGATCTTTACAAATATTATATCGTTGGAAAGATCTTTTCAAAGCAGATCTAACGGTTCTTGTTTTGAGAAAATCCGACGGTCGGATTTCTCGGTATAATCGTTTAATGTTATGATTTCAAAACGCGAACTATAGGGCCTTTATTCGTTTTATTCAATTTTTATATATATACATATATATATAATTCGTTCGTCGATTTCTAAACCATTTTCAGTTCATATACGTGTTAAAAATAATATTTTTTAACTAACAAATGTTTATTTCCACACATGAATATTTTAACACTTCATATTTTTGATAAAAATGTGATTTTTATCTTTCTAGTCCTTTATTCTATGTATGAATATTTTCTAACTTCATTAACATGATAAAAATGTGATTTTTATCGTTCTAGCTATTTATTAAACATATGGATATTTTTAGAAGTTCACTTACATGATAAAAATGTGATTTTTATCGTTCTAGCATTTTTCTCAACACATATATATTTTTAGAAGTTCACCTACATGATAAAAATGTGATTTTTATCGTTTTAATATTTTATTCAACACATGTGTATTTTATATATTCTATTCTAGTGATAAAAATGTGATTTTTATCGTTCTAACTTTTTATTCCACTTATGAATATTTTTCTAACTTCATACATGTGACAAAAATGTGATCTTTAATATCTAAACAACTTATGGTGATCATGAATATATTTTCAACACATGAATATATTTCAATACATGAATAAAAATCAAACACATGAATATTTCAGGAAATTTTGGCAGCATAACGATAGGGTAGTGAACCCGGCACCGTCTCGAGTACGACTCCTCGCTCTACCTTAAAACCTGGCGGTTTTTGACAATGGGGATTTGATGCATCTAGTTCGCACGCAGGCAGCATGTTTTTTTCTTTTCCACAAACTAATCCTATGTGGTTTCAACCAAAATAATTATTCTCAACCAAAAACGGGTATTTTTCAACTACAAACGGGTATATTTTAACCACAATCAATCATTATCAACCACAAACAATTCTAATCAACCATTCGCTATCAACCAATTTTCACACCAATCACAACCAATAAATATCGTCCATGGTTTGTGGATGAGGGGCGTATATATATATAAGTATATTTTATTTCCATTCCAACGCACATATGATTCATACAATGCATGTATAATTTATACATCGCTCATATAACTTATACAACACATGTACATGAGGTGTACAACGCGTATACAACTTATACTTCGCTTATATAACTTATATACCGCATTTCCATTCGCATTCGAGTTTAGAATTCTCACATTGGTTTTCGCGTTGCCAAAAATTGTAGCAAGCTCTAAAAAATCTCCGGTCTCTTCTTGAATGTAGATGACGTCGCTACGAGTCCGATGTCTCCTGTTTCATCGAATTTCGTTAACATATGATAAAGATACGGTTTTTAAACTAAAATCATCGTTAGCGACACTTAAAGTGTTATATTCAGTTCAAAAAACTAAGGCCGTATACCTTCTTTGAACGTTCAAATTTAGGGTTGCAAATCTCGTTCAATCCGTGAAGCTAGGGGCCAATCGGCTGGTGCAACGTCGTAGATCTTGGAAGAGGCTTCACGGCACCGGTGGTGGGGTGCAGATCGGTGGCTCCTATCAGCAGTGGCGGCAACCGAAAGTCAGCGACTTTGAGGGCTTCGAACTCGAGGCAAGCTACACGATACGGAACGAGGCTTAGATTGATTTGTAGAGGAGAGTTAGAGCTTCAAAATGGATCCAGAATTTCGTGATGTAATTGAGAAATGGAAGAGAAATCAAGGAGGGAAGTGGCGCAGCCTTTTCCGTCGTTCGCCTGGAGGTATTGGGGAAGAAATAGCGGGGAGAGAGAAAGTGACCGATGAATATGATCGACCCCCTTTATTTTTATATTTATTTAATTTTCTAATTTCTAAAAACACCCTCTTCTCCATACATACTCCAATTCAAACCCAACGACTGTCGCCCATAGCTAAATACCCCCATTCCGAACACAATGGAATATGTTTCTTTAGCCAATTCGACTGTTGGAGTCAGTTATTCTTCAAATTAAAGTATAAAACTTTTAATTTTAGATTTGAACGAACATTTTAATTTGCCGGGGCCACATACTAATTCTAAAAATTCCAGAAACATTATTTCTAGCTTCTATTAACGATACAGTCCTAACGAAACTGATTTCCTCAAATTCTGAGACCTTTTGAAAAATGGCCATTTTCTGGTCAATCCAATTCAAACTGAATTTGCAAAACACGTTTTCCTTTGCCATGCTCACATATTGATTCTAAAAATTATGGAAAAATAAATTTGGCAATAAATTGGCATTCCGGTTCCAACAAAAGTGGTTTCATCGAAAACAAAGGTCGTTTGTAAAATCACTATTTTTAAGGGCTTTATTTATATTTAAAAATCCTATTTTTAAATTCTGACTCAATTTCCAACAAATTATTCAATATAGAATTTTTAAACTGGCTCGAATTTTCCGGGTTGTTACATTCTCCCCCACTTAAAATCTTTTCGTCCTCGAAAAGGAACGGAGCAGAAAGTTGTTTAACCAACCAACTCAACTTTCTTTCTGGCTTTCATTCTTCAACTTTTCAGTTTCTACGAATTTATAATTTTTCAAAAATTTGGCTAACACCCTAAATTTTCGAAAAATTTCGCCATAACCACCTTTGTACGGGAGCACCGGCAAAATCCCCAAACCGCCACACAGGCCCTCTGATCTCAAAAAGAAAAAGAAAAAGCCAAGCGGCTCATAGATCATCCAAACCCAATAAATATGATAAACTTGTACCTATTTGTCGGGCACATAATTTTATTCCTCTTCTTTGCATACCTGCTATGACCTGTTCAATTATACATATACATGTACATGCATGCATTTCAATCAACTTTCAACTTAGTTCAATGTTTTGATTCCACTTGGATACATTTAGCTTACATTCCTTATTGGTTAGATTATTTGTCATTCAATTACTTAGATCAATCAAATTAAAAATCATACAACACAATCAGCAATCCTTCGTTGACTAACTTTTCAAATATATAATTTTTATACTTAGAAGTCATATTTTCTAAAATCAAATTATAGAATTAAAAGTTTTCGTCCATTAAAAGGAAACAACAGTGAAGTGTGAAACAATGGTGAGGTGTGCAAACAATAGCAAGGTGGAAAACAATAATAAAGTGGGAAAGAAATAGTAAAGTGTGAAGGCAATAGTAAAGTGTGAAACAAAAAGAAAATGTAAAATAAATGTACCTAACACCGAAGCTAATCAAAGATATCCACTCTGCAATTGGGATAAGTTCGCTTAATGCTCTCCTCAGTCTCACAAGTACAGTCTCGCGGATCTCCACTCCACTGGACTTTAACTAAGTGAACTTTCTTGTTCCTCGGCACTTTGGTTTCTTTGCCAATGATATTTATTGGCTCTCTTCTCACTGTCAATTCTGGAGTAATTTCCAAGTCCTATTGTGCGGCTTCTTCCACAATCGAGTCCGGATCATGTACATGCTTTCCAAGTTGAGATACGTGAAACACATCATGTACACCAGGCAACCAGTCAGGTAACTTAACTCTATAAGCGAGGGTTCCAATCCGTTCAAGTATAGGGAATGGACCAATAAATCTCTGTGCCAACTTCTCAGTTTTCCCAAATCGGACTACTCCCCTCATCGGAGAAACTTTCAAGTACACATAATCACCAACACCGAATGTCAAATCTCTTCTCCTCTTTTCTGCATAGCTCTTCTGTCGGCTTTAAGTTGTTTTCAATCGTTTTTTGATGAAGTCGACTTTGTTAGAAGCTTCGCGAATCATATCGAGTCCCTAAACAAATTTATTACCAGGTTCAACCCAACAAGCGGGAGATCTACACGGTCTATCGTACAAGGCTTCGAATGGTGACATTTTCAAACTTGCCTGGTAACTGTTACTGTATGAGAATTCAGCTAAGTGCAAGTGGTCTTCCCATGATCCGCCAAAATCAATAATGCAAGCCCGCAATAAATCTTCTAGTATGCGATTCAACCTCTCAGTTTGGCCACCTGTTTGAGGATGGTAAGCGGTGCTCAAATTCAGTTTGGTTCCCAATTCTGCTTGGAATGCTTCCCAATATTTACTAGCAAAGATCGGGTCTCTATCACTGACTATGCTGAGGAGAACTCCATGCAGTTTAACAATTTCTACAAAATAAATATGTGCTAGACTTTGAGCCGTTCTATTTGATTTGACAGGTATGAAATGGGCGTTCTTTGTGAAATGATCTACGATCACCAAAATACTGTCATTTCCTTTTCTGGTTTGGGGCAAACCATCGACGAAGTCCATAGAAACTTGATCCCACTTCCAGTTTGGAATTTCTAACGGTTGCAACAGTCCAGCCAGTTTCTGTTGATCGCTTTTGACTTGTTGACAAGTGGAGCACTTTCTAACATATATGGAGATGTCTCTTTTCAACGACTTCCACCAGAATGTTCGCTTGATATCATTATACATTTTGCTCACACCAGGATGGATACTCAGCTTGGACTTGTGACATTCATCCAGTACTTCTCTTCTGAGTTCTGGAACTTCTGGAACACAAATTCTTCCTTGTAATCTCAGAATTCCCTTATCGTCAAGTTGGAAATCTAAGGGTTCACCTTCCTGGATTATCTTGCTGATCCTTTGAATGAATTTATCATCTTTTTGAAGAACATAAATCTTGTCAATTAACGAAGTCGTAATGATAAGACAGGCGATGATTACATTCTTTCTACTAAGTGCGTCTGCCACAACGTTGGCTTTCCCTAGAATGTACAAAATCTCAAAATCGTATGCTGTAAGGAACTCTAGCCAACGCTGCTGTCTCAAATTCAAGTCTTTTTGGATGAACAAATACTTCAATGACTGATGATCTGTATATAGTTCGAATTTCTCACCCAAGAGATAGTGAATCTAGATTTTCAAAGTAAACACAATGGCTAATAACTCAAGATCATGCACAACGTATTTCTTCTCATGCAGTTTCAACTGACGGCTAGCATAAGCAACAACTTGGCTTCTCTGCATTAATACCGCACCAAGACCACCCACAAAAGCATCTGTCCAGACTTTCAAATCCTGATTGCCATCGATAACAGTTAACACTGGAGCAAAATCTTAATTTTAGCTCTTGGAAAGCTGCCTCACATTCAGCAGTCCACTTAAACCTTTCGTGCTTCTTAGTAAGCTTTGTTAATGAACCAGATATCTTCGAAAAATCCTTAACGAATTTCCGGTAGTAACTAGCCAATCCAAGGAAACTTCGGACTTTTGTAGGTGTCTTAGGCTGCTTCCAATCCTGGATAGCTGTGATTTTACTTGGATCCACAGCAATTCCTTCTTTTGATATGACGTGTCCAAGAAATTTTACTTCGTCTTGCCCGAAGATACACTTAGAAAATTTAGCTTTCAAAACATTCTTTCTCAGAATTTCTAGAACTTGTTCTAAATGTTTTTCATGCTTGGCTTTTGACTTAGAGAAGATTAGAATATCATCGATGAATACCAGAACAAATTTATTCAGTACTCCTCTGAACTCTCTATACATTAGATCGACGAAGTAAGCTGGAGCATTGCATAAGCCGAACGGCATTACCAACCACTCATAGAATAGATCAGGACCCCTGAATGCAATTAGAGGAACACACTCTTCGGCAATGCGAAGCTGATGGAAACCTGTAGCTAGGTCCATCCTGGAAAATACTTGCGCGCCATTCAATCGATCCAACAAATCATATATCCATGGCAATGGATATTTGTTCTTTAATGTATGCTTATTCAAGTCACGATAATCCACGCATAGTCGGAGAGTATCGTCTAACTTTGGGACTAACACCACTGTTGCTCCCCAATCAGAGAACTAGGTCTAATCAGACCCTTCCATACAAGCTGTCGAGTTTGATTGTCTAATTCTTCTTTCTCCTTTAAAGACATTCTCCGAATAGCGTGCACTACTAGTCTCACATTCGGAATTAAAGCGAATTTGAAATCAATTTCTCTACGCGGAGGTAAGCTAACAACTTCTTCAAACACATCCGCATAGTTTTTGACGACAGGAATATTTTCAATAGCAGCAGGAATATCTTCTACAGAAGCTGGAGTATTTTCTATAGTAGTGGTAGTAACATCAAGAGCTGACCAATAGTCTTTTCTATCTGAATTCGGGCCTTCGCAGGGTATGGTTACATAATTTCCTGATTTACTCTTTTCCCTTACAACTCTCTCGGCGCAATTAACCTCAGCTTCATATTTGGTTAACCAATCCAATCCCAAAATAAGATCAAACTCTGTAAAATTCATGACGATCGAGATGGTAGGGAACCGATAAATGTAAAAAGAGACAGGCACCCCACAAATCCAACTAAGATTGAGGGAACCCCCAACCAGATTATGAACAGTGATGGGTTCTTTGAGCTTTTTCAAATTCAAATCCAATTTCTTAACCGCATTACTTGCAATAAAGCTTCACGACGCGCCTATATCAAACAGTACTGTAACTGGAATGTTTTTGACGTTAAGTGTGCCTTCCAAAACATCTGGCCTTATTGGACTGACTGAGGGTGCAGGAGGATCTATGGTGTTATTAACTTGAGCCCCCTTGGTCTCTTTCAATAGACGACAATCCCGCTTTATATGTCCAGCCTGATGACAAAGATTGCACTCTCTGGTGTCTTGAAACTTGCTCTTGGATTTAAATTCATTCTTTCTTCATTTCTTTAAGGGTCCGCAATTTATCGACAAATGTCCTTTCTTATTGCAGTTAGAGCACGGGGCAGTCGTTAATGGTCCTTTCTTATATTTAACCTTTTTCTCCTTGGCTTTAGACTTCTTACTGATCTCAGATGTCGTACTTGCCTCTGGCTGCGCACTTGCCTCTGGGCTATCAATTTCAAATTTCCTTTTGTTGCTAGAACTGACTTCCTCTTTGTCCTCCAACAGACCTCGCTTATCAAGATCTTCATACTGATAAGCCATGTATATCATTTCAGAAAAAAGAAGCTTCACATGTCTCATTACACTACTTTGGTACTTACTTTGGAGCCCGTTAATAACCCCCAGATTCTTCCTCTTAGGATTTTGAATTAGATGAGGGGAAAAATGAAAATGTTCATTGAATTTCTTATGATATTCCGGAATGGTCATATCTCCTTCTAATAGACAGTAGAATTCATCACATAGCCGCTCAGTTGCTTCTGGAGGAGTAAATCTTTCTATGACCATCTCTTTAAATCTATCCCAGGTAATATTACCTTCTGGATTATCTTTAATAATAGTTTCCCACCAGATTAAAGCTTCTTCTTTAAGTACCCAAGATGCCAGTAATCTTTTCTTATCATCTCTTGGCTGGAAACATTCAAAATTTCTTTCAGCAGAACGCATTCAAGCTTGAGTTTGAATAATGGATTCGTTGCCCGAGAATGGTACTCCACACAGATTTCGATATCTCTTTAATAGAGCTTCTATATCTGTTTCTGGTTGAGGGACACAACTGGCTCATTAGCTTGTTGAACCATAATATTTTTCCTTCTTCTGTTTCTGCCACTCATTTTCTAGTACGTCTGCAAATAGCAGACAAAGTGTCAGGTCAACAGAAAAGGTATTTTAAAGCATAGAGACATATACTTGAAAGTAAACGTGTCTGCTGGGGTGTATTTTATTCTTCTATACTCATACAGGGATAATCTTGGGAATATAACACATAAACAAATAACTGCAGAACAGAAATATAGAATTACACCAGATAATGTACATCAAATTACACTGGAAATAATAATCATCAGAGTTACACAACATAGTAGGATCATACTTAGCACAAATTACAGTTTCAGTTCAATGTAAAATGTCTGCAGCGGAATCAAACATAATATACATAATGAAGTCTGAAACGGTAAAATAGAAATGATAAAGTCGGCTCCAGCTCCATAGCTATCCAAAATGAGCCTGCTAAAACCTGAATACAAGGCTACTTGTGTAGAAATAAGGGCACCCGAGTTTGCAAAGTGAAACAAACATCGAGTCAGTCGTGGGACTGGTATGAGAAATCTACTTAACCTGTTAAACAATAATAGTAAGGCGAATCATAGGACCACGCCGCTAACGCGGAATGGGATTACTCTAGTGATCGCCAGTGCATGAAACAAAGTAAAGTATTTAAACATCGCAATGCTTTTTAGATAATTGAAGCCATTATAGGACTCAGGTCCCATCACACAATGCAACACAAGCCGGAGGATAGAGTTTTACCTTATAATGGCCAAGAAATGCTTGATACGAGTAAAACGAAATCATTTGATATTATTACTAGTGTTTATACATTTCAAAAACAATTTCAATCATATGTATCAATCATAGACGACATGAGCGTCCCATGCCACTATGTCGCCATATAGATATGTACAATCAAAACCGCACATATCGTATTGGAAGTTTGGATTTCCATTTATGAACCGAGGCAAAAGATACTCCCCACCGCTTCGAGACGCTCTAGCCCGTGTCTCATGCAAGCGCGCAGGCAAGCCTTGGATCGTCAGGGCCGGTCCACCGATGTGGATTAAACTTAAATCCTGAACAATACGTCTCCCCGCCATACAGTGCGTAAATGAGCCAAATGGATCCATGACCGAGGCGCCTCGCAATCCATTATCCACAAATGTGAAATGTCAGCCAGTTCAAGCCCCAACACCACTTCTAACTAGAAAGAGACGCATGTCCTCCCTGATCTCCTCTCCAGTTTCTGGTTCATACCGAGGTGTGAGGCTCGTGAATTCACGCTATACACAAAGCTATGCTTTGATCATCAACCACAAAGCTTTTCTTTTCAACAAAAGCCTTGATCACTGCATCTTTGCATGCCACGTTGTCAATCTACAACGTCAGACACACATCCATTTACAAGTCCGTTTTGGGTCTGAACGAAACTGGAGGAATCTTATTCCTCGCATATCCGATCGATCTCCAAGTACGTCTGGACAATCACTGCTTTTTCCATCATCTTGGGATGCCTCCCAATCAAGATATCAGTAATCATCCAAACGACGTGAAGACTCCCGGTCTTCAACCACCATCTTCATCTTCGACTTCTTATCGTCGATCAATTACTTGAGATGAGAATTAACTCGGCTTTTCAAATAATTCACGTATATTTAGAATTCAAATCAATTCATTTCATGGTTAAATTATTTGACATCCATATTTAAGTTCATTAATGTAATTTTCATGTCAAACACATCCAACCATCAAAATATCAAACAAAGCAAGTAAAATCGGTTTATTTCCATTCCATATCGTCTATAATATTTTATAATGATATATCGCTATTTTTATTTTTTTTTAAAATAGCTTATTTTAATTAGACGACGCTTCAGGCCATAAAGCGGCCATGGCGCTGTTTTTCACCAAATTTGATTTACACATGTCTGAAAATCTAACCGTTGGATCTTTATAAATTTTATATCGTTGGAAAGAACTTTTCAAAGCGGATCCAACGGTTCCAGTTTTGAGAAAATCCGACGATCGGATCTCTCGGTATAATCGTTTAAAGTTACGATTTCAAAACGCGAACTACAGGGCGTTTATTCATTTTATTTAATTTATATTTTTATATTTATATATAAATATAATTCGTTTGTCGATTTCTAAACCATTTTCAGTTCATATACGTGTTAAAAATAATATTTTTTAACTAACAAATGTTTATTTCCACACACGAATATTTTAATACTTCATATATTTGATAAAAATGTGATTTTTATCTTTCTAGTCCTTTATTCTATATATGAATATTTTCTAATTTCATTAACACGATAAAAATGTGATTTTTATCGTTCTAGCTATTTATTTAGCATATGGATATTTTTAGAAGTTCACTTACATGATAAAAATGTGATTTTTATCGTTCTAGCATTTTTCTCAACACATGTATATTTTTAGAAGTTCACCTACATGATAAAAATGTGATTTTTATCATTATAATATTTTATTCAACACATGTGTATTTTATATATTCTATTCTAGAGATAAAAATGTGATTTTTATCGTTTTAACCTTTTATTCCACTTATGAATATTTTTCTAACTTCATATATGTGACAAAAATGTGATCTTTATTATCTAAACAACTTATGTTGATCATGAATATATTTTCAACACCTGAATATATTTCAATACATGAATAAAAATCAAACACATGAATATTTCAGGAAATTTCGGCAGCATAACGGCAGGGTAGTGAACCCGGCACCGTCTCGAGTACGGCTCCTCGCTCTACCTTGAAACCTGGCGGTTTTTGACAATGGGGATTTCATGCATCTAGTTCGTACGCAAGAGGCATGTTTTTTCTTTTTCACAAACTAATCCTATGTGGTTTCAACCAAAATAATTATTCTCAACCACAAACGGGTATTTTTCAACCACAAACGGGTATTTTTCAACCACAAACGGGTATAATTCAACCACAATCAATCATTATCAACCACAAACAATTCTAATCAACCATTCGCTATCAACCAATTTTCACACCAATCACAACCAATAAATATCGTCCATGGTTTGTGGACGAGGGGCGTGCATATATATATATATATATATATATATATATATATATATATAAGTATATTTTATTTCCATTCCGACGCACATATGATTCATACAATGCATGTATATTTTGTACATCGCTCATGTAACTTATACAACACATGTACATGAGGTGTACAACGCGTATACAACTTATACTTTGCTTATATAACTTATACACCGCATTTCCGTTCGCATTCGAGTTTAAAATTCTCACATTGGTTTTCGCATTGCCAAAAATTGTAGCAAGCTCTAAAAAATCTCCGGTCTCTTCTTGAATTTAGACGACGTCACTATGAGTCCGATGTCTCCTGTTTCATCGAATTTCATTAACGTATGATAAAGATACGATTTTCAAACTAAAATCATCGTTAGCAATACTTAAAAGTGGTATATTCAGTTCAAAAAACTAAGGCCGTATACCTTCTTTGAACGTTCAAATTTAGGGTTGCAAATCTCGTTCAATCCGTGAAGCTAGGGGCCAATCGGCTGGTGCAGCGTCATAGAGCTTGGAAGGGGCTTCACGGCGACGGTGGTGGGGTGCAGATCGGTGGCTCCTATTAGCGGTGGCGGCGACCGAAAGTCAGCGACTTTGAGGGCTTCGAACTCGAGGCAAGCTACACGATATGGGGGGAGACTAAGATGGATTTGTATAGGAGAGTTAGAGCTTCAAAATGGATCCAGAATTTCATAATTTAATTGAGAAATGGAAGAGAAATCAAGGAGGGAAGTGGAGCAGCCTTTTCCGTCGTTCGCCTGGAGGTATCGAGGAAGAAATAGCGGGGAGAAGCAAAGTGACCGATGAATTTGACTGGCCCCCTTTATTTTTATGTTTATTTAATTTTCTATTTTCTAAAAATACCCTCTCCTCCATACATACACCAATTCAAACCCAATGACTATCGCCCTAGCTAAATACCCCCATTCCGAACACAATGGAATATGTTTCGTTAGCCAATTCGACTGTTACAGTCAGTTATTCTTCAAATTAAAGTATAAAACATTTAATTTTTGATTTGAACGTACATTTTAATTTGTCGGGGCCACATACCGATTCTAAAAATTACAGAAAATCATTTCTAGCTTCGTATGGACGATACGGTCCTAACAAAACTGATTTCGTCAAATTCTGAGATCTTTTGAAAAATGGCCATTTTATGGTCAATCCAATTCAAACTGAATTTGCAAAACACGTTTTCATTGCCATGCTCACATATTGATTCTAAAAGTTATGGAAAAATAAACTTAGCAATAAATAGACATTCTGGTTCCAACAAAAGTGGTTTCGTCAAAAACAGAGGTCGTTTGCAAAATCACTATTTTAAGGGCTTTATTTATATTTAAAAATCCTATTTTTAAATTCTGACTCAATTTCCAACAAAATTATTCAAAATAAAAATTTTAAACTGGCTCGGATTTTCCGGGTTGTTACAATTTCACTTCTACTAATATTCGCAGAACCCTTTCATTCTAATACTTCGAAAAAATTATATTTTAACACTATCCAATATTCCATTTGATTATCATTTGCCCAACATTCTTCATTTTCTAAACTGGGAATTCAGTTTGACTTATTATTCGTGAAATAATCATTACGAAAATCTCTTTTGTTTCAATACTTGAAAACCATAGCCCAACCTTTCCTTTTAGAATAAAACCATCCTAATTCTCATTTCATTATTTTGAAAATATCGTTACGTATTCACACAATCCCCTTTTCATTCCCATTACTCTGGAAATCTCATCTTGTATATCCTTAAAACTTTTATTTCCTTTTCTCTTAGGAAATACCTTTTTATCCTTTCTCAAGCTTTCTATTTCCGTTTTACTTTTGAAATATCTTATATCCATGCATTTCTGTATTTCAACATTCATTAGTACGAGACCGTAAATTGGTAAGAAAATAATCCTCTGAGTATTAACCCCGAAGATCGAAATCAACATCAGATTAATACTCAGTAAATCACTCAACTGAATCAATCTCCAATTAGGTTCCAATTATTATCTTAACTCGTTATCAACTCATTTTATCACTTATAATCCATTTATCCCTTTCCACTTTGTAAATCTTGTTTTAATTCCATTAACTTCGTTTAATTTCAATATTTAGTCTCGCCCATTTAAAATCGATATTTTAACTTCACGTCTCTTTTATAAATCTTATTTATAAACTCAAGTTTGATCTAATCCTTTTTATAACTCGATCTCTTTTTACTTAATCCAAATGTTAAGTAAACATTTCAATTAAGCTATCATACTTGCTTAAATCTTTTTGTCACTTAGTTATAAAACTCGGTTTTAAATATAAAACCCGTTCAGATCTCCTTTCACAATTCAACTTGATTTCATTTCAAGCTTTGATTTCTTACTTAAATGAATTTCACTTAAAAAGAAATCTCTTACATTATTATTAATTAAATTAATAATTTACTTCATTACTAACTACGATAAAAGTAGTTAAATCTTTGATTAACCAAAATAAATAATAAACATACCTCTATGTCTTATTAAATTAAAACAAATGTTCGTTACATCATTCCAATAGATTTATTTATAATAAACTAATATAATTTAATAATCAATTCCAATAAAAGCGATTGACTTCATCAATCCAAAACAAGGTTATCTCGTTAACCGATTCTAATTAATTCTCGTTTTAAATTAATTAATAATATAATTAATTTAAGTAATCCCATTTAATCGTTTCTTCGAAACAATTAATCTAATTCTTAACCATCTGGTTAATTTCTACTCACTTGCTTATGAATCTCCTTGTTGTAAGAATTTACTTTATAAAATAATTCTATAATTACTTATAATCTTAAATAATAAACGATACTTATTTATTTCTTTTAAATAAACTTCCCTTTAAATAAACAGATTTAAAAATCTATTTTTAGATATAAAATAAATTTATAACTTCATTCCAGTCGATTTACATGACGGTAAATCCTTATTTATAACCCAATTGATTTTCAAGCCATTTGATGCCAATTACCCAACCAATACTATCCATTGGTTAAAAACAAATAACCGTTGAATTTTCGTTCAATAGTTAACAACCAAATCAATTGTCCAATCTATATTGGTTGAATAGTTCATATAATTATGATATGAAAATAACAATAAAATTTGAGGAATCCCGTTGGATCCCTCCAACCTGTTTTCCCAGCATCTAAATACGTTACCACAAATAATATTATTCGACTCCATAAACAGATATAATATTCAAGAATAAATAAATAACATTACTTCAAACATTTCATATTTTAATTAAATACGTGTATATTATTATTAACGTAACCAACAAGGTAAGTTACCTTGTTTGGAAATAATCGTTAAACATAACGATTTGATTCAAATTAAATCAAATGAACATTTAATTTAATCAATTCAGTTCAACATATATATATATATATATATATATATATATATATATATAACATCCATCAACCAATTAACAAACATAGCACACAAATAATAAACCCAACTTATATAAATATAAGTAGGTAAACTGAGTGAGTTAAACTCACTTTGATTTGATTCGTTGAACAGTTCTATTACCATTAAATTAAACAATGTTTAATTTAACAGTAAATTCCCAGCCGTCTCCATTCCTGTTCAAAATTGTTCTATAAGAATGTGTCCGTCGCCCGGTCGCTTGTTAGGCTCCACTCTAATAACATATGCATAACATATAAATAAAATTATGAATATTCATGAATTCAAATTGGTTACTTAACCCTTAATTAACTAATTGAATTTTTTTATTTACGTTGGTTTAGTTCTGGAAAGGACAGGCTACCTGTTTCATTTCTTCAAGCAGCTGTTTGTTTTCTTTTCCAGTATTGCTCGCCCTTGTTCCACATTTCTTCAGCCTTCATTCACCTTGAACCTGTAACACCCCACCTCCGTTAAGGTCACTCACAAAGGGAATGCCTTAACTTTGGTGGAGCATTTTAGTAAACAGAACAGAAACTTACAAGACAGATAAAACAGTACTTGAAAAATTTTAACTTTATTACAGCGGAAACATAAATTAATATTGTTACATCCTCTCAAATTTCAGAATTCAAGTACAAAATATCAGTCTTGTACAAAAGCCTTCAAAATGCATAGTTTAAAATCATAATCCCCATGGAACGGAAGCTATACAGAGCCAAGCCATACTTTAAGCACTTCAAGCAAAGAGAAATCCGGATCAAGCTAAAGTATTTCCCTCCTTGGATAACCTGGGGGGGGGGGGGGAAACGGAAGAAAGGAGGCGAAAACAACAAGGGTCAGACAAAAAGTCTGGCAAGTCCAGTGACTTTCAGCATATGAACAGATAATAATAATATGATATGAACATAAAACTGGATGTGAGATAACTATAACAGGTGTAGTAGATATAACAGAAAAACAGAATGATATAAACTATTGTTTTACACTTCTCTGCACTAATACTAGTATAGCAAAATTAGGTGTCACCCTAATGTCTAAATTGAAGCAGGAACGGGTACAGAATACTTTAACAGAAACAGAATGCTAATAATGGGCCTTTACTACCCGATCAGAAACAGACAGAAGAAGAAACAGATTTATCCCTATGGAAACAGAATGTGGAATTAGGTGTACGCTAGTAATGGGCCTTTACCACCCGAACAGACGGTACCACACAGAAACAGACAGGTGTTACCACCCAACAGAAACAGACAGAACTAAGCGTACCCTAAAACCCTACCCCAAGCGATCGGCTCCCTAATACATAAATATCCTGTGTCGGCCCCACAGTAGGGTGTATCACTCCCTTAAGTGACAACCAATTGGCACAGACCTATTTACAGATGTCACGGCGTCTTACATCCTCAGAGGCAGACCGGGATCCATGCACGCACATGACCCGGTTGGAACGCACCATCAACACCCCTCGCCATTATCAGAATGAACCACTTATAATTAGTTCAGTAAGCGTGCCCGGACCCTACCTACTGTTGGGTCAAAGTTTTGATACCAGAAAGGGTTACGGACTAATATGGGTCCCAAACAACAGATGACACAAGTAATTCCCCTCCTAACCTTGTGTCCCCAAACTAACAGATTTCAGATTTATTTGTTTACAAGTTCAGACATACAGAATTCAGATTTACTAGTTCACAAATTGAGTTAACAAGTTTTCAGACTAACGGATCAGATGTACAGATTTTTCAGATTTGTCTAACTTTGTATTGGGCCTACAGATTCATGGACGGGTTTTACTACATCTATTAATCCCTTTGGTTTAACCCTATTTTCCACCAATATGTTTTAGACGTCATTCTTATCTTAGATTTGCATTAATTAATTATTAATGCACAGACCTCTCACATTAGGTCGGTAGCTTGTGGCCGCTGGATATGCCGGGCGGTTCCGGGCAGACTTCTGCCACAAGCCAGACCTAACCTCGTGTCTTACGCATGTTATGACTAACTTCTCACATTAGAACCTATTGTTTGCGGCCACTGGATGTGCCGGGCGGTTCCAGGTAGATTTACGTCGCAAACTCATTCTAACCTCGAGTTAGCCATATTCATCTTTGCGGCCAATTAATTAATTATTTACCGTTTATGCGCACACCCAATATATATGTGAGACGACCCGATTTCCCGTTCTCACGGAAACAAGGTTATCTTTTGGAATATAACACAGAAACATATAATAGCAGAACAGAATTAAATAAATACACCAGAATGAACAACAAAATATACTGGATAAAAGTAATCATCAGAGTTACACAGTGTACAGGATCATACTTAGAACAAATACAGTTCAGCTATACATAAATGTCCACAGCGGAAATAAACAAAATATGTACAATAGGAGCTGAACATCATAAAAGGAAATAAATGATAGAATCCATCTTCAGCTCCACTTATCCAGAAAGAACCAGCTAAACCTGAATACAAGGCTGCCCGTGTAGAAAAAGGGGCACCCGAGTTTGAGAGTGAAACAAACTACGAGTCAGTCATGGGACTGGTATGAGAAATCCACTCAACACATATATAATTGGCTAATCACAGGACCACGCCACTTTCGCGGAACGGGTTTACTCCATTGGATTGCCAGTGCTTTAAAAAAAATCTTTCTTTTAAACATCGCTATGCTTTTTATAAAAATGAAGCCGTTATAAGACTCAGTTCCCATCACACAATGCAACGCAAACCGGAGGATAGAGTTTTACCTTATAACGGCCAAAATATGCTTGATACGAATAAAACAAAGGCATTTGATATTATTGCTAGTGTTTATATGTTTTGAAAAGAATTTCAAATCATAACTATCAATCATAGACGACATGAGCGTCCCATGCCACTATGTCGCCAAATGTATATATACAATCGAAATCGCATCGTCACGTATTTGGAAATTGGATTTCCGTCATGAACCAAGGCAAAAGATAGTCCTTACCGCATTCGAGACTGCCTAGCCCGAGCCTCAGGGTCAGAGCGCATCGTCCCTTGGATCGTCAGGGCCGGTCCACCGATGTGGATTAAAATGCCTGAACACTGCGTTTCCCCGCCCTTTGGGGCGTAAATGAGCCAACGAATGACTCCATCGGACCCGGATCGTCCGATCAAACCGAGGCGCCTCGTAACAGCAACAACCACATAGGTGAAAAGTATATAAATGTCAGGGCTGGTAGGTCACTGACACCACCCTAGCTAGGAAGAAACGCAGGCCCTCCCTGATGTCCTCTCCCGTTTTAGGTTCATACCGGGGTGTGAGGCTCGCGAATTCACGTTATACACAAAGCTACGCCACACAAGCGGTGCTTTGATCATCACCACAAGACTTTGCTTTTCAACAGAAGTCCTGATCACTGCATCTTAGCATGCCACACAGGCAATTCACACCGTGCAACTGATGGCTATCAATCACACAGAACAAATTCCAATGTCGGACACACAGTCCATTTACAAGTCCGTTCTGGGTCTGAACGAAACCGGAGGCACTAAATACCTCGCAAACCCTTCGATCAACACGTACGTCTGAACGATCACCACTCATTATCCATATTTCGGGATGCCTCCCAATCAGGACCTCGGTTACCATCCAAACGAGGTGAAGATCTCCGGTCTTCGACCACCGTCTTTATCTTCGACTTTCAATCGTCGGTCAATTATTTGAAATGAGAATTAACTCGGCCTTCTCAAATAATTCACGTATCTTTAGAATTTCAATTCAATTTATTTCAATGGTTAAATTATTCGACAACACCAATTTTGTCCTTTAATGTAAATTTTACACCAAACACATTCAACCATCAAACATCACATAAATCAAGCAAATTCAGTTTATTTCCATTCCATATCGCTTATGATATTTTATAACTATTTATCGCTATTTTTATTTATTTTAAAATAGCCATTTTATTCAAAACGACGCTTCGGGCCATAAGGCGGCCGTGGCGCTGTTTTTCTTCAGATTTGATTTACACATATCTGAAAATCTAACCGTTGGATCTTCACAAAATTTACATCATTAGAAAGGTCTTTTCAAAACGAACCCAAGGGTTCCAGTTTCGGGAAAATCCGACGGTCGGATCTCCCGGTACAATCGTTTGAAGTTTCAATTTCAAAATACGAACTGCAGCGTCGTTATTCGATTAAATATATAATTATATTTATATATATATATAAATATAATCGCTTCTGGCGCTGTTTTTCTTCAGATTTGAATTAAACATTCCAGACAATCCAACCGTTGGATTTTTGCAAGGTTGGTGCCGTTTGGAAGATATTCCCAAGGCGGACCCGACGGTTGAGGTTTCGGGAAAATCCAATGGTCGGATTTCCCGCACTAGTCGTTTGAAATCACGGTTTCAATATACGAACTGCACGGCTTCGTTTCGTTTTAATTTTATTTATATTTATATATTTATATAAATATAGTTCATTCAACAATTTCAATATCGTTTTCACTTCAAATATTTTTCTAACACCTTAAATTTTGGAAAAATTTCGCCATAACCTCCCCTGCACCGGGAGCATCGGGAAATCGCAAATAGCGTTCCCGGTCCTTCTAATCTCAAAAAGAAAAAGAAAAAGCCAAGCGGCTAGCCAACAGGCTCAAAATCATCACCCAAACAAATCAGTAAATGTGTACCTATTTGTCGGGCACAAAATTTTATTCCTCTCCTCTAGCCCCTTTGCTATAACCTGTTCAATGAATATTGCATGTACATATATATATAGTTCTTATCATTTATCAATTTCTATTCGACTTCATATTTGATTTCTATTTGGTTTAAAAACTCCATTCATTCTAATGTTACATAAATAGGTGCAAATCATCTCATTAGCTAATTAATGAATATTTCATCTCATATATGTTTATTTTGAACAAGTGGCTATTTTTAACACTTCACATTTCAACGATTTATACATACAATAAAAATGTGATTTTTATTGTAAAACAATTCATTTCATAACACTATTTTTCTATATAGTTCATATAGTCGATAAAAGGCGATTTTTATTATCAAACAATTTATTTCAAAATATGAATACCATTCAATACATGAATTTATAAACAAAGAATGAATATCAATTCAACACATGAATGTTTTCTATAGTTTCTATATATAGATAAAAATGTGATTTTTATTATCGAACAATTTATTTCAAAATATGAATACCATTCAACACATGAATTTCTAAACAACGAATGAATATCAATTCAACACATGAATGTTTTCTACAGTTTCTATATATAGATAAAAATGTGATTTTTATTATCGAACAATTTATTTCAAAATATGAATACCATTCAACACATGAATTTCTAAACAACGAATGAATATCAATTCAACACATGAATGTTTTCTATACAATGAATAAATATAGTTTAAGCATATAAAAATAATTCAAACACACAAATATTATTCAAAATTTCGGCAGCATAACGGCAGGGTAGTTACACCGGGACCGTCCCTAGTACGGCTCCTCGCTCTACCTTAAAACCTCGCGGTTTTTGACAATGGGGTTCATGCATCTAGTTCGCACGCAGGCGGCATGTATATATTTATTTCATTTCCACAAACTAATCCTATGTGGTTTCAACCAAATATCTCACAATCACCAATGGGTATTTTTCAACCACAATCAACCAGTATCAATCACAAACAATCCCAAACAATCATTCGCTATCAACCAATTATCACAACAATTTCAATCAATAAATATCGTCCATGGTTTGTGGACGAGGGGCGTGTATATATATATATATATTTATATATAGCAATTCACTTTTACTTCACACATATATATATAAATTTTAAATCAGAAATCTCACCAATAGCTATCCAGTACCACGACTCTTCTTCGCCAATCTCTCTTTCTGTTGCTTCGTCGCCCGTATTCTCTACATATGTAAAAATCGAATCTTTACGATGCTATTCAATATATAAAAATATGATTTTTACTTCGGCTTTATATATATAAAAATCTGACTTTTACTTTCGACTTTCTAATCTTCTTCTAGTTTATAAATCATTTTAAAATCAGTTTTTATATTCCTTTATAAATCAGTTTTTAAAATCTCAGAAAAAATCAGTTTTTATTTTCCTTAAAACAAATCAGTTTTATTCTTCTTAAAACAAATCAGTTTTATTCCTCTAAACAAATCAGTTTTTATTTTTAAAACAAATCAGTTTTTATTTTTAAAACAAATCAGTTTTTATTTTTAAAACAAATCAGTTTTATTCTTCTTAAAACAAATCAGTTTTATTCCTCTTTTCAAAATCAGTTTTTAATTGCTTTAAAAAAAACAGTTTTACATTCTTTTTAAAAAAAAAAAAAAAAATAAACAGTTTTTACTTTATTTATAAAAATCATTTTTTTCCTCTAAAAAGAAAATCAGTTTTAAACTAATTAAAATCCAGTTTTTAATTTTTAAAAACCAAATCAGTTTTCAATTCTTTTAAAAAATTCAGTTTTTATCTTTTTATAAAATCAGTTTTTAACTTTCAGTTTTTAAACCCTTTTAAAAAAACTGGTTTTAATCCTTTTAAAAATCAATTCAGTTTTAAACCTAATTTAATTTTCAGTTTTAAACCTAATTTAATTTTCAGTTTTTAATCACGTTTATATAAAATAAAAATAAAATAATTAAAATAAAAGGAAATACTTACAGGGGGGGGGAGAACTTCGCAGTTCGCCGGCGGCAAGGCGGAGTTGGGCTTCGCGGTGGCGTTGTTCGTCGATGGCGGCGTCTTCGAGGCTCCAGGGGGGGCGTCGCGATGCTTCGATCGATGGAGGGGGGGCGGGTCTTCGTCGGCGTCGAGACGAGGGGGGGCGGCGGGTCTTCGTCGGCGTCGAGACGAGGGGGGCGGATCGATTAATTTAGGTTTCTTTTTTTTTTGTTTATGAATAATGAAGTCGGGGGGGGGGGGGGGGGCAAGCAGAAGAAAAGGAGGGAAGAGTACCTTTTTTTATTTATTTATTATTTAATTATTATATTTTGCAAAAAGGTTGACTTTTACATATGACCTCGAAACGAGGCCCACCGCCTGTCGCCCATAGCGTTTCACCCCCATTCCGAACACAATGGGATATGTATCGCAAGCTGATTCGATTGGTACAATCAGTTTCCTTTTGAATTTACATTTAAATCACTATATTGAATTTTAAACGTACATTTCAAATTACCGGGGCCACATACTAACTAGAAAAATTCCCGAAAAATATTTTCTAGCTTCATATTGACGATACGGTCCTAACAAAACTGGTTTCGTCAAATTCTGAGACCGTTTGAGAAATGGCCAATTTCCATTCGATTAAAATCAACAGAAACTGGTCAAACGCGTTTTCTTTTGCCACGCTCACATATTGAATCGAAAAATTATGAAATTTGAAACCTAACAATAACTTGACCCTGCGGATCCAACAAAAGTGGTTTCGTCGAAATCCGAGGTCATTTGCAAAATGTCCATTTTTAAGGGCCTGAATTCCATAGCGACTATTCAGAATTTTCAACTGGACATACCTTTTGATTCCCGCTACCAAATTTCGATTGGTCGGATTCGTTAGAAAGATATTACCAATTAGATTCCATTATTTTTGGTTTCACTAAAATCCGGATTGTTTTGCACCCGGTATATTCAATTGAAGTTTGAAATCGAATTATCGAACTACCGCGCTATTTTGAATTCTATATATAATTATAATTAATTATATTCGTTTTCCAATGTCGATTTCAACTCTGTTTTCATCGCCATTATTTAAAATATTTATTTTAAATATTTAAAATCCATTATTTTAGCCAATTTAAAAAATTTAAATTGGTTCAGATTTTCTGGGTCGTTACAATATGCCAATTCAGATTATATCAATAACAGAATGATCACATCAACTCAACTGATATAGCAGATAACAGATTTTAGCAGATTGGGTGACTTAACAGATTTAACCGATTTAGCACTTAGCAGATTTTGGCATATAACAGATTAGGCATCTCAACAGACAAATTTAACAGATTTGGCATTTCAATCTAATTAGTAGTCTAGGCAATACTAGCAGTTTAGGCAGCTTAGCAAATTAGCAGATTTAGCAAACCTAATAGTTCTAAAGGTTCTATTTACATGCCTTGCCTAGTCATAAATTAGGCCTAAATTCATATGCCTACATAATTTTTTCATGATTCACAACATATATTCCATGTTTGCTTAAGCGCAGAATATGGACATAATTTGCCATATAACATATGTTCCAATATAGATTATACCAAATATAACCATTAATTTCAATGCATGTCATATATCCAAAAATCCCTATTTAGGTGTAATTACAATAATAGATATCCTAATTAATGTAAATCTTAAGTTTCCATATCTTCCTTCTTTTCATGTCATGAATTATTATGCAAACTATCCCCAATAATATAAATCTTTAAACCATATCTTCTAAAAATCAGATCTTGCCTTTTTATATGCATTTTGTCCAAATTCTCAAATCATATGTAATCTTTACAGTGGTTCCTCTTCTTCTTTTATCACAAAATATGCATAGGTCTAAAACTAGTTTATAACATATGCTATTTTTTTTCTAATTAATTACAGGTCTAAATTACAACATAACTATGCATACAACATGCATAAATTATATGTTCACAGTCAAATTTATGCATCCAATCCCAAGTCATATGTCCAATATATTTTATGCCTCAGACCTAAAGTCATACATTCAATTTGGTTTTGTCAAATTTCTCATCATTCATCCCAAAATTTGCGTTCATACGTTCATCTCTTATGAGATTAGGCACAGGCCCGTGGTAGCCTGGCTATAGAAACAGAAAAGAAGAAAGGAATATAGAACAGTCACAGAAAACAGATCTAATAGAAGAGAATACAACCTCAAACTCAGATTTAAATGCATATCAAAATTATAATTAACGTTTATAGCGGAGAATAACTGTACTTGCCTTGATTGGATTAAAGAAAGAACTTTTAACTTGTTGTAGAATCTTTTGCAGAACTTTAACCTCTAGTTTGAATTGAGTTGCTTAGGCTGATGTTGATTATCTTCTCTTTTTAATTCCAGTAGAGCAGAGACGCCATTTTTATTTTTTTTATTAGAAGAAGAGAGCAATGGAGGCTAGAGAATTGTGCAAGAAACCAAGGTAGAGTCTAGGGTCCTTTTTATAGAGGTTAGGAACTGATTAGGACCATTGATGTTGCTTGGATTGATCGTAGCCATTCATTCCCAAGAGGGACCAATTAGAGCCTGCCACCTAGCCCTAATGACAAAGCAGACCACAGAAAATCGACCAACATAGAATAGGCCAGCCAGGGTGGACTGGGTTCTACCTGGGTCTGGACCAGGTCGACAGCCCTGTCGACAGCCCTGTCGACCTGGTTAGACCAGGTCGACAGCCCAGTCGACCTGGGTGTCTTAGGCGGGACTTTTCCCGCCCTGGCCAATTGGGCCCGATTTTTAATTTTAAACTTGATTCAGAAACTTCCGGAGGCTATATCTTCTTCATACGGACTCCGTTTTTCGAAAACTCGGACTCTAGTTCGCGTATTTTTCCGAGACGAACGCAATGGCGTATCCCGTTTCCCTTATTTCTTTGATTTCAAATTAATTATACTTTAATTTGTTAATTCCACAGTTATAGAATACACGGGGTGTTACATTCTTCCCCACTTAAAAGGATTTCGTCCCCGAAATCTTCAAGTTAAGAAGAATGTGTCCTACCATCCAATCATCCATCTACTCAATCATCAACCACAGGCATCCATTGTCCTTATAGACTTCTAATGTTTTCATGTTTAAATGCACAGTGTGTGTTCATGTCCGTATCTAATGCAAAATCAGGCGGCCCACTTATTCAGTCGACCTCCTTAATGCAAATCATGTTAGTGCCATGAGTCCAATATGTATGCAAATTTTCCTACTTGAGACATATCATTTCTATATGAGTGCACAACTGCTCATTCATATGCAACATCCATATGCTGATTCGACCATTTTGCATCCATAAAAATTTAAAAATGCTCACACATCCATATGCAGTATGAGAGTGCTTTCGAGCCGATCTAGTGCCTAGTGTGTGTATATGCATCCACGAGCAACCACTAGCAACCACTTGCATCCACTTGCAACCATCAAACATAACATGTCTCAAACACATGTTTACACCCATTAGTTTCTACCTAAAGTTCAAATATTCGATCGATAGGATACAGTCGAATGATGGAAGCGAGTACAGATAGAACGAAAAGTTGGTTCCCATTAGACATGGGTCCTAAGTATCGGCCCCAAAGACCGGAACCAACATCAAATTGATACCCCACGAAAACTCAGAATGTATGCGTCATACTTGACGCCTAACACAGATATCCCTCAAACCCCAGTCCCAAACAGATGATCCATAACCCTTATGGGTCTGAGTCTACAGCGGAATTCAGAAATAATACTAGTATTAAAGTGCAGAGTATCGATTACAAAATCAAAATACCAGAATCAGAAAAAAGTCTTGACTTCATAATCAGATAAATAAATTAAACCTACTATAGAAAATTTCCTATTTCTATCCTAGCCACTAGCCTCAAGAGTGTTCGCCTGCCCTCCTTGTCCTCGTCTCTTCGGGCAGTCTCTAGTGAAGTGTCCCATCTCCCCACAGTTGAAGCAAGCGCCCTTCCTTTTTCTGCAATCCTTGTTCAGATGAGTTGAGCTCCCACAAGTAAAGCACTTTTTCCCCTTCTTATCTTCAGACTTCTCATCCTTCTTTTGTGTTTCCTTTTTGGGCCCCGCTTTCTTATTCTGTGGTTCTTCCTTCTTTGTCTCTTTCGGGCCCTTGTCTTCCTCGTGCAGTAGTGCCATATCCACCAATTTCTCATAAGTTGCTCCCATGGGTACATGGGTCATGGCTAGGCTGTGCAGTGGCTCATTCAATCCTTTAACAAAGCGGAGAGCCTTTTTATGCTGAGTGTTGACTAAATCCAATCCGAATCTTGCTAGTTGGTTGAACTGGTTGACGTATTCCTTGACCGTCATACTTCCTTGCTTAAGAGACAAGAACTTTTCCAATTGTAAACTTCGTTCAGCTTGCGAGAGGAATTTTGTCTCAAACCTTGTTCTGAAATCCATCCATGTCTCCACCGGCCTCTCGGCGTTAGTGACTTCCCACCAGTAGGAAGCTTCGTCTTTGAGCAGCAATACTGCCAACTGTACCTTCTGCCTATCGTCCACCTCGAAGATAACGAACAGATCCTCAGTTTCTTTGAGCCAATTCCTTGCTTCTACGAATGATTCAGTTCCTTTGAAATCCTTCCCACCCATGGCCCTAAAATCTCTACAGATTTTTGAGAAAGCAATAGCACGAGGAGGGGGTGGATGAGGGGTATCATTTGCTGGACCTGCAGCGGCGGTCCTAGCCTCAAGATATTGACGAAACCAACCGGGTACATGAACACCCTCTGGTATCTCAGATGCTTCAGACATGCTGGAACGAAAAAGGAAAGGTTCAATACAAAAAAAGGGCTGAAAGAAAGATATATGGCTTTTGGGGATCATGTTTTTTCCAAATAAGCTTTATTTTTGAAAATACTTCCTTTCCAAAACCTTTTTGAAAATAGTTTTCAAAAACTTTACCCAATCTGGTAACCTTCAGCTCTGATACCAAGTGTAACACCCCACCTCCGTTAAGGTCACTCACAAAGGGAATGCCTTAACTTTGGTGGAGCATTTTAGTAAACAGAACAGAAACTTACAAGACAGATAAAACAGTACTTGAAAATTTTTAACTTTATTACAGCGGAAACATAAATTAATATGGTTACATCCTCTCAAATTTCAGAATTCAAGTACAAAATATCAGTCTTGTACAAAGCCTTCAAAATGCATAGTTTAAAATCATAATCCCCATGGAACGGAAGCTATACAGAGCCAAGCCATACTTTAAGCACTTCAAGCAAAGAGAAATCCGGATCAAGCTAAAGTATTTCCCTCCTTGGACAACCTGGGGGGGAAACGGAAGAAAGGAGGCGAAAACAACAAGGGTCAGACAAAAAGTCTGGCAAGTCCAGTGACTTTCAGCATATGAACAGATAATAATAATATGATATGAACATAAAACTGGATGTGAGATAACTATAACAGGTGTAGTAGATATAACAGAAAAACAGAATGATATAAACTATTGTTTTACACTTCTCTGCACTAATACTAGTATAGCAAAATTAGGTGTCACACTAATGTCTAAATTGAAGCAGGAACGGGCACAGAATACTTTAACAGAAACAGAATGCTAATAATGGGCCTTTACTACCCGATCAGAAACAGACAGAAGAAGAAACAGATTTATCCCTATGGAAAAAGAATGTGGAATTAGGTGTACACTAGTAATGGGCCTTTACCACCCGAACAGACGGTACCACACAGAAACAGACAGGTGTTACCACCCAACAGAAACAGACGGTACCAACAGAAACAGACAGAACTAAGCGTACCCTAAAACCCTACCCCAAGCGATCGGCTCCCTAATACATAAATATCCTGTGTCGGCCCCACAGTAGGGTGTATCACTCCCTAAAGTGACAACCAATTGGCACAGACCTATTTACAGATGTCACGGCGTCTTACATCCTCAGAGGCAGACTGGGATCCATGCACGCACATGACCCGGTTGGAATGCACCATCAACACCCCTCGCCATTATCAGAATGAACCACTTATAATTAGTTCAGTAAGCGTGCCCGGACCCTACATACTGTTGGGTCAAAGTTTTGATACCAGAAAGGGTTACTGACTATTATGGGTCCCAAACAACAGATGACACAAGTAATTCCCCTCCTAACCTTGTGTCCCCAAACTAACAGATTTCAGATTTATTTGTTTACAAGTTCAGACATACAGAATTCAGATTTACTAGTTCACAAATTGAGTTAACAAGTTTTCAGACTAACGGATCAGATGTACAGATTTTTCAGATTTGTCTAACTTTGTATTGGGCCTACAGATTCATGGACGGGTTTTACTACATCTATTAATCCCTTTGGTTTAACCCTATTTTCCCCCAATACGTTTTAGACGTCATTCTTATCTTAGATTTGCATTAATTAATTATTAATGCAAAGACCTCTCACATTAGGTCGGTAGCTTGTGGCCGCTGGATATGCCGGGCGGTTCCGTGCAGACTTCTGCCACAAGCCAGACCTAACCTCGTGTCTTACGCATGTTATGACTAACTTCTCACATTAGAACCTATTGTTTGCGGCCACTGGATGTGCCGGGCGGTTCCGGGCAGACTTACGTCGCAAACTCATTCGAACCTCGAGTTAGCCATATTCATCTTTGCGGCCAATTAATTAATTATTTACCGTTTATGTGCACACCCAATATATATGCCAATTCAAATTATATCAATAACAGAATGATCACATCAACTCAACTGATATAGCAGATAACAGATTTTAGCAGATTGGGTGACTTAACAGATTTAACCGATTTAGCACTTAGCATATTTTGGCATATAACAGATTAGGCATCTCAACAGACAAATTTAACAGATTTGGCATTTCAATCTAATTAGTAGTCTAGGCAATACTAGCAGTTTAGGCAACTTAGCAAATTAGCAGATTTAGCAAACCTAATAATTCTAAAGGTTCTATTTACATGCCTTGCCTAGTCATAAATTAGGCCTAAATTCATATGCCTACATAATTTTTTCATGATTCACAACATATATTCCATGTTTGCTTAAGCGCAGAATATGGACATAATTTGCCATATAACATATGTTCCAATATAGATTATACCAAATATAACCATTAATTTCAATGCATGTCATATATCCAAAAATCCCTATTTAGGTGTAATTACAATAATAGATATCCTAATTAATGTAAATCTTAAGTTTCCATATCTTCCTTCTTTTCATGTCATGAATTATTATGCAAACTATCCCCAATAATATAAATCTTTAAACCATATCTTCTAAAAATCAGATCTTGCCTTTTTATATGCATTTTGTCCAAAGTCTCAAATCATATGTAATCTTTACAGTGGTTCCTCTTCTTCTTTTATCACAAAATATGCATAGGTCTAAAACTAGTTTATAACATATGCTATTTTTTTTCTAATTAATTACTGGTCTAAATTACAACATAACTATGCATACAACATGCATAAATTATATGTTCACAGTCAAATTTATGCATCCAATCCCAAGTCATATGTCCAATATATTTTATGCCTCAGACCTAAAGTCATACATTCAATTTGGTTTTGTCAAATTTCTCATCATTCATCCCAAAACTTGCGTTCATACGTTCATCTCTTATGAGATTAGGCACAGGCTCGTGGTAGCCTGGCTATAGAAACAGAAAAGAAGAAAGGAATATAGAACAGTCACAGAAAACAGATCTAACAGAAGAGAATACAACCTCAAACTCAGATTTAAATGCATATCAAAATTATAATTAACGTTTATAGCGGAGAATAACTGTACTTGCCTTGATTGGATTAAAGAAAGAACTTTTAACTTGTTGTAGAATCTTTTGCAGAACTTTAACCTCTAGTTTGAATTGAGTTGCTAAGGCTGATGTTGATTATCTTCTAGTTTTAATTCCAGCAGAGCAGAGACGCCATTTTTATTTTTTTTATTAGAAGAAGAGAGCAATGGAGGCTAGAGAATTGTGCAAGAAACCTAGGTAGAGTCTAGGGTCCTTTTTATAGAGGTTAGGAACTGATTAGGACCATTGATGTTGCTTGGATTGATCGTAGCCATTTATTCGCAAGAGGGACCAATTAGAGCCTGCCACCTAGCCCTAATGACAAAGCAGACCACAGAAAATCGACCAACATAGAATAGGCCAGCCAGGGTGGACTGGGTTCGACCTGGGTCTGGACCAGGTCGACAGCCCTGTCGACAGCCTTGTCGACAGCCCTGTCGACCTGGTTAGACCAGGTCGACAGCCCAGTCGACCTGGGTGTCTTAGGCGGGACTTTTCCCGCCCTGGCCAATTGGGCCCGATTTTTAATTTTAAACTTGATTCAGAAACTTCCGGAGGCTATATCTTCTTCATACGGACTCCGTTTTTCGAAAACTCGGACTATATTTCGCGAATTTTTCCGAGACGAACGCAATGGCGTATCCCGTTTCCCTTAGTTCTTTGATTTCAAATTAATTATACTTTAATTTGTTAATTCCACAGTTATAGAATACACGGGGTGTTACAGAACCCCAACTAAAAATGATTCTTCCCTTCCTTTTTGTTTTACTGCTAAGAATAAACACTCCTCCCCTCACGTTCAGAAGTGCCCCTTCTTCTTTACTCTCAAAATGGTTACCACATTAAAACAAATGTCTTCTTCACGCCATAATAGTTTGCAAACGCTTCATCTCATGGTTCAATCCCTTATACTACTTCCAGAACAAACAATATGAGCCGCCATTTATTTCTTTATTCCCGAATGCATACTGCCAACGTGATATTCTTTTTCTTTAAAAACATAAACTGCTCCTTTGTACCCATGCAAGCAGACAGTCCCTTTCACCTTCGTTCTTCACACATTCTGGTACGTGCTTTTCAATCCCCACCCTGCTTCACAAAAATGAGCCCACTGCTTTCGTTCTTTACTGACCTTCAAGCAATTCAACCCACATATGCCACTCACAAATTTCCTTTGTTTTAAAACATCTACTACTCCATTTCAGCTGATACCAAATTTTCCTCTTTCCTTTTGGTTACATGAATCCCACTTCAAACAGGCCCACTTCACTATAGCTACCTTCAAACAGTGTTCCACGTTCTTTCTTCAGCATAGTTCTCTTTACCACTTCGTTCATAATGTTGCCATTCAATCTTAGTAGCTTAGTTTGCCAAAATGTACACCACGCTTAACCTATTTGCAAACGATGTTGCCTCCATCATGCGCCCTTTCCATTTTATTTCCCAATCCAAAGTGTAGCCTCGCGTTTACTTGTTTCCATCAGCTCCTCTTTACCATTCATGACTTAAGAATCCCATCATCCAAATTTCAAACCCTTCTTCGACATGCTCCAGCAACAACCCCTGCTTCACCATAGCGCAACCCTCCTGTCCATATAAAGATCATCGAACCCCATTGCCGGGCGCATCTCGACACCCTCAACCCACGACCGAAATGTCACCACGCCTATCTCCCTCAGTCGCCAACAAAGAGCTCCGAACTGACACACCTTCGAGGTGATTTCCGACAACTACAAACTCCAGATGCCGATCACAGCCGTTCTTTGGAAAAGCTCATCGTCCTTGTTAAGTTTGTAGTTGAAAGTTTGGTGATCCAAATATCAGATTTTTCGATTTAAGGAAGAAAAGATTTAAAGAATTTTCGCTGTTCATTTTCCTTACAGTGGAGGCTTGGGAAAGTCTTGACCGCAAAGATTAAAATATAGGGTTTATCTAATGTGTTGGGGTACATATAGGTAAAGATCTAATATTAATTTATTATACCGATACTTCACGATGAAGTAACATGACAAAACCGCCATATACAATCTCCGTTTCCGATGAAAATTTTAATCTTAGCACAAAAGAATATTCTGGACACAATGGGACAGGTTTCGTCGAATTCCTACACCGTTTGTGAAAAATCCTTTATAAATCACAGGTGAAAACACGCGTTTAAATCCACCACGATCACTAAATAAATCAAATCAGTTTGAGACTTTGAAATCCTATAATAATTAATTAATACGAATCCAACGGCACACACTTCGTCGCATTCTGAGACTGTTTCCCGATACGCTATTTTGTACGCACACCAAGTGCTATTTGGGACACCAAATTACCCGGTCTTCAAAAGTAACAATCAATATTTGTTTTCTGACTCTAAACGTCAATACGAATTCAACGGAATTCTTTTCGTGGTTTAACTCGATCGTTACCTACAGCTATGAGCAAAAACCCCTTTTTTAAATTGAATTAAATTATCAAAAATTCCATAGCGAGTATTTTAAATTTTAAATTAGACATAACTAGCAATCTATGACACGAAATCTCGATTTTTCTCTTTCATATGAAAATTATAGTCAAATAGATTCCAACGTTTCTTGTTTCACCGAAATATGACTTATATCGGATCGTGTATATTAAATTGAAGTTCAAAACTCAAATTACGAACTACCGCGCCATTTACGAGCTCGATTTATATTTGTATATAAATTTAACGTTCGAACTTTGTTATATAATCGAATTACATATTTTAAATTTATTTAAAATCCCAAATCAATATTTAATATAATAAAATAAATTAAATATTTGACTATGGAAAATACGGGACGTTACAAACACAATCAACCGAACATCCATGGTTTGCACAAAGAGTAGTGTCGGGGGCTACTAAGCCCCATATGCAACCTAAGTTTATAATAACTTAAATTAAAAATATTTGAGTGAGAAAATGTTCTCACCTTGGGTTTCACCCCTCATAAAATTGTAGAGAGCTCCAAACTCTTTCCGGTCACTTCTACAATGTAGAGTACGTCATCATGAGTCCAATGTCTCTGGTTTCACTGGATTTCGACAACGTACCAAAAAGATTTGATTTTTATAACTATACTTCAATTAGCTTCGGTTTTAAGTGTTGTAAATAATTTTAAATAATCATCTCGTTAATTTCAGAAAACCATTCGAAACTAGGTTTCGATTTTGCATCTAATCCGAGAAGCTAGACGAAGATCAACCACTACCACGTTGAAGCCCTTGGAGAATCGTGTCTGCGCCCCTGACGGCGTCCAATTTGGTGGCGAGTTCTGGCCAGAATCTGACTGTGAGCCGCGGCTCTTCTTTGGCTCGAAACTCGAGAAAGGCGCAACTCCAGATATCCAGACCAGCATGGATTGAATGAGGATGAAATTCTCTTCAAAATTATCTAAAGGTCGATGGGTTTCGTTGAGTAAATTAGAGGGAATCAGAGCTGGAAGGTTTAAATGACGGTCGTCATTGGTTTCCTGATGCGCAAGGTTTTTTTTGAGAAAGCGCGTAAATTAAAATAATGAATGGAAAAATCTGATTGGTCGGAATTTATATAAAAATTATTTTAATTCTAAAAAGGTGATTTTTCATCCGAACTCCAAATCAAACCCAATGACTGTCGCCCCTTATAAGGGCTTATATACTTAAAATATAGGGTTTTTTACTATAAGGGCTTATTTACCTTATAAAATTAATATGTAGGACACATCATTTCAATAAAAAAAATTCTAGGATAGTATTTATTGAGCAAATTTGTACATGGCACGTCATTTTTCTGCCATTTTTCAATTTCGCATCTGGATTAAAAATCTATTACCGCCACTTTTCATTCAAACATTCGAAATAATCGCAAATTAGGTTTTAGTCAAAATCGATCTATTTTCCTTAAATTTTTGTTTCGTTGATTTTTATTACTATACTCTGATCGATTTTCGAATTTTTATTCAATCTTATTGTAATCGTTTTCTACTTAATTTAGGGTTTAATTTGGATCTGCTAATCTTCTACAACATTGCTTGGTAGATGACATTATCTTCTTCAATCGATTAGCAAACGAGTAAGTTTCCTAATACCTAGGATTTACTATATTTAAAATTTATGTTTACGTTTTGTTTTATGCTGTCAGTTCATTGATTAAAAAGATATTAAATAATATCTTTTTATTTTATATTTTGCAACTCGTTGTTATGTTGACTGATTATTTAATTATATGGCCTTCTGAAATTTAAACTGTGCTATGCTGAATATTTATTTGATTATATCTTTTTGTCGACATCAAAGGTTTGAAAAGATAACTGTATTTATATGGAACAACCCGGAAAATCCGAGCCAATTTAAAAATTTTATTTTGAATAATTTGATAGAAATTTGGTCAGAATTTAAAAATTGGATTTTTAAATATAAATAAAGCCCTTAAAAATAGCGATTTTGCAAATGACCTCCGTTTTCGACGAAACCACTTTGGTTGGATCCTGGATTTCAATTTATCGCTAAGTTTAAATTTCCATAATTTTTAGAATCAATATGTGAGCGTGGCAGGAGAAAATGTGTTTTGCAATTTCAGTTTGAATTGGATTGACCAGTATATGGCCATTTTTCAAATGGTCACTAAATTCGATGAAATTAGTTTTGTTGGGACCTTATCGTCCCTACATAGCCAGTTTATTTTTCTGGAATTTTTAGAATCAGTATGTGGCCCCAGCAAATTAAAATGTACGTTCAAATCAAATATTGAATGTTTTATACTTTAATTTGAAGAATAACTGACTGAAGCAGTCGAACGGGTTTATGAAACATATTCAATTGTGTTCGAAATGAGGGTATTTAGCTAGGGATGACAGTCGTTGGGTTTGAATTGGAGTTCGTATGGAGCGAGGGGTATTTTCGGATTTAATGGAATTAAAAATTAAATATAAAACCACCGGCCAATAGATTTTCAGGCCCATTTTTCTCTCTCCCCGATTAAAGCTCCAGGCAACGACGAAAATAGTTCAAGACCTTCTCTCTTCGATTTCTGAAAATCCACTCAATGAAATCACGAAATTCTTGAATCATTTTGAAGATCCAATCCTCCTCTTCGAATCCATATAAACCTCACCTCGCCTCGTTCCCGGGTTTGGCCGAACCACCTCGTCAAAGTTGAAGACTTTCGTGTGCAGCCGTGATCACCAGAGGTGATCGATCTACACCCCACCACCGGAGCCGTGAAGCCCATTCCAGGCTCTACGATGCTGCACCAGCCGATTGGCCCCTAGCTTCATGGATTGAACGAGATTTGAAAACCTAGTTTCGAAGGTTCAACGTAGGTAATGGCCTAAAGTACCTTAAAGGAGCTATAATGCTTTTAAGCATTGCTAATTATGATTTTGGTATAAAAATTGTATCTTTATCATACGTTAATGAAATTCAATGAAACAGGAGACACCGGGACCGTGACGATGCTCTCTACATTCTAGAAGAGACCGGAGATTTTTTTGAGCTCGCTACAATTTTTGGCAAAGCGAAAACCAAGGTGAGATTTCTAAATTCAAATGCGAATGGAAATGCATTGTATAAGTTATATAAACGAAATATAAATTATATTCGCGTTGTATACCTCATGTATATGTATTGTATAAATTATATGAGCGATGTATAAATTATACATGCATTGTATGAATCATAAGTGCGTGGAAATGGAAGTGAAATATACTTAAATATATATACACACACACTTCCCTCATCCACAAACCATGGACGATATTTATTGATTGTGATTGGCGTGAAATTTGGTTAAAAAAGGCGAATGGTTGCTAGAATTGTTTGTGGTTGGGAATGATGGATTTTGGTCTAAAAATACTTGTTTGTGGTTTGTTAGCCTACTTTGTGAACTAGGCAACACAAATTCAAGAAACCAAACATTGAATGGTATTTTTAATTATAAGACTTCGGTTCGGATTGGAGGAAAACACTACAATTCAGATTGATAGCTGCAGTTGTTCGGATCGGATAGAGTTCTCTGTTCGGATCGGTGATCTCTTACTGGATAGATTGGTAAGGCATATCCAATCGGATCGGAAGGCAACTAAATCTCGAATGGATCGGAAAGCCATCTGCTTGCCACAACACTGGAGCGGAGCGGAATAGGTTAGAGAAGGAGAGGCGCCCAAACCAGTCCGGTTCGGATCGGGTATCCCGATCCGAACCCCTTACCTGCACGTCTCCGACCCGCACCCATGATCCATGTTAATCTCCTGTAAAATCGCCTGGAGAACCGGACCGGCTATGACTAATTCCTACCCCTAACGTCCTCCCTTTTGATGCGTTGTCAACCTGATAGTTCATCCGAACCCGAAGAGAGTGCAATGGATGACACGTGGCCCGACCCGGATCAAGTCTCAAGCAAATTCACACCTATAAATACCCCATCTGGAGACAAAGAGAAGGACCTTTTTTCAGCACTTAGAGAATTCAATCACCTCCATCATCCGAACTCCATTACTCCCGGAGAATCCAAACCATCTTTCATTTCTTGTTTTAGTCAATTGAGTGAACAAAAGTGAGTTGTGAGTGAATATTACTTTGTATTTGCGACTGAATTACTGAATATAGTGAAAAATAAGTGGACGTAGGCATTTGTTCGCCGAACCACTATAAATCCTGCGTGTTCATTTTTATTTTTATCTCATTTTATCTTGTTTCAAGTCAATTTGGGTGTTAGAACCACTTTTGGGTCTAACATTTTGGTGCTTTCACTGAGAATCTCATCTAAATTCTTTATTTTCCGGGATTTCTCTCTACTTTTTGGACCGTAGAGTTCAAAGAAGTAAATCCTTAAGTTTTTTCGCTCTCTCATATTCATTGAAGTAATTGTCAACGACTCATGGCCAAAGCAAAAGGCAAGGAAGTTCAGTCTGTTCGAGGAAATGGAGCTGGCGAAGATCAGCAAAATGATGTAGTAACAAGATCTCGGGGGCAGAGTTCAGCAGCAGGAAGAATCAATGCAGGAAATCCGAACCGACAGCAGGGGGAGAGCTCCGATCCGATCCGGGTAGGAGACTCTGAAGCAGTGCACTCCCCCAATCTGAACCGACCCGAGCCGCTCGCTGCGCACCGATCCGACCAGGCACCCCAGCTCCGATCCGACCCGACCTCCTACCTCCGATCCGACCCGATCCTTGGTGAAGCTGGAACCTCTACTCGAGTCCCTACGAATGCTCCAATTCCAGCTGCCAGGGTTGGTGATCAGGTCAATCCATCTGCGCCCATCACTCAAGGAGATTTCTCGCGCTTGCTTGATATGCTTGAGAGCACGAGGGAAGCTATGAGTGTTTATGAGCGCACTAATCTCATGATGCAGGAAAATATGAGGCTCATGAGTCGGGAGATTAGTGAACTCCGTCGGCAAAGAACTCCATCACCGGTTCATCACACACCAGTAGATCAATCTTCATCTTCCGAGGAAGAGAGGCCCCGTGAACGGAGGCCACTCGAACGACCTCAGAATGTGGAGCAGCTGACATTTGGATCTTTGGGATCTCGCGAGGATATCGCACGAGCATTAGGAAATGATGACCCCACTCGGGGGCAAAGACTCCAGTCCCCTCTTCCCGAGATCGACCGGGAACGCAGGGAACGGAATCGAGCAGAGGCAGCTCGAAGAAGAAGGGCATCTCCTGAGAAAGAGCCCAGAAGGAACTCGGATACTAGGGCCAGGTAACCTGAGCAGCCCCTAACTAGTGCTGATGTACAGGCAATGGTTCGCCGAATTATGTCCGAGAGCCGGAATTATACAAATGAAGACTATGGCATTGAGCGAAGCCATACTCCGTTCACCGACGATATCCTCGACTTCCAGTTTCCCCGACGCTTTAACTTGCCACAGATGGACAAATATAACGGAAGGACTGATCCGAGATAGCATTTGATGCGGTATTCGTGGCTCATGAACGCCGCTGCTGCCCCTGATGAAGTGAAGTGCAAAGCATTCCCAATCTACCTAGAAGATGTGGCATTGTTCTGGTTTACCCGACTTCCTCCTCGTTCGATTTCTAATTACAAAGAACTAAGCGAGCGTTTCATGAACCAGTTCCGGCTACATGCCCGAAAGTCCAAGAGTGTAATTGAATTATCGAGAATCAAACAGGCACCAGGAGAATCTTTAAGGGCATATCTTGATCGTTTTAACCAAGCTGTAATTGAGGTCAGTGACCCGCATGAGCCCACTATTCTGATGGCATTGAAGGAAGGAGTTGATCCTGAATCTGAGTTTGGAGACTACCTTTCTGGGAAGACACCCCCCACAAGGGCGATATTCTACGAAAAAGCCGATATTTATCTAAGACGAGAGGAGGCCAGGGCAAACCGAAAGAGAAAGTCTGAGACAGCTTCAAAGGAGAATGTGCAGAGTAATATTGCCGTGAAGCAGTCTGGGGAAAGTTCTGGCAAGGTTGAAGTAAATGTAGGAAACAAGGGTGGAAACAGCAATACTGGAAATGGGGGAAACAACAACAACCGTAATTCGAACGGTAACAGAAGAAACAGAAATAGGGGAAGTGACCCTAACAAAAGGCCCCGATTCCAGAACTACGAGAACTATACACCATTGAATGACACCCTGGAAAATATTTACCTGGATACGTACAATGTGTTGCAGTACAAAAGACCGCCACCTCGTGATTCGACCGAGAAAGAAATGGCGACAGGGAAATTTTGCTTGTTTCACGGAACACATGGACATTCGACCAATGAATGTCGGCATTTGAGGGATGTAATTGAAAAGCTGCTGCGTGAAGGAAAGTTGGATGAGTACAAGGTTGCCCCGAGGGACAGGGGGCAAGGAGAGCAGGCTCCAAAACAGATCCTACCTGCTCCTAAGCCTACCGCGCAGCAGAAAGGTAAAGGGATTGTCATCAACTCCATAGTAGGCGGACCTCACCCGGCAATCCGAAGTTTTAGGTCAATGGACCAATATGTGAATGCTGCCAAGCATCTAGATGTGAATGAAGGTGATGATTTGGAAGATGTCACCCCCATAAAACAACAAAAAACCATGTTCGACGACGTGGTATTTCGCAGCCGAGACAACACGGGGATACAATCTCCCACCAATGATCCGTTGGTTATTACTACCACCATTGGGCCGGCCTTGGTCCATAAGGTATTAGTAGACAACGGAAGTTCCGTTAATATTTTGTTCAAAAAGTCATTTGATCAGATGAAGCTTGAGCCCGAAGATCTGAAACCTTGTGAAGGATGGATTAGAGGCTTCAACGGAGCGACGACAGCTCCCATGGGATATATAGAGTTGCCCGTGACCCTAGGGCAAGGAGAACGTAGAAGAGTGCGAATGCTTCAGTTCGTAGTATTGGACGTAGATTCGCCATATAACGCATTTTTAGGGAGACCTGCCCTCGCTAAATTTAGAGTTTGTATCGCCCCTTGGTGCTTGTTACTAAAGTTCCCAACCGAAGCCGGGACTGGAGTAATGAGAGGGGATCAGGTTTCTGGACGGGCCTGCTATGTGGACGAACTGAAGATGTTGATGAAAGGAGTTAATGCTGAGAGTAAGGATGCCTCGTCTCCCTCAAAGGGGGACTCGGCATAGGAATTAGAGAAATTGACCCCAAAGGAGTTGCCCAAAGGAACACCTGAAGACCTGGATCCTAGAAAAGACGAGGAACCAGAGGCTAGGAATGCAACTCCTAACGAAGCGACAGTGGAAATTCCCATTGATAAAGCTGATCCGACGAAAGTTTTGAAGATTGGTTCTCAATTGGATCCACGTCGTGCTGAAGAACTGACGGACTTCTTGAAGGCAAACTTAGATGTGTTCGCCTGGACCCATGCTGACATGTGTGGGATATCACCTTCCATTATCAGTCACAAATTGAATGTAAATCCGAAGCATCCGCCTGTGAAGCAAAAGAGACGCATGCTGGGCCCAGAGAGGTCGGCTGCTCTCAAAGAGGAAGTAGAGAAATTGAAGCAAAATGGATTTATTCGAGATTCGACTTATCCCGACTGGATATCAAATCCCGTCTTGGTAAAGAAGCCAAACGGAAAGTAGTGAACTTGTATTGACTTTTCAGATTTAAATAAAGCTTGCCCAAAAGATAGTTTCCCACTTCCCAGGATTGACCAGCTTGTAGACTCGACAGCAGGTCATGAACTTCTTTCTTTCATGGACGCATACTCTGGATACAACCAAATTCCTATGCATGTACCAGACCAAGAGCATACGAGTTTCATTACGAATTTGGGGCTATATTGTTATGTTGTAATGCCATTCGGGTTAAAAAACGCTGGAGCTACTTATCAGCGCTTGGTAAATAGAATGTTTTATGATCAAATAGGAAAAACTATGGAAGTTTATGTGGATGATATGCTTGTCAAATCAAAGCAGTCTTCCAGTCATACGCAAGACTTAGCGGAAATGTTTGGTATCTTGCGAAAATACCGTATGAAACTGAACCCTTTAAAATGTTCATTTGGAGTGGCGTCGGGAAAGTTCCTTGGCTTCATTGTGAGTTCCAGAGGAATTGAAATCAACCCTAGCCAGATAGCAGCGATTAGAAACATCGAAGAACCGAGGAGAATTAAAGACGTCCAAAGTCTGGCAGGGAAAGTAGCGGCGTTGAGTAGATTCATCTCCAAAGCCACAGATAAGTGTGTTCCGTTTTTTGATTTGATAAAAAGGGGAAAGAAGAACTTCCAGTGGACTCCCGATTGTGTTGAGGCCTTTCAAAATCTGTTAGAGCTATTAGAGAAACCGCCAATCTTATCAAAGCCCGTAGATCACGAAGAATTATTTGTTTATCTACCAGTCTCGGCTCACGCTGTCAGCACAGCCCTGGTTCGAGAAGAAGACAAAGTACAAAGGCCAGTGTACTATGTGAGTAAGAAATTAGCAGCGGCAGAGCGCAACTACCCAAAGATTGAGAAGCTTGCTTACAGCCTCCTGATCGCATCCCGAAAACTTCGTCACTACTTCCAAGCCCATCCAATAACCATATACACCGACCAGCCGTTAAGACAGGTGTTGCAGAGACCCGAAGCATCGGGAAGGTTGATCAAATGGAACATAGAACTAAGCCAGTTTGATTTGAATTTTCAACCACGAAAGTCAATCAGGGGGCAAGCTCTAGCAGACTTTATTGCGGAGTTCACCATTCCAGAGGAGGAAATAATCAATGACCGAGTGGTCAAATCCGAGGAGAAGCTAGAGATGAATCCGTGGAAATTATATACGGATGGAGCTAAAAATGACCGAAGGTCCGGAGCTGGAATTGTCTTAGTCACTCCCGAGGGACGGTCGTTATATTACGCCCTGCGATTAGAATTTTCGGCAACTAACAATGACTCTGAGTATGAAGCCCTGATTGCCGGGCTGAAACTTGCTAAAGACCTCGGAGTAAAAATGATGGACATATTTTGTGACTCTAAGATTGTTGTTTGTCAAGTGCGAGAGGAATTCGCGGCTCGAGGACCTCGACTTATCGCCTACCTCAAGAAAGTGAAAGAGCTATTGAATAGCTTAGAGCGGTACAACATAACACATATTCCCAGAGTTGAAAACCAGAAAGCGGATAGATTGGCAAAACTGGCTAGTTCTGACAATCCAGAAGGGACTGAGGTAATTCCAATTGAAACGTTGGAGTCGCCAAGCTTTGAGTCAATGGAAATTGAATTCGCTCTTGAAGCGGAACCAGAGAAGGAGTCATGGATGACTCCAATTAAGAATTTTCTTAAGAATGGGACACTCCCATCGAAGAAGAGTGAGAAAAGAGCTGTAGTTCGCAAAGCAACCAGATATGTTATACAAGACGATACTCTCTATAGACAAGGATTTTCTATGCCCCTGTTACGACGTATCGCACACGACGACATCAAGCGTGTACTAAGAGAAGTGCACGAAGGTGAGTGTGGAGATCATACAGGAGGTCAAACTTTAGCAAAGAAAATATTGCGGTACGGATACTTCTGGCCTACGATCAATAAAGATGCGGCTGATTATTCACGACGCTGCGATAAGTGCCAGAGATTCGCCAAAATCCCCAGGGCACCGTCAACCCAGCTTAAATCGATGGTGAGTCCTTGGCCATTTGCCACATGGGGAATTGATATCATTGGAGTTTTACCGATTGCTAAAGGAGGAGCTAAGTATGCAATAGTAGCCGTGGATTATTTCACAAAGTGGGTGGAAGCTGAGCCCTTGACTAAGATCACCACAAGAAAGGTGATAAGTTTTGTGGTCAGAAATATTATATGCCGATTCGGGATCCCAAGGACGATTGTTACTGACAACGGGACCCAATTTGATAGCTCTGAATTCAGAAATTTTTGCCAGAAATATAAGATAGACAAACGATATACTGCAGTTGCCTATCCACAATCGAATGGGCAAGTAGAGGCAGTAAACAAAGTTATAAAATCCATCCTCAAGAAACGGTTGGAGCGTGCAAAGGCAAGATGGGTTGACGAATTGCCCCTAGCTTTGTGGGCATATCGAACAACATTTAAAACGGCTACCGGTCATACCCCTTTCTCTCTCTCCTTTGGCTCAGAAGCAGTAATTCCAGTTGAACTGGAAGTTCCTTCCCACAGGGTGACGTATTATGACCCGATGACGAATCGGGCACTTTTACTTGAGTCTCTTGATGAAGTCGAAGAGAAAAGGGACGAAGCAGACTTGCGTGCAGCAAGACATCGGCGTTAGATGGCACGCTATTATGACAAAAAAGTTCGCCTCAGAACTTTTGAACCAGGAGATTTGGTGCTAAAGAGAGTTTTTCCATCCCTTCCTCACCTCGGCCCAAAATGGGAAGGACCCTTTGTCATCCAACGGAAACTTGAAAAAGGAACCTTCAAGTTAACGACCGTAGATGGAGAAGAAGTTCCTCGAGCATGGAATGCCCAACACTTAATGCGATATTTGGATTAAAAATGCTATATTTTTTGTTATTTTTACTGTGAATTCTGTAACAAGACATGCCTTGCCTTGGGAAAATCTGATGATATGAATAAAGGACTACAAAGTGGATGTAGGCTACGACTTAGCTGAACCACTATAAAAATATTGTGTGTTATTTACTTTTATGCATTTACATTCATTAGTTGTTCTGTTGTGATTATAAAATACAGGATAACTCAGAGCCTAAAAAAGGTTGAAAACAGTTTGGACATAAAAAGAAGCACAATGATTATTTGTGCAATAAGACGTAAAAGAATGTGAAAACGACATTCTAACTCTAACTCTCCAGAGAAAGAGAGAGAGTATAAAAGCGTCTAAGACTGAGCGCTGAAAAAGAAATTCTATTCTTAACTCTAACTCTCCAGAGAAAGAGAGAGAGTGTAAAAGCGTCTCAGACTGAGCGCTGAAAAAGAAATTCTATTCTTAACACTAACTCTCCAGAGAAAGAGAGAGAGTATAAAAGCGTCTCCGACTGAGCGCTGAAAAAGAGATTCTACTACGAACTCTAACTTTCCAGAGAGAAAGAGAGTATAAAGGCGTCTCCGACCGAGCGCCGAGAAAGAAATCTTTTCCCGTTGAGAGACCGGGGAATGAATAGATGACTAAGCTCGAACTCTAACTCTCAAGAGAAAGAGAGAGAGTATAAAAGAAATGCCGGGAAAAACAACAGGTATTGACGACACAGGAAATGCCATCCCGTTAGAGAATTGGGAGCATTCAGATTGCATGGTTAAGCATTGAATAACTTATGGAAATTGACTGGGGACCCATATGCATACACATATTTCCCCCCTCCACAACTTTGTTTCATAACTATAGACATGCATTTTTACATAAGTGCAGAACTGCTAACAAATAAACATTGCAAAAAGTGAATTATTTTTATTTACAAATGAATGAATTTGTACAGGGAAATAGCTAAAAAAGAAAGTGCGGAAGCTGTTTTTGTAGCAGCACTTATTGGTTCACAAAGATGCTAAAAAGACACAGGGGAACCCACTATTTGGGTTTGGGATGAGCCTTCGATTTCTTGGCAGCTTTTTCCGCATCCTTTGCTTCCTTCTCGGCTTCAGTCAAGATTCATTTTGATTTCTTTTTCCCTGAAGATGTGGTACTGGAGCCAGCAGACTTCTTCCCGGAGGGCGGGGCACTGGAATCAAGAGAAGATTTTTTAGCAAGTTCTTCGGTAATAGATCTAGTTGAGAGCTTAACAACTAACCTTGAACCTGCATCCACAACTGCGAGGGGCTTGAGGACCTCAAGGTCTAGTTCTTCGGCTTTTAATTGCAAGCGCTTGTCTTGATCGGCCTTCATGGCCGCCAAGGTAACGTCATCGGCGCTTTTCGACTCCCCAGTTATTGCAACCTCCGGTTCCTCATCATGCCCCTCGTCTCCTCCGTCGTCTTTTAAAGCTGCGATCATTTCTTCATCATGGGGAGTGGTGACCTTAGTTGGTTCATTTCCTTCTCCCAAGTCTATAGAAGCAGCCTTGTCTTCCCCTTTTTTGGCCCCATCTGCGGGCTTTGTCCCAGCGGTAGCTCCTTGAGCTACATCTGTCTTTGCGGATGATTCAACACCTACAGAATGAGAAACATCGGTTATCAACTCAGGCGAAAGCAAAGGGTTTCTCATCGAACGTTCAATCACGTAGCCAAAGGTAGTAGTAGCCTTGGCAAATTGAGGAGAAAAGATAGGAGTACCTTCTGAAGACTTTTCAGCGGGGGTGACTACTACCTCTGGAGTTATTTCAGGAATGGGAGATAGCTAAGTTGTCCGGGAAATTCCCGGGTTTTCGGGATCATACCCTTCTACTTCGGGAGTTGTAGGAGCAGAAGACGAGGAGCCAGCTTCGGGAATGGTCTTCTGTTTAGACTTCCGCCTCTCTTCTTCCATGGCCTCAGCAATTAGGCGGCGCCCTTCAGCTAGGCGCTCCGGTTCATCGTCTCTCAAGTATTTCTCCATCAGCTTATCTTCATCAAGGGAATCGACCTTAAGTTCTTCTTTTTCCCACTCAACGATTTGATTCCATACTTGAACCAGAGTGGATGGATAGTCCTCGATCCAAGAAATGTTTCGACGACGAATAATATGTGCGAAGAATTCAATCATTAATTCGCCGAAACTTTGGATCTCAACCTCCGCCTCAGATAATTGCTTGCGGGCTTCCTCCGCAGATTTAATGGCACATTCCACATTGCCCTCGGCCAGAGCAGCCCTGTTTTCTGCCTCCAACAACTTCGAAGCCAAGTCAGCATTCTTCTTTTCTAATTCAGCACTCCTTTTTGCTAACTCGGCGTTTTTCCATTCAAGCTCAACATAAGCAAGGTGTGTTTTAGCGGCTTCTGATTTGGCCTCGTCAGCTTGCTTTTTTAGTTCAGAGCGCTCCTGAGTATGGGACTCAAGCAAGTCATGATAACGCTTTTGCATGTCCTCAAACTGTTGTTTGAAATTAGAAGCGTTCTTTTGAGCGACAGCTAGTTGAGCTTGAGTGTCTTCTAAGTCTTTTCCTAAGGTTTTTAAGGCCTTAGCATCCTCCTCCGCGGTCTTTTGCATTGAGTTAGCATTTGTCATTAGAGTGCGGACGATTCTAGAAAGATTGCGTGAATACTTGAACATCTCGGAATATTGTTTTTCTACCAAATCAATTTTTGCCTTGGCCTCATCTGCCCAATTAGAAGAAATAGGTTCAAGGGTAGGTAGAAAGGTCAGAGTCTCGAAGTAGTGCTCAGGAAATTGCTCCTTTAAATATGCCAGCTTTACTGCAGTTCCCGCATCTGGTGGAGGAGGAGCGAGGATTGTTAATTCGGTGTCCCTTCCTGAAGAAGATTCTGTAGAACCCTTGTCTGTCCTAGGTCGTTTAGTAGCAGGGACCTTTTGCTTACTTCGAGACCCGGTTTCCTTTGGAGGAGTTTTCTCTCTACTCCGCTTTTCATGGGAGGAAGTGGAATCCTTAGATGGTGGTCTATCCTCCTCCCTACGACCTTGATAGCTCTTGTATTTTTCTTGTTCCGATCGAACTGGTGAGCGGGAGCGTGAGGGCCGAGATCGATAGGGATCATAAGGTCTTCTTTCCTCCCTACCACGGTCATCCCGGCGATCATACTCGACATCCTGAGGAGGATTGGACATGCTGCGACGAAGCTTTCTTATATCATAATAGGATCGAGACATTGTACCTGCACGATAAAATAAACGAAGTTTAGAATCAATGGATTCATGGAGAAAGAAGTGCAATGAATGCTAATGCTGTGGTGTAAAGTGCATCCTAAGTAGTGTGTGTACCCCCAACCAACCCGAGTCTGAAGCTAGACTGGTGCGGGTAGGCTCTTTGGCCTTAGCGGGAGTAGTTTCTTAAGAAGAGGTGAAGACTAAAGGGTCCTTCCTGAAATCCTCTGAAGTATATATAGTCTCAGGTAAGGGGAGATCCCCCAAACCCTGAAATATGTGCTCGTCAGTGCTAGGAACATCCCCTTCGGAAGCGTGAAGTGGCGACTCTTGGGAAGATTTTGACTTGTCTGGAGAAGTAGTTTCCTCGGGGGCGATATACCCTTCACGATGTTTTTCGGCCAGATTAGCCAGTTCATCATCTTGTGTGGAAGAGGGAGAAGGTGAAGTTTGAAGAGGAGCTGTAGGAATTCCCGAGCCTTTTCCTATCTCTGGAACTGTTTCCACTGGAGGAATGTATGCATAAGGGACCGTCCCATGACCGATGCTACGGAAAACGGATAGCAGCCCGTGAAAATGAAGGTATTCATCTTTAAGGACCTCGTCGATAGTCAGGAATTTTTGATCGCCATTAAGAAGACGGTGCATCCGATCAAAGAACACCTGATCTGATATCTGTTTGGGATTGTCGACTGCAAACAAAAAGGAAAACAGGTCAGGGTGATGATTCAAGTGTATAGAGTCCGGGTTCAGAAAATCAATGCTTTACTTGATTTTGTCCATCTCCTGGCGCATCCAGACTGTTGCTTTATATAGAACCACTCTAGTCTGCAATCTCCAGCTTTACTACTAAATGGTGTAGAGATTATCTTCCTTTTTGGGACTGATTCAAAGTAACAGAAAGATGGAGTTTATCTAGTCCGATGTTTGAAATTATAGAAGAAATGAACATCATCGAACGTGAGCTCTACGCCTAGAATTTCACGATATGCTATGAACAAGGTATGCAAATAGGCGTATGAATTGGGATGCAACTGCATGGGGGCAATCCGCATTTGTCTTAAGAAATCAACGATGAAAGGCGAGAATGGAGGAATGGCGCCGACCATGCACATCAATCGAGTGACCGTCATATATCCTTCTGGAGGGTTGTGGGGACGGTCAGAGCGTGAAGGCACTAGGGTGTCCCTTTTTATTATTCCATACTTTAAGCAAATTCGAATAAGTCGGTCGTTGTCGATTGTCGATTCTACGGAATCTGGAGGTGACTCCAATATAATGGCTGAGTCAAATTCATCGGGTGCTCGATTGTCACCAATCCCTCCTTCCTCCTCAAAGCCCAGGGAAACTTCATTCTCTGAAGACGCTTCGTCGCTTTCCCGATGAGCAACTCCGTAATCCGGACCCTCACTGTTCCATTCTGGATCAGACGAAGAAGATATATCCTCAAGAGTGGTTTTGTTGGAAGTTTCCGGGGCTTCTTTCCTCTCGGCTAGACGGGAAGAGCGTCTGGGCCTCATTGTCATGGAACTATTGAAGAAGCAATAGCACGGATTAGAGTAAATTATCCCGTGCCCCCCCTTTGTGTATGTGTGTGAACTAAAGTGTGTGCAGCAAATATGGGAAATGCAAAATAAAAGTACAGCAATGTAAGATGAAGCTTTGAAGAGAAAGTGATAGTCAGAGTTGTTCTTAATTCTCGTTTCTGTTCGCAAGGCACTATCCTAACTGTCCACGAAGTTATTGTCTAGAGTGAATGTTAGTTGAATTATTTGGGTAATCTTTGTGTGCCAAGTTTGATACGTTCGGTTCGGTTCGGATATGCGTATGATAATTGGCTCAATACAAATACAGATATAGGGTCGGTTCGGATGCTTCATTAAAGCAAGGTCAGTTCAAGACAAGGGAAACAATGGGTTCGGAAGCAGGACTGATCTGATCGGATCGGGTGACCTGATCCGAACCGAACCAGCATCACTTAACCCGTCCATTTATTTCAACCTCTTATCCCATTCTCTTCTCCGACCCGAACCGACATTTTCCTTCCTTCCCGTCTTTCTAAAGTATGCAACCCGAACCGATCCCCTTTCCTTCTCCTTCCTTTTTGCTCCTTCGTCTTCTACCCGAACCAACTCCAATTTGTCAGCACGCTCTTCATCTTCTTCCTCTTTCCCCCTTACTCACAAACAAATCCGTTCTATCACCAAAGCTACCGTTAAGGACAAATATTAGCCCTCTCCAGCCTCGCAACGCCTCGAAGTGATGGCGGATCCACCAGTAACGACGTGGAGTTCAAGCAAAGCCCCGTGGCTAAACCATCCCAATCAACCACGAATTGAAATCAAGAACAGTTACAACGAAGTTATTCGAGATTAAAAAAGCTACCTATATGTTCGATTTGAGAAATCTACAAGGAATGGTTTCAGGATATTGGAGTTTTTGAAGTTTTCAATACTAGGTTTGGAAGCGGCGGCGGAAAAGAAGAAGAAAAGAAAGAAGACGGTGGTGAATTTATATAAGGGGTAGTGTTGACTCCTCGTATTCCTATTCTTTCTCACCCGCTCGAACCGGAGTGAAGGCCCAGTAGCACAACTCTGCCTGAAGGCCCAATGTCCAAGAACCAAATCCACGAAAGCGCTTCGGATCGGAATCCGAACCGAGCAAATTTCACACATTAATTTAGCGTCCGACTCGAATTGAAGAGAAGAAGAATAAAGGAAGAGCATACCTGCAAGAAGCATTATATGTCGAGAAAAATTCCCAAATTTGCTCAGAAATGAAGAAAATGTGCTCGAGTCGGACACCGAACCGAATAGAAATCTGTGCATTCCTCCTGACTGTTCTGATTCAAGGACTAGCATTTAAACGACATCAAAGCACGCTTCGTACAGCAGAAGCATCGTTTGAGGGGGCAAAATGTTAGCCTACTTTGTGAACTAGGCAACACAAAGTCAAGAAACCAAACATTGAATGGTATTTTTAATTATAAGACTTCGGTTCGGATTGGAGGAAAACACTACAATTCAGATTGATAGCTGCAGTTGTTCGGATCGGATAGAGTTCTCTGTTCGGATCGGTGATCTCTTACTGGATAGATTGGTAAGGCATATCCAATCGGATCGGAAGGCAACTAAATCTCGAATGGATCGGAAAGATATCTGCTTGCCACAACACTGGAGCGGAGCGGAATAGGTTAGAGAAGGAGAGGCGCCCAAACCAGTCCGGTTCAGATCGGGTATCCCGATCCGAACCCCTTACCTGCACGTCTCCGACCCGCACCCATGATCCATGTTAATCTCCTGTAAAATCGCCTGGAGAACCGGACCGGATATGACTAATTCCTACCCCTAACGTCCTCCCTTTTGATGTGTTGTCAACCTGATAGTTCATCCGAACCCGAAGAGAGTGCAATGGATGACACGTGGCCCGACCCGGATCAAGTCTCAAGCAAATTCACACCTATAAATACCCCATCTGGAGACAAAGAGAAGGATCTTTTTTCAGCACTTAGAGAATTCAATCACCTCCATCATCCGAACTCCATTACTCCCGGAGAATCCAAACCATCTTTCATTTCTTGTTTTAGTCAATTGAGTGAACAAAAGTGAGTTGTGAGTGAATATTACTTTATATTTGCAACTGAATTACTGAATATAGTGAAAAATAAGTGGACGTAGGCATTTGTTCGCCGAACCACTATAAATCCTGCGTGTTCATTTTTATTTTTATCTCATTTTATCTTGTTTCAAGTCAATTTGGGTGTTAGAACCACTTTTGGGTCTAACATGGTTGAAACAATATTAGAATAGGTTGTGGAAAAGAAAAATATATCCGTCTGCGTACGAACTAGATTATTGAAATCCCCATTGTCAAAAACCGCAAGGTTTTAAAGTAGAGCGAGGAGCCGTACTCGGAACGGTTCCGGTTTAACTACCCTACCGTTATGCTGCCGAAATTTTTAGAAATATTCATGTGTTTGATTTATTTTCATATGTTGAAGTATATTCATGTGTCGATAATTTATTGAAGATAGAAATAAATTGCTTAGATAATAAAAATCACAATTGTATTATGCCTTTGAAGTTTATAGAATATTCATTTTGAAATAAATTGGTTAAACCATAAAAATCACATTTTTATTGCACGGATGACTCACTAAAAATACTCATGTGTTGAATAAAATATTTAAACGATAAAAATATCATTTTTATCAAGTATATGAGTCGCTAAAAATACGCATGTGTTGAATAAAATATTTAAACGATAAAATCATCATTTTTATCAAGTATATGAGTGACTAAAAATAACCAGGCGTTGAATAAAATACTTGAACGATAAAAATAACACTTTTATCATGTATACGACTCACTAAAAATACACATGTGTTGAAATAAATATTTGTTCGCTATAAATATTATTTTTAACATGTTTATGAACAAAATAAAATAGTCATGAGTTGAAATATATTTTTGTTCACCAAAAAAATCATTTTTATCAAATATATGAAGTGTTCAAATATTCATGTGTGGGAATAAACATTTGTTAGTTAAAAATATTATTTTTAACACGTATATGAACTGAAAAATGGTTTAGGAATCGACGAACGAATTATATTATATTATATATATATATATATATATTAAATTAAAACGAATCGAGCCCCAGCTGTTGGTGTTTTGAAATCGTAATTTTAAATGATTATACCGAGAGATCCGACCATCGGATTTTCTCAAAATTGGAACTGTTGGGTCCGCTTTGAAAAGATCCTTCCAACGATATAAAATTTGTAAAGATCTAACGGTTAGATTTTCAGATATGTGCAAATAAAATCTGAAGAAAAACAGCGCCATGGCTGTAACAACCCGTATTTTCAATAACCTGTAATAACATAAATCGAGGCAGAATTTAATTCTAAAATGGGAATCAAGGGAAACGGGCTATGCCATTGTGTTCGTCTCGGAAAAATACGCGAAATAGAGTCCGAGTTTTCGAAAATCGGAGTCCGTATGACCAAGATATGGCCTCGCGAAGTTTCACGAAAATTCCCAAATTAAAGTATACTTAATTAAGTGAAATGGGTTGTGTAGATATATATATATATATATATATATATATATTGATATATATATATATATATATAATTGAAAATTTAATAAATAAATATGCAAAAATGCTCAAAACAGCGAATTGGGAGAGGGGAATAACCGAACCGGCCGATTTTTGAAGTCGACCCGAGCCCGCTGGGTCGACTAGGGGTTAATCCAGGGTGTTTGGCTGTCAACCCGTGGGCCGATTCGCTCAAGTGCAGATTTTGCATTTGAATGGTTCTCATGGTCCATCTTTAATCTAAAGGCCCTAGATGGTTCCTACACTTGACTTCTTCCCCAAGACATGCTTTGATGGCTTGGATTGAATCTAGGGTTAATCCTATGGCCTAAAACACTTGCCTAATCTATAAATAAGACCCTAACCTACCCTAATTCATTCATAATTAAACCTAGTGACTAAACTATGGCAAAATGCTAGCTCTCATGGCCTCCACTAATTTTATGAAGAGGGTTGCATACTAATCACTCTCTAATCAACTTCTAATCCCTTCTTAGCATCTTAATCTTCTTCATTTGGTGTTCAAAGTTGCTAGTTGTGAGTTTCTATCACTTTGATGATCTTTTGGTAAACTAATTAGATGAGATGTGATGAGATTTATGGTTTTGTATGTGGGTTAATGAGCTTTGAATCATATGATATGATGTTAGCATTAATCTTATGTTTATGCATGTTGAGTATGTAAGCTTATGCAAGTTTAATATGATGTATGTTATGTTTGCATGATGCTAAATATGCAAGTTGTGGGCTATGTAATCATATGCATGTTATGCAAGTTCATGGTAATATGCTATGCAAGTTACATGTTTGTTAATATGCAAGTTACATGTTTGTTAATATGCAAGTTACATGTATGTAAATATGCAAGTTACATGTTTGTTAATATGCAAGTTACATGTTTGTTAATATGCAAGTTACATGTATGTAAATATGCAAGTTACATGTTTCTTTATATGCAAGTTACATGTTTGTTAATATGCGAGTTACATGTATGTAAATATGCAAGTTACATGTTTATTAATATGCAAGTTCATGATGACACATTATGCAAGTCTATAAGCTAATATGCAAGTTTGTTATGCAAAATGAATATGTAAGTTATGTGACATATTATATGCAAGTTATGTGACATGTTATGCAAGTTCATATGCAAGTTATGTGTTTGTTAATATGCAAGATGGCACCTTTGAAACATGTTCATTCATATGCAAGTTGACACCTTTTATATGTGTTATATCATGAACGAAATTACGTGGGAACGATGGGGTAATTAAATGCATAAGTTAATAAGATTGTGTGAAATTAATATAATTATGCATAACACAAAATAAATAAACATAGTATGGGAATTTGCCTATTTGGTTAGGTGTACCCATACTATGTGTTGGGAATTTACCTATTGAGTTAGGTCTACCCCATGGGAATTTACCTATTAAGTTAGGTCTACCCATGTTAAGAAAACTTGATTAATTAGGGATAATTAATATAAAATTATAAGGGTGATTAATTAGGTGTAATTAATTGACTAAGACACGAGGTTGGACTCAGTTGTAGCGTAAAACTGCCCGGACCCAACCGGCTTAACCAGTTGCTACAAATGTTAGCCCAATGTGAGAGGTCTTAGGCACAAACTAAATACGTAATTAATGTAAAGACACGAGGTTAGACTCTGTTATGACATAAGGCTGCCCGGACCCAACCGGCTTAACCAGCGGTCATAAAAGACAGTCTAATGTGAGAGGTCTTTACAAAGGTTACGTTCTTAATTAATTAATTAAGAAACACTTGACCACATTAGCATGTAGAGGGACATGAGGGGTTAAGTGGGTGCCTCGGGTGGCATGAGAAAATCTAGTGGTTGCCTTGGGTGGCAATAGAAAATACGATTAGAATACTTAACCAAAATAGAACATGTAATTAAAACATGATTAAAGGGTTAAGTGGGATATACTAGAAAAAGGGACAAGCTTAGGTGGGTAGCTTGTGGAGGCCCATTTCAACCAGTAACCCATACGTATCTTTGTGGGCTCGACCCATGTCGAGGACGGGACACGCATACTGGGCTTGACTGTAAGAGGCAAACGGGTTAGCGGTGGCAACGCAAGTCCAACGGGCTTCATATGCGTGAGTGGGCCCGGGCTGGTAGGTAAGCCGTTGTTGCATCGAGTAGATATAAGCCGTGCACCTTTAGTTTCATCAGGTTGCCACATTGGGGAATGATACATCCCACGGTGGGGCCAGCACGGGTATCTACGTTAGGGAGCCGATCGAATGGGAAGTAGTGTGTACACCTAGTGGATTGTAGGGCCCCGTGGCGCCTACTTGGTCACCTAGGGGTATGCAGGTACTAATTAGTAAATTTTATAAGTCCTTGGGTGGGATCAACCTTTAAGTTAGGAACGACTGGTGTGGTGCAGTTTAGTAATTTACCTTAGGGAGGGTAGATGCGTCTTTATCCTTTATCTTCGTTTAGTTGACTGCTTAGGGTAGCCATTCATCCCTATATGTTACCGTATATCAGTTTATGTCTTCTCTGGTTACTTTAACGATTGTATTGTTAAAGTTATAGGACTCGCTCAGACTTATGTCTGACCCTGTTGTTTTTATCTTTTTCCCAACCCTCAAGTCCTACGGTGGATCCTAGCAGTAGTGGAGCTTGATCGGATTGCTGTTCCAGTCTTTAGGAGCTTGGATAGATGTAAAGCTCCAGTTATCCAGTTATCTTTTCTTTTGTTTGGCTATTGTATGAGAGTGGGATTATGTACTTCTTTATTTTGATGGATATTGTACTTGACCTTTATTGTGGTTTTATGATGTAACCAGACATGTTTTACTTCCGCTGTTATGAGATGATGTTTTAAAATTTCAAGTACTATTTATATCTGTCTTGTTGTAATTTTTCTGTTCTATATTCACTAAAATACTCCACCGATGCTATGGCATTCCCTTAGTGAGTGATCATAGCGGGAGTGGGGTGTTACACGTGGTATCAGAGCTTAAGGTTACCAGAACAGATAAAATTTTTGAGAAAAACTACTTTCTAAGAGTATTTTCGAAGAAAGTATTTTTAAAAGCATGTCTTCTAAGAGAAAAAGTTTTTGAAAAAGAAAAGCATAATCCCCAATAGCCATATCTTTATCTTTCGGAATCTCCTTTTTGAATCTTTCCTCTTTCGTTTCAGCATGGCTGAAGATCTTAACATCCCGGAGGGTTTAGTTATACCACTATGGTATAGGAGGTTGCAAGAGGCTAGGGCCGCGGCTGCGGGTCCGGCCAATGCTACTACACCAGAGACAACCGCTCCTCCTCCTCAGCCTAGAGTGGATAATTTTGCTAAGGTTTGCAAGGAGTTCAAGGCTATAGGAGGAAAACCTTTTCTTGGTTCAGAGACTTTCGTAGAGGCTAGAGATTGGCTTAAGGAAGTGGAAGAGTTGCTAGATATCTTTGAAGTGGAAGAGGGAAAGAAAGTCAAGTTGGCGGCTTGGTTAATGAAGGGAGAGGCCTCATTCAGGTGGGAGGTCACTAATGGAGAACGCCCTGTTGACTCTTGGGCAGATTTTAAGCAAAGGTTTGGGGCTAAGTTTCTCTCAAGGGCGGAAGAGAATCTGTTTATGGAGAAGTTCTTGAATTTGAAGCAAGGGAATCTCACGGTGAAAGAATATGTCAACAAATTCAATCAATTAGCAAGGTTTGGCATAGAGTTGGTGAATACACCGGAGAAGAAGGCTTTGAGGTTCGTTAGAGGCTTGAACGAACCATTGCAAGGAATAGCTATGACTCACATTCCTATGGGGGCCACTTTTGAGAAGCTTGTCTACATGGCACTTATGCATGAGGATGATAAGAATTCTAAGGCACCAGAGAAAAAGGGGGATCAGAAGAAACCGCAACAGCAACAACAAGGCAAGGGCGGAAAAGGCAATGGTGACAAAAAGAAGACGAAGAAGAAGTGCTTCAATTGTGGAACACCAGGACACCTCAGTAAGGATTGTCGCAAAAAGAAGAAGACCGGTTGCTTTCATTGTGGTGAAGCAGGGCATCTTGTGAAAAACTGCCCAAAGAAGGGGCAGAAGACGGGGTCTACCTCAGGAGGCCAGGTGCAAGCTCTTATAGCACCACCTCAGTCAGGGGGGCAAGTTCAGGTTCTCTCAGTTCCACCGATTCAGCAGAGAGGTAGAACTATTTCCGTTGAAAGTCTGGTTTTTCTGTTTGATCATCCAGTTCGTACTTTGTTTGACTCTGGCGCATCGCATTCTTTTATCTCATCATCGTTAGTTGAGTTACTGCACTTAGACACCAGTCTAGTTGATGATCCCTTGGTTGTCTCAAACCCAATTGGGGGCTCCATATATCTGTCTATGATATGTTTGGGTTTGAAGATTTCTATACTTAGCGTTGAGTTTAGATGTGATGCTTTTGTATTGGGCTTCACGGGCTATGGGTTGATCTTGGGCATGGACTGGTTATCCAGTAATGGTGCCGTTCTTGATTGCGAAAGGAGAGTTGTCAGGCTCATGACCCGCTTGGGTAACACTCTCGAGATCTCTTGCAATCCCATGGAATCTGTTTTGCTAAGTTATCTTGAATCGCTCGATGCTTCGGTCGAAAGTTTGTGTTCTGCCAGAGTAGTCCGGGAATATCCGGATGTGTTTGAAGAAGTAAAGGGTTTGCCTCCGAAGCGGGAGATAGATTTCCGAGTTTATTTGGTGGATAATGCCAAACCAGTGTCTTTGCCAGTACGCCACATGGCTCCTCGTGAGAGAAGAGAACTTCATAAGCAAGTAGGGGAGTTGCTTGAGAAGGGGTTCATAAGGCGAAGTATATCGGAGTGGGGAGCTCCAGTAGTGTTTGCCACGAAGGCGGATGGGTCCCTCAGACTTTGTGTGGATTATAGGGAACTTAATAAGCTCACGAAGAAGAATAGACACCCATTACCGAGGATAGATGATCTCTTTGATCAGTTGGTTGGCGCGTCAGTATTTTCGCAGATGGACTTAGCTACAGGGTTTCATCAGTTAAGAGTGGCGGAGGACAGTATAGAGAAGACTGCTTTCCGGACTCCGGATGGTTTTTATGAGTGGCTAGTGATGCCATTTGGGTTGACAAACGCCCCCGCATACTTTGTTGATCTCATGAGTAGAGTGTTCAGAGAGTATCTGAATAAGTTTGTAGTAGTTTTTGTGGATGACATCTTGGTCTTTTCCAAGAATGAAGAAGAGCATGCCTTACATCTCAAGGAAGTGTTGGAGACTCTTCGAGCGCATAGTCTTAAAGCTAAATTCTCTAAATGCCATTTTTGGAGAAGAGAAGTGCGATTCTTAGGGCATGTGGTCTCTAAGGAAGGGATAGCTGTGGATCCCGCAAAGATAGTATCTATCCAGGATTGGAAAGTTCCTAGAAATGCTACCGAGGTAAGAAGTTTCTTGGGGTTGGCAGGATATTATAGGAAGTTCATCAAAGACTTCGCGAAGATATCAGCCCCATTAACCCGCTTGACGAAGAAGAATCTGGTTTTCTCATGGGATGTAGATTGTGATGATGCTTTCCGACGGTTAAAGAGAGCTTTGACCACCGCTCCAGTTTTAGTGCTTCCAGATGGGAGTAAGCCGTTTGTTGTTTATACCGATGCTTGTGGAACAGGATTAGGCGCAGTCTTGATGCAGGAGGGAAGGGTAATAGCCTATGGAGGGAGACAATTGAGAGTGCATGAGAAGAATTACCCTACCCATGATCTAGAGTTGGCCGCGATTGTTTTCGCACTTAAGTCTTGGCGCCATTATCTTCTTGGTGAGAGATTCGAGTTGTTCACCGACCATAAATCATTGAAGTACTTATTCTCTCAGAAGGATTTAAACTTAAGACAGCAAAGGTGGATGGAGTTCTTAGCATCCTATGATTTCGAGATAGCGTATACCCCTGGTAAGGGTAACGTGGTGGCAGACGCCTTAAGTAGAAAAAGGCTATCTTTGAGTCCATTGTTCGTGGAACAACGAAGCTTGGAGTTTCTTTCTTTGTTTGACTTCAGACCTTCTGTTGATTTTGTACCTGGTTTGTTGGCATCCTTGGAGGTTAGACCTACTCTTTTGAGACGGATTGGCGAGGCTCAGCGAGACGACCCACAGTTGGTTGTGTTGGTAGAGAAGCTTATAAGAGGGGAGTCGTCCAGCCATTTGGGTAGATACACCATAGATGATAAGGGATGGTTGCATAGAGACGGTAGACTTTGTGTACCGCAAGATGAGGGTTTGAAGAAGGCTATTTTGGATGATGCACATCGTTCAAGAATGACTATTCATCCCGGTGGAGACAAAATGTACCAAGACATGAAGAGAGTTTTCTTTTGGGCCGGTATGAAGAAAGATGTGGCCGAGTATGTGGCTAGATGCTTAGTGTGCCAACAAGTTAAAGTGGAGCAAAGGAAACCCGGTGGGTTGCTACACCCATTGGAAGTTCCACAGTGGAAGTGGGATAGTGTCTCGATGGATTTCATCGACGGGTTACCGAGATCGAGGAAGGGCAATACGGGAATTTGGGTTGTGGTAGACAGACTTACAAAGAGTGCCCATTTTATACCCGTAAAGAGTAAGAGGACCGCTCCATGGCTTGCTTCAGTCTATGTTAGAGAGATTGTTAGATTGCATGGCGTACCATCCAGCATTGTGAGTGATCGAGATCCTATTTTCACTAGTGAGTTTTGGAGAAGTTTGCAAGAGGCGGTAGGGACTCAGTTGTGTTTGAGCACCGCATATCATCCTCAGACGGACGGTCAGACCGAGAGGGTGAACCGTATCTTAGAAGATCTTTTGAGGCTTTGTATCTTGGATTTTGGAGGTACATGGGAAGAACATCTTCCTTTGGTGGAGTTCGCATATAATAACAGCTTTCAGTCCAGTATTGGTATGGCTCCTTTCGAAGCTCTTTATGGAAGGCCTTGTCGATCTCCTACATGTTGGTGGGAATCTACGGATAAGATCTTGCTTGGGCCGGATATGGTTAGAGAGACTTCAGAGAAGATTGATTTAATTCGAAAAAGGATGAAAGCAGCGCAAGATAGACAGAAATCTTATGCGGATCGGAGAAGGACGGATCTTGAGTTTGAGGTTGGGGACATGGTTTTTGTCAAAGTATCTCCATTGAGAAATGTTGTTCGCTTTGGGTCCGTAGGGAAGTTAGCACCGAGATTTGTTGGGCCGTTTCCTATTAAGGAAAGGATTGGACGGATGGCATATAGGGTGGAGTTGCCCGACAGACTTAGTGGTGTTCATGATGTATTCCATGTATCACATTTGAGGAAGTGCTTACATGAGACCGCGGAGGTGGTAGAGCCGAGCTTGCTTAGAGATGTAGAGGTAGAGCGTGATGCGACGATTCGACGAGCTCCTACTCGCATCCTTGGGTCAGAAACTAGGAAGTTGAGGAACAGAGAAGTTCAGCTAGTTAAAGTGCAATGGGGAGATGACGAAAGCAATGCTACTTGGGAGACGGAAGCAAAGATGCGTTCTTTGTATCCATTTCTTTTTGAGAGTATGTCTTTTAACTTCTCCTTTATTGCTTGTCTAGTACTTATCTTATCTTTAGTATATCCTCTCGCTAATACCTATGACCTTTAGATAGGGTAAAACCTATGGTTGAGACATGTGTTTGAAACATGTTATGGTTGATGGATGCATATGGATGCAATTGTTTGCTAGTGGTTGCTCGTGGATGCATATACACACACATTAGGCACTAGATCGGCTCAGTCACTTCATGTTGCATATTGCATAAATGGATGTGGTAGTTAGATTGATGGATGTATCATGGCTGTGTTATCATATGGATGATGCATTTTTGTGCATGGTTGTGCACGCATGTAGAAATTTGTATGTGTCAATAGGGTTTCGCATACATATTGGATGCATGGCACTATCATGGTTTGCATTAAGGAGGTTTACTGTATCAGTAACCGCCTGATTTTCGCATTAGGTAAGTACATATACACACACTTTTGCATATATCCATCCAGCATTTAGAATCTTGTAAGGACAATGATTGCTCGTGGATGATGCTTTGAGTAGATGGATGATTGGATGGTAGGATACGTTCTTCCTAACTTGAAGATTTCGGGGACGAAATCCTTTAAGGAGGGGAGAATGTAACAACCCGTATTTTCAATAACCTGTAATAACATAAATCGAGGCAGAATTTAATTCTAAAATGGGAATCAAGGGAAACGGGCTATGCCATTGTGTTCGTCTCGGAAAAATACGCGAAATAGAGTCCGAGTTTTCGAAAATCGGAGTCCGTATGACCAAGATATGGCCTCGCGAAGTTTCACGAAAATTCCCAAATTAAAGTATACTTAATTAAGTGAAATGGGTTGTGTAGATATATATATATATATATATATTGATATATATATATATATATATAATTGAAAATTTAATAAATAAATATGCAAAAATGCTCAAAACAGCGAATTGGGAGAGGGGAATAACCGAACCGGCCGATTTTTGAAGTCGACCCGAGCCCGCTGGGTCGACTAGGGGTTAATCCAGGGTGTTTGGCTGTCAACCCGTGGGCCGATTCGCTCAAGTGCAGATTTTGCATTTGAATGGTTCTCATGGTCCATCTTTAATCTAAAGGCCCTAGATGGTTCCTACACTTGACTTCTTCCCCAAGACATGCTTTGATGGCTTGGATTGAATCTAGGGTTAATCCTATGGCCTAAAACACTTGCCTAATCTATAAATAAGACCCTAACCTACCCTAATTCATTCATAATTAAACCTAGTGACTAAACTATGGCAAAATGCTAGCTCTCATGGCCTCCACTAATTTTATGAAGAGGGTTGCATACTAATCACTCTCTAATCAACTTCTAATCCCTTCTTAGCATCTTAATCTTCTTCATTTGGTGTTCAAAGTTGCTAGTTGTGAGTTTCTATCACTTTGATGATCTTTTGGTAAACTAATTAGATGAGATGTGATGAGATTTATGGTTTTGTATGTGGGTTAATGAGCTTTGAATCATATGATATGATGTTAGCATTAATCTTATGTTTATGCATGTTGAGTATGTAAGCTTATGCAAGTTTAATATGATGTATGTTATGTTTGCATGATGCTAAATATGCAAGTTGTGGGCTATGTAATCATATGCATGTTATGCAAGTTCATGGTAATATGCTATGCAAGTTACATGTTTGTTAATATGCAAGTTACATGTTTGTTAATATGCAAGTTACATGTATGTAAATATGCAAGTTACATGTTTGTTAATATGCAAGTTACATGTTTGTTAATATGCAAGTTACATGTATGTAAATATGCAAGTTACATGTTTCTTTATATGCAAGTTACATGTTTGTTAATATGCGAGTTACATGTATGTAAATATGCAAGTTACATGTTTATTAATATGCAAGTTCATGATGACACATTATGCAAGTCTATAAGCTAATATGCAAGTTTGTTATGCAAAATGAATATGTAAGTTATGTGACATATTATATGCAAGTTATGTGACATGTTATGCAAGTTCATATGCAAGTTATGTGTTTGTTAATATGCAAGATGGCACCTTTGAAACATGTTCATTCATATGCAAGTTGACACCTTTTATATGTGTTATATCATGAACGAAATTACGTGGGAACGATGGGGTAATTAAATGCATAAGTTAATAAGATTGTGTGAAATTAATATAATTATGCATAACACAAAATAAATAAACATAGTATGGGAATTTGCCTATTTGGTTAGGTGTACCCATACTATGTGTTGGGAATTTACCTATTGAGTTAGGTCTACCCCATGGGAATTTACCTATTAAGTTAGGTCTACCCATGTTAAGAAAACTTGATTAATTAGGGATAATTAATATAAAATTATAAGGGTGATTAATTAGGTGTAATTAATTGACTAAGACACGAGGTTGGACTCAGTTGTAGCGTAAAACTGCCCGGACCCAACCGGCTTAACCAGTTGCTACAAATGTTAGCCCAATGTGAGAGGTCTTAGGCACAAACTAAATACGTAATTAATGTAAAGACACGAGGTTAGACTCTGTTATGACATAAGGCTGCCCGGACCCAACCGGCTTAACCAGCGGTCATAAAAGACAGTCTAATGTGAGAGGTCTTTACAAAGGTTACGTTCTTAATTAATTAATTAAGAAACACTTGACCACATTAGCATGTAGAGGGACATGAGGGGTTAAGTGGGTGCCTCGGGTGGCATGAGAAAATCTAGTGGTTGCCTTGGGTGGCAATAGAAAATACGATTAGAATACTTAACCAAAATAGAACATGTAATTAAAACATGATTAAAGGGTTAAGTGGGATATACTAGAAAAAGGGACAAGCTTAGGTGGGTAGCTTGTGGAGGCCCATTTCAACCAGTAACCCATACGTATCTTTGTGGGCTCGACCCATGTCGAGGACGGGACACGCATACTGGGCTTGACTGTAAGAGGCAAACGGGTTAGCGGTGGCAACGCAAGTCCAACGGGCTTCATATGCGTGAGTGGGCCCGGGCTGGTAGGTAAGCCGTTGTTGCATCGAGTAGATATAAGCCGTGCACCTTTAGTTTCATCAGGTTGCCACATTGGGGAATGATACATCCCACGGTGGGGCCAGCACGGGTATCTACGTTAGGGAGCCGATCGAATGGGAAGTAGTGTGTACACCTAGTGGATTGTAGGGCCCCGTGGCGCCTACTTGGTCACCTAGGGGTACGCAGGTACTAATTAGTAAATTTTATAAGTCCTTGGGTGGGATCAACCTTTAAGTTAGGAACGACTGGTGTGGTGCAGTTTAGTAATTTACCTTAGGGAGGGTAGATGCGTCTTTATCCTTTATCTTCGTTTAGTTGACTGCTTAGGGTAGCCATTCATCCCTATATGTTACCGTATATCAGTTTATGTCTTCTCTGGTTACTTTAACGATTGTATTGTTAAAGTTATAGGACTCGCTCAGACTTATGTCTGACCCTGTTGTTTTTATCTTTTTCCCAACCCTCAGGTCCTACGGTGGATCCTAGCAGTAGTGGAGCTTGATCGGATTGCTGTTCCAGTCTTTAGGAGCTTGGATAGATGTAAAGCTCCAGTTATCCAGTTATCTTTTCTTTTGTTTGGCTATTGTATGAGAGTGGGATTATGTACTTCTTTATTTTGATGGATATTGTACTTGACCTTTATTGTGGTTTTATGATGTAACCAGACATGTTTTACTTCCGCTGTTATGAGATGATGTTTTAAAATTTCAAGTACTATTTATATCTGTCTTGTTGTAATTTTTCTGTTCTATATTCACTAAAATACTCCACCGATGCTATGGCATTCCCTTAGTGAGTGATCATAGCGGGAGTGGGGTGTTACAATGGCCGCGTTATGGCCTGAAGCGTCGTTTGAAAAAAATTGGCTATTTTTAAATCAACAAAAATAACGATATATCATTATAAAATATTATAAGCAATATGGAATGGAAATAAACAGAATATACTTGGTTTATTGGATATTCTAATGGTTGGCGGTGTTTGACATAAAAATTACATTAATGAACAGAAACATGTACGTCAAATAATTTAACCATGAAATGAATTGATTTAAATTCTAATATACGTGAATTATTTGAAAAGGTCGAGTTAATTCTCATTTCAAACAATTGATAGACGATAAGAAGTCGAAGATATGAAGACGGTGCAAGACCGATGATCTTCACATTGAATGGATGGCTACTGATGCCTTTGATAAGAGATCCTGCCTTGAAAGGGTTACAGTTGTGGTTGTCTGGACGTACCTGTTGATCGTTCGGATGCACGAGGGCCTCACTCCTATATTGGACATATGGGAGGCGGAATAAGGTGCCTCCGATTTCGTTCAGATCCAGAACGGACTTGTAAATGGACTGTGTATCTGACATTGGATTTCATTTTGTGTGATTGATAGACGTCAGTTGCATGGCGTGAATTGCCTGTGTGGCTTGCTGAGATGCAGCGATCAAGGCCTTTTTTGAAAAGCAGAGCCTTGTGGTTGATGATCAAAGAATAGCTTTAATATACCTAGCTTTGTGTATAGCGTTAATTCGCGATCCTCACACCCCGGTATGAACTAGAAATGGGAGAGGACTTCAGGGAGGACATGCGTTTCCTTCTAGCTAGGAGTGGTATCAGTTACTTACCAGCCTTGACAATTTTGACTCATGTGGATGTTGGAATGCGAGGCGCCTCGGTTTTATCGGTCGATCTGGGACCGGTGGATGGTTTGGTAGATATACCGGCCGGTTTTACGCCCCATAGGGCGGGGAAACGCAGTGTTCAGGCATTTTAATCCACTCCGTGTGGACCGGCCCTGACGATCCAAAGGCTTGACTGAGTACTTGTCTGAGACATGGGCTAGATTGTCAGAATTCCGTAAGGACTATTTTTTGCCTTGGTTCATGATGGAAATCCAACTTCCAAATATGACATTGTGCGGTTGTGATTGTACATATATATGACAACATGATATATGGTGCCCATGCCGTCTATGATTGATACTTATAATTGAAATTGTTTTTGAAACATTTATGCACTTGTAATAATATCAAATGATTTCGTTTTACACGTATCAAGTATATTTTGTCCATTATAAGGTAAACGTAACGACCCGGGGAATTCGACGCCCGAATTCCAACAACAATGCATCAAACCGTATTACTTGTTAGAACTCAAGTATCGAAAACACCATATAGTTATTAGAAAGAAATTAGAGGATGAGATAAGAAAGAAAGAATAGTTAGAATAAAAGAAGAAGAACAACAACACAACCACATCAGAGTCTCGCATCGCAGCGGAATAAAATATAATATAGAAATAGATCTTTATTGAGAGTTTGAAATAATACTTATATTACATTAGAGTACAACAGTACATCTGGACAGTTATAGATATATGTCCTCATATACAACCCACAGCGGAATAAATACTAATACGTCTGAACTCCTTCAGCACGTCCTCTGAACTTTGCAGTATCCAATAACCTGAACCTGAAAACCCGGGCTAACCCGAGCATTACAAACACCGGGTCAGTCTGGTGGATCAGAGTGTGAAAAATCGCTTAGTTTATATAACATCCATATTGATTTTAAAGTCAAAAATCATTTTGAAAGAAAAGGATAATAGTAAGACCAGCCCACACATAAACACAGACAGTTTTTACCTTATTATAACCCAAAACACTTTTGAAATCATATATTTCTCTGATATTATAATAGTGTCTAAATACAAGTAAATAACAATCTAGCGGAGCGCTTGCATCTCACGCTCCACATATATATTATACAATCAAAACCGCGGGCCCTATTGGAGATTGGATTTCCAACTATGACAAGGTATGGGACCACCTGCCGATAGTGTATCTCTAGAGGCGAATACACTGGGTTCAACAAGAACGTCTGCAACCCGGACCACACATGACCGACCACTCATTTCGCTTGAGTGTATCGAATGTATATCACCAACGGTTTTCTTCTCCGAAATCAATTCAAGCAACCCCAAATCGCAGCTTTCACAAAACTGCAGGCGCTCCACTTCGAATCTACCAGAGAAACCTCTAAATTCAAATTGCTACTCACCTGACCAAACCCAAATCGCTCTCGAAAACCCTCGCCTACAGCCGTAAAATCAGCTACCACCAAAACACCTAATTGAGCTCCGTACCCTCGTCGAAACCACCTCCACACAAATTCGAAATCACCATCTGTCACGAAACCCCCTTCCTCAATATCGAAATTGCTATTCGCACTTGGTGATTAGTATTATTAAAAAAAAAGATTCGATTTTGCGCTATATGATTAAAAAATGAGGTTGGTTTGTTTAATATATGTGGGTTTTTGTTCAAGGATTGTGGGTCAATTGGGCTTTGCAGGCCATAGTGGTTGAGTTTAAATTCTTTTGGTTTCTTGGAATTCTCTGTGCACTTAGAATTTTGCTTAGTTTGTTCTTAATTTTGTTATGAAAATAGCAGGGAAGTTGGTTTTTGTTCCCTTTTGATGCCAAGTTTTGTTTCCATTCAAGTATATGCTTTTGTGTTAGTTCGTCCTATTTGTCGTTGATTTTTATTTTGAAAATAATAGGAAAATTTGGCTTAACTTGTTCCTATCATTTAAAAAAAAACAGTTCAAGTGTTTTCAGGTTGCCGAATCAAAGAATAAGGAAGGACTTGCAAATTGCTCCGCTTTGCGTGCTTGCTAAAAAAAATTTGCCGCTAAAAAAAAAATATTGTTTATAAATTCAGATGCTTTGGTATTGTGCTCTTCTCCTCTGTTTTTATTTCCTTGCATTGTTGTTTGCTTGCATGTGCATTAAAAAAAACCAAAAACAAAAAAAAATTCATTCGTAGTTGCATCGTTAATTCACGTTCATTTTCTGTTTTGCATTCATCTCATTTTATTTTTATTTTTTAGGGCATTATTATATAATGACAAATTGGTTTCTTTCAAAAGAATTTTTTCTCGGTGTCTAGACTACGGCAGAATAATAACTGTTTATAAATATTACGGTGATTCGTAAATATTATATCGGTTGTTCCTCTGAGGGTACTTAAACCTTCGGTTGCATTGCTAGGGTGATTCCTGGTGCACCGATAACTCCTGTCCGTTAACTGGCTGAGAATTTTTTTGTTGAAATTAATCTCACCGTCATTATATAATTTTAGAAAATTGTAAATATTTAGTTTGCATGCATATAGTTGCTTTATATAAAAAAAATTGAAAATCAAATATCCAAAAAAAAATACTGTCTTTTAAAATTTCAAAATACCCAAAAAAAATTGAAAAATCCAAAAAAAAACAAAAAGAAACAATTTTCTTTTGTTAGTATTTCCTTTTCTCTTTAAAAAGAAAATTCAAAAAAAAAACTTTTCCATTGGAAAATGTCTCAAGTTCCTTATTCCCAAGGATTTTACGATAGTTGTGAAAATCAATATAATCCATATAATCTTGCACCAAATTCAAATGGATACTTTAATAACAACTATTGTACAAACAATTTGGAATTTGCACCACCGACTTCACAAAATTTTCAAAGGAATCCTGATTGTGCACCACAAATTTTTCAAAATAATGATAGACTCTCAAGTCTTGAAAAAAAAGTTCAAGCTCTACTTGAGGAAAGTCAAAGATTTAATGAATCAAGACAAAGATTAATTGAAGTAATATGCAACAATTCAAGTCAAAGTGTTCAAAATAATCAAAATTCAAATTTAATTACAAATTCAAACGATTTTGATTATAACCCTTGTCAATTCAATTTCGAACTCCAAAATAATTTTCCAATTCAAAATGAAAATGTGAATTGTACAAGCAATTTGGATTTTACACCACAAAATTTTCAAAATAATGATCAACCCTCAAGTCTTGAAATAATTCAATCTCTAGTTGAAGAAAGTCAAAGATTAAAAGAATCAATTTCGAGTTTAATTCAAATTCAAATGATTTTTATTATAACCCTTGCCAATTCAATTTCGAACTCCAAAATGAATTTCAAGTTCAAAATGAAAATGTGAATCACTTTTCAAATGATTTTGGCAAGGGGAATAATTGCAAATTTGGTGCTACAGAAATATTTTTTCTCAACAATTTCAAATTGAAAATTCTCAAGTAAATAATTATAAATTTGATTTTGTTGAGCAAATGAATGAAATTCACGATAATCACACAAATTTGTTGTTTGAAAACTACTTGAACTTTCGTGAAAAACAAAATAATCAAAACCAAACGTGAGACGATTCGAATGATAATCCATCTTTTACCAAACTCGATGATTTTCAAATAACGACTGTCGACATAGAAAATAACGATCTCCACGAAGTTGTTAATAACATGGTAATTGAGGTGGATTTCAATTCTTTTGAGAGGGTGGAACAAAATTTAGCATTCGATCTTCCTTTTTCTGAAAATTTGAAAACCACAACTTTAGAATTTGAAAATTATATTTGCAATGAAGTTGGGAATAATTCAAAGGAAGACGAATTTGACGAATGTGAATTCTTTGGTCTTTTCGACAAAGAGTTGAATTCTAAACGAGTAGATTTGAATCACCATTTTGATTTTGAAATCAATAATTCTAAAGAACTTTTTAATGATAATTTTGAAATTCAAATTGGTGGAATTAAACATGAAATTCAACCCATCATTCAGTCAACCCCAAAAATCATCGAAAATAATTTAACTCATTTGATTCTTAATAAAACGACATTTGTTTTTCCAAATCTACGTCTAACTTCGAAAGCTTTTAAGATTTGGTTTTTCAAGCTTGAGTTGTGTCTCTCATACTTGAAGAGACAAATGAATCGGTCTTTAGAAGACCGTTTCATTTACTTCTTGTCAATACATTTTTTGATATACTGCAAATATTTTTTTCCCTTTTCTTTTTTAAATATAGGGCTTCTTTTCTTTTCTCCTTCCACTTGGATTGACTGTGAAGACACAGTCAAAATCAAGTGTGGGGGGAGTTCACATTTATTTTGGTTTTTGCATAGTTTTCGCTTTTCTTTTGTTTTTTTTCATTCCAAAAAAAATTCAAAAAAAATTTGCATTTTAATTTACTTTTAAATGGACACGGTGAAGTAAATATACGGTTTTGGTCGTACGATTAAAATATTTGGAATTTTACTTCTCTTAGCGGATAACGAAAGGAAAGTTTGAATTATGAGCAAATTTGGTGTAACTGGTTTATAGGGAGATTTGTAGGTGATGAGTATGAAGTTTTTTCTAAATTGTAATCTGATTAAATGAACGGTTGATTTAGATTACTTGTGATATCATTTTAGATCGTTTAAGTGAGTTGTGCTAAGATATTCTCGCTAATCTCTCTCTTAAAAAAAGCGAAAAAAAAGAAAAAAAAAGAATATAAATATATATATATAATAATCCAAGGGTATCCAACATTGCTGGTACATCTAGCGTTGGTGTGCAAACCCGCCAAGCTCTTTCCGACACCTTGTTGACAAAGTCAGCATCGGTAAATCTTGGTCTCATCTCATGAGATTGGACACCTAAGGATTACTGACCTTCACGAAAGTGGTAATGCAGTGTAGGGGTGGTATACCTAGGTATTTGTAAATAATAATAATGTAAATATTTTGTAATAAAGAGAGAGTTAGCACTTGAAATCCAAGCACACTCTTCACTTATTTGACCTAACTTGCTAACCAAAAGTAAATAAAGATGCCAATGTACGATTGTTGATATCGATTACCGAATTCATTTCATATTTGCACTATGTTTCTACCAAAACAACTGGCCAAGCTGGAGGAGTTTGTAATGATAACCGACTTTTGTTTGAAATTTTGATTAGTAATGGACTTAAATTTCATAGGGACGACCCAAACTTGTGTTAACTCCTTCGTGTAAAATTTAAAAGTAAATTACCCGTTTGTAAATATTTTTTTGAAAACTTGCATTTTATCTTGTAAATATTTTTGAATCTAGCATTTTGTAAATATATTTTTTATGTTTAACGATTGGATTTTGTGGGTAGTATCTGCTGAAAACCCTCACGAGACAACACTCGTCCTACTGGGGACACCCAGAGGTTTAACGGATTGTTGCATACGCTCAATGTAATCGTGCTCCCTACGAAAATGGATTTATCTTAGTTTTTTTCTTTCTTTATTCGAGGACGAATAAAAAGATAAGTGTGGGGGTATTTGATGTGCACGTAATTGTGCACATTTATATTCAAACATTTATTCTTGTTTTAATTAAATAAATAACATAATTGGCTATTTTTACATGTTTTAACCAAAAACCCAAAATTCTTAAATAGTCATACATTCATCTTCATATTATGGAAATATGATCATTTGTGCATGCATTTATTTTGAAAAGATTTACTTGTTCATTTTTCATGTGTGTTATAGGAAATTAGCTACAAATACAATTGGGCTACATGATGAAATGCATGCACAAAATGCATACAAAGAATTGGAGATGGAATAAATTCACTCATTACTTAGTGGAGGACCCCACATACCCATTATCTCTCCTTCCTTAATGATACAATTACAGACTAATTGGATGAGACAAACGCTTCATGCATTTTACCTGACTCATTAGTGGATGGAGACAAGATTAGAAGCTTCATGAAGGGGCAATTTGGGGAGTTCCCGACAAAAGTGATTAGGGTTTTAAACATGTATATATACCCCTTTATGTGATGTAAATACTCTCTTTTTTAGGCTCTTCTCTTTTATGCTTTATTTTAGTTAGTTTAGTTTAAAGGAAAGCTCTCTTTTATTTTAATGGCTACTTAGCCATTTTCTTTATGTAACTTCTTTATTTTAATGCAATTTAATTTCTATGTTCTTTATTTAATGTTCATAGCTTAGATTTACTTTATGCACTTGTGCAGTTTAATTTTATGCAATTAGTCTAGTTTTATTTTGCTGTTGTTAATTAGTTCTTTCTTTTGTTTTGTTTATTTTTATGTTGAGATCTATTTGTGTTGAAATAATAACACACATGAGCTAAACCCCTTTAATTTAGGGGTGGTGAAGCTCTTAAATCACATAGAATCAACATAGTTTATTTTCATGCTCTCTACTTGTGTTTATTAAAGAATGGATGTTTGGTATATGTTGTTAATCATGCTTGGTTTTGTTGGTCTATGCCTCTAATTAATAGAGGATAGATCATGCTTGATAAAACGACACAACAAAATTTGTCTCTTCATCTATATATATGATTTTAGGAAAAAAGAGGAGGTGGTAATCAACATTTAATATTCTATATTACTAATTAATAGTAAATAGAATATGCTTATAATTGATGTTGCCTTCAACTTGTTGTTTATTTTCATGAGAGTTGAATAGTGAATTAGATTTGAGCTATAGTTTGATGACTTATGTTATGATAATTAATAGCATATATATGTCATACTTATGATAAGCACAATACCTAATGTCACTTATGACCAAACAAGTAGAGATCATAACTTCATCATGTTGATTTGTGTGATCTAGAGAGTGAAAACACCACTAAATTGTTCTTAACCAATAGTGTTATTTTCAACTTAATCTTTAGTTTTGTAAAATTTTAGCTAACACATTTTTAAAGTTTGGTTTAATTTGATTGATTAAGATTGAAATTATTCTTTCCTTGAGGATCGACTCGCACTCACTACGTATTACAATAGTACGCCGTGTACTTGCGGTTATTTCAATATTCGTGACGATTTTCTAATTCAATAGAAATATCGTTTTGCGAACAACAACTGTTTCCCGAAAAGGGACAACATCGATAGATTAAAGAAGGAAAAGGAATTTCTCTAGATAGGTGATTATAAACCCTAATGGGTACGACCCACATAACCATGCTGCCGGCCCGATTTTTGTCAATTCTCGGTTGACGAGGCTTGAGGTTTAACAGTTTCTCCTTTAGAACATCACAATCACTTTGAATGCTACATCGTCAGATCCACCAAATCACTAATTGACGTTCACAAAAATACTCTGCGTGTTTATGCTAAGAGAAGGTGTCTTCTCTGCCACCTACAGAAATACGTTTGTAAAAATCAATGTACGTGATTCTTAAGAAATACTTTGTCAGACATCCGTCCATACAAGTCATCCAGGAACAGTTTGAACCGAAGGTACCCTCCCACCACATCCTAGGAATCACCCTACAGATCAGTAGCGAGTAAACCTTGCAAACCCATAGATTTCAACCACGACAGAACCACAATATATATCTGGTTGTAAATTATAAATTAAGTTAATATATAGTAGACTTTGAAAATTATAGGGGTTGACCAGAGATATAAGTAATCCTTCCATTTTATGAAGATCTATGGTCTTCAATGGCTCCATCTTAATCAGCATCTGATATCCTCTCAATTTCGTATTTGCTGGTCAGAATGGTTTTCGAATATAATTCGATCCCGGTCTTTCCGTTCCAACAATCGTATTAATTAGATTAAAACCTCCATTCAACTATAAAAATAAAATGGACTCACTGGTTCAGTATTCAGCATCACTTGGCCTTTTTTATTTTAAAAAAAAATAAAACTTCTTAGTTTTCCAACTATTTTAAATACGACATTACTTCTTATCTTATTATAAGAATATTAAGAAAACTCTTTTTAAACACTTTTACATTAACTCAAATAAATATATATAATCAAACACTTTGTGTAACGACCCTGTTTTTGGCCGTCAAATATTTAATTTAATTTAGTTATTTTAAATATTTTATTTGGGAATATGATGGTTTTTAATATTTAACTCGTTATTAATTAGAATATTAACGGGTTTTATATATTCAGATATTATTAAGCCAAATTTCTAGATGACCATTTTGTAAATTTATCATAGTATTAGTTGAAGTTATAAAGTATTTGAGTATACTTGATAAGATCAAGTTATTATTATTATTTAAATTTAGATGTTTGAATTTCAAATAGATTATATGGATAATTAATAAGCTTTAGAATTAGTCGAAGTAAACAAGCTAGGTATGTATATACAATCAAAATTTATACAGGAGCAATCATAAGAATGCCACCATTCCTACTAGAAAGGAAAACGTGAAACCCAAACACAAAATGTCATCGTACTAGAAAGAAAAGAAGAAAAGAAATAAAAGAAAACAAGCATTCATAAGAATGCTACCATTTCTAATCAGCTTCCGCTAGAAGTTCTTCCAGTTTAATTTCTACCAGTAACCCACTTACCTCTACAGCTTAGTATTTCGGCACAAGAGTTGGATGGAAAGTGATGTTACTACACCTCGATCCAAAAATGAGATCAAGTTGTATCTCAAATCACAGTAATGACAACAGCCAAGGAATAGTCAATTCGACAGCTAAAATCACAAAAAAAATGTTTATACCAGTACATCAAGTATGCAAGGATGAACAAAGGAAAACAACATATAAAAATATATGAATTTGTACCATAAATCTACAAACAATCGGAAAACAGCTAAGTATACATTTATATGTATATGTACAGACCCAATCCCATGTGCAAATCCACTATTCTACCATACATCAAATACAGGAAATACACTGTTCCGAATCTACTAATGAAAAAGACAACTCAATAGCCTAGTCGTTCACCTAACCTACACATTACCATTAGTTCATTGTGTACATCTGAGCACAATCTTCACACGTCCCAGTTCAACATCAGACATCCATGAAAAGCTCATTTCCAGTACATTACAGCTCAATCCTGTACCCAAATTACAACCTGGAAAGGAAGAAAATCAATGGCCTAAGCTTAGGGTAGTTGAATCCATCTAAGATAAGACTGATGGGCGTTGATATTATCTAAAATCAGACCACTATAAATATGTGTATCATTCTTAAGTGCTTCAAAAGATTCAGACCGCAATATGAATAATACAGTAAACAAAATGATTCGAACCCTTTGAGAAATCAATATAAAAATGGTTACAACGAATAGAACTTATCTGTGATGCAAATCCTTGCGCTACGGATCTGGACGCTTTAGACAAATTTTTGGATGAATGGGTTCGAGGCCACAGACTAGGGGTCGATCGAATCTTCGAGTGGAAGCTTCGAGTTCAGTGGTGATGGTCTGTAGAAGCTCGGGAAGACATGGGAGCGTTGCTGGGAAAATCCGTGGTGACGTTGGGTGATATGGGGGTTTGGCGGATCATCTGGAAAAGGAGAACGCGGGGAAGAGCGAAGGTGGTGGCGTAGAGCGATGCACAATAGCTAGGTTCGATTTTTCTGCTAGAGATCGGAAAGGGGATGAGATCTAGGGTTTTCGGCTGATTGAGAAAAATGGATGGAGGCGGCGGATGTGTGTGAAAGGAAGGGATCCGATGTTTGTTTTACGGTGATATGGAGGATGCGGATGGGTTAATATGAGATGGGCCGGCTGGTTTCCAAACAAAGGGAGCCCAATTTAGTTTATCTAAATCAAGGAATATTGGGCTGAAATCAGTTAGGTAAGGTCCATTAGTTTTAAATCTAAGAGTATTAAATTGAATTAATATTTTACAAGCCTATTCATATCATATCCCAACCATATATGAATAGATTTTCGAACAATAAATCATATTAATTAGGGAAATGTGTTAAATTATAAGTAGATTAAGGGTTTAAGTACTACCTAAGTTAATTTATTATTAATTAGAGTTTAATTAGAGTTAATTAAATTGGTTTATATTAAGGTTAATTAATAGTTAGTTAATTAATGGTTAATTCAGTAAATTAATAGTTAATTAGTAATTAAAGGATTTAATTTAAAATAACTGTAACTCGTCCATTTCTCAACAGAATCCGACGAACCATATACCAACGGGATCGCTTTGGCAAGCCAAATATTCTGGTACTAGTCTGGACAGGATTGGAGGCGACAAGATTCTTCAGTTGCATTTAACTGAAAACAAACCGTTGACACTAGAATCAGATCAAAGTGAGTTAAACTCACTCAGTTACCCTTTTTATATTTTATATAAATTGGGTATTTTTATTTTGTGTGCTCTGCTTGCCAATGGTTGACTGTTTTGGTGGTTATCTATTTATCTGTTGATTAAACGATGAAATTAAACTGTGTTTAATTTTAGTGAAATACCAAATCGTTATGTTAACGATTGGATCCAACGGGGGTAGTTTACTCTGTTGGTCACGTTTATTTGTAAACGTGTTTAATTGTTTGAGTTGTTCTGTTATTTGGTTGATGTTAAATGGTTGTTATTTATCATCAGTTGAATGTGATTGATTTGGTTGTTGTTTATTGGCTGAATATTCAACATCTGTTTAGGTTAAACCAATGAGTGGTGTTGGCTAAGTGTTTGGCAGAGTATGGCCTTTAAAATCAATCGAGTTATAGAGGTTGATTCACCGTCAGGCGAATTGATAGAGCTGAAGTTATAAAATTTATTTTATAACTGGAGTCGGATTTTGAAATATAATATTTTGAATAAGAGTTGTTAAAGAGAAATAAATATTTTAATTATTTAAGACTTCGATTTGTTAATAATTTATTTTATAAAGTAAATGAAAGTGTACGTGTAAACACAAGGATCGTGTAATATGGTGTATAACACATAGATATGCAGTAATAGCAGATCACAGATATAAAACAGTAAATGCAGTAAAAATAGAAAAATCACACCAGGGATTTTTATACTGGTTCGGAGCACCATCCTACGTCCAGTCCCAGACTTCTATCTGTATTTTCACTAACAACAACCTCACTTCACCCGGAGGAACAGGTATACAACACCCGAGCAGCAGAACGGGGACCTGAGCAGCAGAACAGGATTTCGCCTCAGCAGCCGAAGAGGACTTCTTGCCTGAGCAGCAGAACAGGACTTCACAAATACAACAATAGCTATGACTATATATGTGTTCTAAGTAACACGGATCAGTCACACTTTGAGTACACCCTTCCTATAATCTTATCCTCAAGTATATAACGTGTATGTGAAGATTAAAGGAAGTATATTACTTTATTGAATCAAGAGATATGAAATAGTTTCAGTTATTCAATAAGTAATTTGAATATTTGAGAGAGCTTTTAGAATGCAAGAGAGTATAGAGTTTAAGATTAGAAAATATAAGAAGATTTGTGATTTGGAAAACATGTTTGTGATGTATATATAATCATTGAAGAGTTGTCAACTTCCATGAAGAGTTTTATCAAAGAGATGCACCCATTTCCTTTCAGAAATGAAGAGGAATCTCTTCATGAAAGATGATGCCTTTTAGAAAATATGGTTGTTGTAAAATATGACCGTTGAAAATATGACCGTTAGAAAATATGACCGTTAGAAAATATGACCATTGTAAAATATGACCATTGTAAATATGAAGTGTCTTTTCGCGAAATATCTTTTCGTGAAGTGTATTTTCGCGAACTGTCTTTTCAAAGTGTCTTTTCGCGAGGTGACGAAGTGTCTATTCGTGAAGTGTCTTTTGGTGAAGTGTCTTTTCACGAAGTGACGAAGTGTTTTTTTCGTGAAGTGTCCTTTCGCGAAGTGTCTTTTCGTGAAGTGTCTTTTCGCGAAGTGACAAAGTGTCTTTTCGCGAAGTGTCTTTTCATGAAGTGTCTTTTCATGAAGTGTCTTTTCGTGAAGTGATAAAGTGCCTTTTCGTGAAGTGTCTTTTCGTGAGGTGTCTTTTCACGAAGTGTCTTTTCGCGAAGTGTCTTTTCGTGAAGTGTCTTTTCATAAGTGCATTTGTGTATGTTATATATTTGAGGATAGATTTTAACAATATATAACACATCTAAGACACAATTAAATAGATAATCATTACCAATATCACTTTTCCTTTGATCTTCTCTTCTTCCTTGTCATGAATCAAAAACTTGTGATCTAACATTCTCCCCCTTTTTGATTGATGACAACCTCTTGCAATCTTGTAGAGTTGTTTATTTTCTCCCCCTGAATGTATGCTTGCATATATTTATCTCCTCCTGAATATAAAGCTTCGCTGCAACATTTTGTTAGTGCATACATAAAATACTTACCATTTGTTTCCCTGTAAAAAAATGTTAGTATATAATACATATATATTCCATAGTTTTTCTCCCCTTTTGTCATCGATTAAAAAGAATATATAACATGATAAAGCAGTAATCGAGAACAAATAAGAGAAAACAAGCATATATAGTTTTCAAAGAGCATACGAGACTATTTATTATACGTCCATAGAGAAACCGAAATAGCCTTCTCTTTGTTGTGGTGTACCTGCAAAAAAAATATGATGTATATACTTTGGTACCCACTTATTTCATTTGGGTCCAAGTGTTAGATGAAAGGTAACCATACCCAAGTGGGTTTAATGGAACCTTTAAAGACAAAATTTTCATTATTAACTACTGAATCAAAATAATAATCGATATACTTTTCTTTGTTTTTCCAATTTACAGGAACCCAAGTACTTAAATAATTTCTATTGATATTCCTTTTCATACTTCTATATTTATTATGAAGATCTCTAGTCGTAGAAGTATTCGAATTTCTATAAATATTGGATCTTGTATAGGTTTTATTGTATCCTAAACCACTTTTGTCATGTAAAGGTCGAGATCTAGATAAGATCATATTCAAATCATTTTGACCTTTACTAAATTCTACGAACTTATTTGTACATTTTTCAAATTTGATTCCACAGTCGCGATTGATATTTTCAAAAGAAACTTTGTTATCGGTATCCTTATTTAATTCAGAATTCTTCCCTTTTAAAGTACTGTTCTCATTTTCGAGACGACTAATTTGAGATTCTGAATTATCTAAAGACGATTGTAATTTTTCAACATTTTCTTTTGATTCTAAAATTGTTTTTTGCAAAATATTATTATTCACCTTTAAAAACTCACATTCTTTAAATAATTCCAAATTCTTTTTTGTTAAAGCTCCATTCTCTTTTTCAAAAGATGAAATTAAAGAACTAGAATTATTTAAAGAATCTTTTAATAATTTATTTCTATTTTGCAAAAGATCGATTTCCTTTAAAAGAACATTGTTTTTATCTTCTAGTCTCTCATTTTCTTTCTGAAGGAAATCTTTTTGAGAAACAAGCTCTTCTAAGGTATTTTCAAAACATTTGGCTCGTTTTACCAAAAAATTGTTTTCTTCTTTTAATTTGGAATTTTCTTGCTTGCAACTTTTTGACTTAGCTATAATGACAGTATTGAGTTTCAATAATTTTTCATGGTCTAACAAAAGATCTTTAAATAAAGAATCTATACATACCGATCTGACTTTAGCCATGAGACATTTGTTTCCTTGCTCTCTTGATTATGCTTTGTTGCTCTTCCATTTTCTAATTCCCTGACTATATTTCTTTATTGCCATTTGTTCTAGGATGTTGTTACGATCTCTCGAACACTAGGCTCCGATACCAATTGAAAGTGTACGTGTAAACACAAGGATCGTGTAATATGGTGTATAACACACAGATATTGGTAGACCAAAAAATGGTCCTAACACCCAAATCGTCGTATTTTGAGCATAGGATATGAAGAAATAACTGAAAATTAAAGAAAAAAGCAAGACAACGAGATTTTTATAGTGGTTCGGCGTTAACGAGCCTACGTCCACTTCATATTTTCTCATTTCACTCATAGATTACAATTACAATGAATATTGTCTTTCAATCACTTGAATTCAATGAATAATTCTCTCCGAATCCATTGAATTTATTGAGGAAGATGGTGGTTATTCATGGAGAAGTGTTGGCCATGGCAGCCATGGATGAGGAGATGCCAAAAGTCCCCTGAAAATGCCCTCTGAAGGTGTATTTATAGCTGTAGGAAAGCTCCCGGGAGGACTGGTTCGTGATGGGGTACGTGGCAGGCGATCCAGAAAAATAGGAAAGCCAGTAGCCTTGAGAATAGGTCAAAACAAGCTGCGTTTGAACAGGTCCGAAGGTCGGATCGCGGTCATGGGTCAGATCGCAGTCATGGGTCGGATCGCGGTCATGGATCGGATCGCGGTCATAGGTCGGATCGCGGTCATGGGTCGGATCGCGGTCATGGATCGGATCGCGGTCATGGGTCGGATCGGATCGCGTAGGCAAGGGCGGATCGGATCGCGTAGGCAAGGGCAGATCGGATCGCGGTCATATGCCAGCTTACACTCGTTCACGGAAATGGGCGTAACTTTCAAACCGTAAGTCCGATTGAGCCAAACCAAAGCTCAAACTGAAGCTAATTCAAAGGGCTACGAGTATATGAGGTGAATAGATCCAAATGAGGTCATTTGATAGGGGTTTCGGACCAGTTTATACTGATGTTGTGATTTTGACCAAACTGCCTTCTGTCTTCTGACGATGCTTCCATGCCAGAGAGCGATGTTATCTAGAGATTCCATATCAGACAGCATTTACCGAGAGGTGTGTCAACATGATCTTTGCTTTGGGTAGCCTGGTCACAAAGCAGGCTAACATTTTGCCCCCCAAAGTACATCTTATCGAAGATGAGATGTGCTTTGAATATGTTGAGCTAAATCTCTCTGGAACGTCATTTATCCTTGAGAAGGCTTCATCCAACTACTGCATTGCTTCCCTGGGAGATAGTCAGGCCAAGCTCCACGGAAGGAGTATTCGAGACGATCAAGAAATTGTTTAAACCTTGTCGGATCAAAAGATCTAATTCACCCGTCAAATGTCATGCTAAATCATTGGCTCCCGAGCGTGATTCTACACGCACAGGTCGTTGCCAAACAACATCATCATTCTATGCAAGCCAAGCGCGTGGTAGGGTTGGACTTTCTTTTTCATATGGGCCAATGTATGAAGTAGCCAACCAAATCATGGGGCAATGTAAGAATCCTTGGGCTCTGAGCTAACAACTGGACTATTGAGATAAAGCACATCAGAATCAACATACAAATTTGTCATTTGTACTCAAGATTGGACTAGCCTGATATCTTGATATTGATTCAGGATCTTAAAATCGCATTGAATCGTAATAGTAAGGAATTCAAAAGCCATGATCACTATGGATCGTAGTCGAGAGAATCCACAACTGTTACGGATCATTTCTTAATCCAATAATCACATATGAAGTAGTCGGTAAGGGACGTTATTAAAATTATGTGGACCAGTGCCTATAGGATTGTCACCATCGCAAGGTAGTAGATAGGTTTGTCACACCTTCCATTTGGTGTAGTTTGAGTCTTTATGTTCACATTCGATCCACAAGCTAGCTCGCTTGGTCGGCAAAGATGAGTAAGGTTGTACTCCGGAGGCATGACGTACATGTTTTGAATCCCATTTCATGCCAGGATTGTCTTCAAAGTTAGTCTATGAACCGACACTTGTGCTCTTAGTGCCATCGGAGGACAAGTGAGGTCAGTAATTATGCCCCCAGTATCGATGGGGGTTGAATTGAGTCAATAAGGCATTTAATCTTGAAGATTTTATACTTCCTGTCGTTGCATCTGGTAAGAGTTGCAGGTTCAGCAATCTTAGCCGACCCAGATCATTCTGTACTGTTTCTCAATTAAGCAAAAATCGGAACTGTATATGCAAATGGTTGAACCACGTTTGCTTTGATATCATCTCTTCTTTTTAGTCAGATAGTGAGGATTGCCTCGTTGGGCATCAGCGACTTCGGTTACTCTCATCAGATCAGTTGCGGAGTCAAGTAAGGTTGTTGAATGCGAATGAATAAATGTCGTTATGAAGTTAGTTGGGCCCCACCGTTTATGCTTCAGCATAGTCCGAACTGGTTATCACAGTCTTATTGAGTCTCTTTCTCATGCTCGGTTCAATTGTGCTTGACAAACAAGATCATGGGCTCGATAAGTGGTATAGATTCTCTTTGTAATTGCACATTCTTGTCATTGTTTTCCAGGGCTTTTCCTTTGTCCTTATCGTTTCAGGAATTAGAAGGTACCCCATTCTTTAGTCAGGAAGGCATCTAGGTCATTCGTCTCGACGCTAACACCTTTTTGTCATGAAAGTCTATCGAGTTCAGGGTTGAATTCATCAAAATCTCTGAGAAAGTCTTGTTATAGAGAAAATTTAAAGTCCGGGGGAATAACAGGAGATCCTGACGTCCCACGTGTGAGGGCTGTGATTGTCGTTATCCACATCAACTAGAGGAGTACCGCTCCTCGAGAGGTGCCGAATTAAACTGGCGAGCAGATCACCGTCAAAGAATTGTTGAACATTATCAAGATCCTGGCTGGTGCCCCCAGCATCGAATCTGAGATTACAAAGGGGGTCTTTGCTGATTTCTTGTTTCCACGTCGATATTACCCCCAGGTCATGGTTCGAGTCATTTGACCTGACCGGGTTCCTATTTTTCGAATTGTTGCGTTCTTTCTCGGAGCTGAGTATGAAATGTCGCTCGAGTATTCATTCGAGTTGGAGTTAAAACTGGTTGTGCATGATCTGAGTTCATTGTGATTCTTGCATTCTCATCTAGGAAGTTGCAGGTAGCCGTTCCATCGCCCATGTTTCCATCTACGACGTTCTGAATCGAAGCTGCACGTTGTGTGACTGCTGATTGGTTCGTGTTCATCTCGGGTGTTCCCACTTGCTTTCTGCATGAAGGGAGATGTTGGAGGCGAAATAGCTACATCTTATCCAATTGTTGTATGGGATATATCCAGCCTTATATGAGCTTCCCATTCTAGAAGTCGGTTGGGATCAGCAGATGGACATTCTCTTTGCATTTGTTTCTTGGTCCTCAAGGGGGCCTGTTAGGATCACAACACAAGTTAAACACAGGCACTTAAGTTATGCCGTTTGTAAATATTTTCAATAGCCATGGCCCCAGTTATAGGGTAAGTGCGAAAGACATGCGGTCGGATCACTTCCCTTTCGAATTCAGATATGTATACATGAGAAGAGGAAGTCACTTTCAGAATTCAAGCGATCATACTATCCAAGCATGGAGTAGGACGTGTTTGGGACGGTAAAAGAAGCCTGTAATTCATAAATGTCTAGAATTCCACGATTACGTCGAATCGTATTAAGGCCAAGGAATCAATGATCGCTCAAGATCGTACTAAGGTAGGGTAGACATCAAAAAATCTCAGGGCCTCGCCAGGTCCTTCCAGTTGCGAGTATGAAGTTGTATAACATGTCGCTGAATAATTCACTATCCAGGCTTCTTTTTCTGTCGTCGCCGTGAGTCGCACAGGCAGCTTAGAATTATACGCCTACGTCATCCTTCTGGACGCGGCCCTTTAGTTATTCCCTACTGGTCTGCTGTTGTTGTACGAATTCGGATCTCGTATTTTGTCTAGCTTTGTTTTGTGAGCCTGTACTTAGTGAATGAAATACCATTTCTTTTTGTACTGCTGTGTTCGTGTGCTGCCCCCCATTCCCGGAAACGAGTGGTTCGAGCTCCATTTTCATTCTTGGTCCCAGTCGTGTGACGGGATAGGATCCCTTGAGTGGCATATGTCGTCATGCATTTATACTCTCCTGATCCTTCAGCGGAGCAGAAATTATGGGGGGTGCTGAGTCTCCAGCACCTTTCTCAGCGCTTAATCATAGACGCTTTTATACTCTCCTGGCGGTCGCCAAGGTTAGAGTTCGAACTCAGTTGTTCTGTCGCTCCCCGATCCTTCAGCGGGGTAAGAGTTCTTTCGCATTATCCTGTACCTGCGAGCATTCCATAATTAGTTATGCATTTAAACATTTGAAACGCAAATAAGCAAACAAGTCATGAAACATTATAAGTTATCAGTGCAACTTATAAGTGAAAGTGCAGTAAAGTAGTATGTATGTATAGGCATGCCCCTAATCAATCATTAACTTAGTGCCTGGCCAGGTCTTGTTGAGGATTGATTAGGACCATAACTGTGTTGCCTCCATGTCGGGACATGGAGGATTTGGGATCAGCTTCCATCTGCCCCCCCCCCCCCCGATCCTTTAACGGGGGAGGAATTTTCCCGAGGCGCTAAGTCTCTAGCGCTTTTATACTCTCCCAATCCTTCAGCGGGTTAGAGTTGCTGGGGCGCTGAATCTCTAGCGCTTTTATACTCTCCCGATCCTTCAGCGGGTTAGAGTTTGAGCTCGGTTCATGATCTGCTCAACGATCCTTCAGCGGAGCAGAAGTTCTCAGCGCTAAATCATAAACGCTTTTATACTCTCTCTCGACTCTGGAGAGTTAGAGTTGGGACTCAGCTGTTCCATCGCTCCCCGATCCTTCAGCGGGGTAAGAGTCCTTTCTTAGCGCCAAATCATGGACACTTTTATATTCTCCTGGCGGTCGCCAAGGTTAGACTTTTTCTCAGGCGGCTCCGATCATGGTACACCGCCATGCCTTGTGGACGTCATCTTTGCGTCCTTTATACTTTCTCTCAGCTCTGGAGAGTTAGAGTCACGGATCAAGCGGTCTGCAATCATGCACGCTCATCAAACTCGTCCTAGGTTTACATTTTAATCCAAGCTCCGAGGATTAAAACCAATCGGACAAGCAGTTGGAGCATTTGCCAAGGCTTTGAGTTCCTCCGAACAGTCTACGGGAGGAATGGTTAGCACCATACTTCAGGTACCTGCATTATTCACACCGCACGAATTAGTCACGTCAGTAACTCGGAAAGCATGTGAAAGCAAATTTTATGATTGAAAAGTAAGCAAATTAAGAGGCAGTGTCGCCTCCTTTATTTGAATTCATGTAATTTGGTGGCGTCGAGCATAGAATCGAGCCATGTTGGCGGTCACACCGCGTCCATATGGAGTCGGACTATGACTTTGTAACTCAATGATTTATATTCAATTGTCTTGTGGTCTGCCACGTGTGAGCCAAGGATTGGATGGTCATCCCGGATCCACCTTGAGCTATACAGCATTCTTTAGACGAAGAGCGTGGCTTTGTAAACGAGCAGTTCAGTCGAGCTCGTTATAGTATTGCTCTATGGCTCTATATGCGGGTGTTACAAGTTTGATCGGTAGCAAATCCTGGATACCTACACCATCCACATATTAATTTATCTGAGTTAATTACATCAATAACTCATAAATCATGCAAATATAAGAGTCATGGTTATAGAATAATCCTGTTAAAGGAATGAGTATCATTCTGAGTGAAAAATGGCATTGCATATTCATTGCAGGTCCATTTTGCTTCGCCCTATCTCTGTCAATAAAGAGCTTGATCGGGGTCTTGAGATGGCAAAGGCGGCTAGGTAGGTACTATAAGCGAGTGATGAGGTCGCATCTCCTTCAAATCGCCTTTTTGCCCCCGTGCTGAGGGTAAGGATAGAGTGTCAGGAAGTCATGACTGGATTGCTAATGGTAGCACATCTTTGCATTGGTGTTAGGTTGTAAATTAGCACGAGAACAATGGATTCATGCTTATAGAAATTTTTGCACTTTCCATGCTAGGAAATAGGATATTACTGCTGGTGGGATAATCATATCACATAAATTTGCTGATATACCCTCGATCCCATATCGGGGACAAGGGTTGGTGCGCCGACAATCAACCAGCATTCATGCGTAAGCATTCTAGATCTTCAACTCGCTAACTTTCAGGCAAGACTAAGTCAATTGGCCAGGCAAATTCTTGATGTATCAGCTCCGAATTAGATGATATAATCTCGAGCAATTTACGCTCAAATCTGTAGTTGCCCCCAGCCTTAGGGGAGTGAGTCACTTGGCAGATAATCGATGAAAAGAGTGGAAGTATGAGTCTTCACTTTCTAACTTCAGAACGCCGTTGGCCAGAAATTTCATTCATGTACATCTCCCATCTAATGGGTGGCTGACTGGTGATTTGGTCGAATCATTTAGGGCGGTGAATTTGGCATTTGCATTCGTTGGTGTTTGTTTTGGGACAACCTTCCAAGAGAAATAGGCAATGTCGAATTGCATGTCATACCTCGAGGCATAAAGAACGATTGCACGCCTTTCACTTCACCTTGTTAGATGCATTTTGTGCTGTAGGAAGTTTATCATGGAGTTAACCATGACTCTCTTCCGGGTTTGGTCTCCAACGTTGGATCAACTTCCATTTTGTCAATGGTTGTATTTCATAGTGTCTTGATGGGGATCATTTCTATCTTTTCTGGATTATCGGAAATTTCTTATTCGACCAGATGATTCGACTTTAGATCTTTTGTGTATGAAATATGAGGTATGTTGTAACGTTCTAATCCATCCAATAACTCTTCTGCCCGTTCTAGGTAAGCTGCGAGTTGTGGTTTCTCCGACTGGAATTCCTTTCGAGTCGTCATTCGGGGGTTATCTGCAAAACTTCGGCGTTGGATTGCCGATCATTTCTTGCACCGTCTGTATACAACTTCCAGGTGCTTGATTTCATCTTTCATTTCGAATGGCAACTCCATATAAAATCCCGCGATAGTGAACTTACTGCATACGTCTTATTTGCTTGACAGGAGCACACTTCAGGTTTATACTCAAGAAATGACTCATAATTTGGGATAAAATCCCGCAAATATTAGCACTGGTCCAAACGAACACATCAAGGCTCGCCTACAGAAAGCATATAAGTTCTCTCGTTCGGAAGAGGTCTAAAGGAGATCCGATGTGAAGACCTTAGTCAGGTCGGCGTCACCAGTCGGAACACGTGCAGTTGCTTTATTAGATGTCACCCTTCTTCATCCCAAATCACCATCCTCTCTGGAATCTATGTCTTCGGGCAGGTCGTTTGGCAATTCCTTTTGCGATGCTCCCATCATTCGCAATATTGACACCTCCTTCACACTCCATTTCATCTGGAGGGGAAGCGTCTTTGGGTTTCACGCAATCTCTGTTGCGTAGCATATTCCATCCTTCCTAATCAGTCGGCTTCTCCAATAACTTGGTCACCATAGAACAGTCTCACTCCGTCTTTGGTAGGGATATTTAACGGTTAACACCCATATGCTATGTAAGCTCTGAATTCCGCTAGACCTGGTTGGTTGATACCACGATCAGATAAGCTTGAATGCAATAGCATGGCTTGCAAGGCTTCAAGTAAGGTTCGTATATCCTATCACAACTGTTGTATGAAGTGGAGAGCTAATGGTTGATTCATATTTGCGTTGATCTCAAGTTCTCATTTCTTGACCAATGTCATAAGGTGGCTGGTGAGCAGTCAAGTTGTTATCATCCCAGCAATGATCCATATATCCAATCACGGCCTGCGGAGGCTCAATTGGTTCCTAACTCTGGGGACCAAAGTACATCGATCTAACCCTTGGACACGTGGAAATCAATCTATCTCGATGCGGTTGACGGCAAATAGGTGAACCGTAGGACATACGTTTTTCACCATGCCATTCAAGCGAAGGGTAACTTTGTAGTGCTAGGGTCCTTACTTGCCGTCGGGTATCCCATTATTGAGAATCATGGTCCTTGGGATCTTTTGAGTCATCCTCAGAATAGTATCCGGATTGCTCTATGTCAATGTCATCTGGGATTTCGCCTGTAGGACAGGTTTAAGTCACGTAAACTAGGTGATCACTATTTGCTCAGGAGCATCATCAGTTGCATTTGGGAAATATGCACACCATTGGAGCTCTGGAAGAGGAGGTTGTTATGAGACCATCATTATTTTGTATACTGCCATAGCCAACGTGTCGAATCTTTTCAACAACTCCTAACATTCAATAACATCGGTAGATAGAGGTCATGGCTTCTGGAAAGAATCCTCAGAATACCTACTGAATCTTGGTCGATAAGCATTTGTGATAATTGTGTGTCAGAATGTACTCCGAGCCGAAGGCGAGCCGTGCTCCGAGCCGAAGGCGAGGCCGTCAGCGGGTCCGGGCGCAGCGCCGGCGGGGGTCCGGGGCCCCGCAGTCCCCGCGGCGATCGACTTAGCCGGTTAGGTCGAAAATGTGGGCACCGCACGATTTTTTCGATTTTGGAAGATAGAGCCTTTTCTGAAATGATCTGAAAATTACATTTTTTCCAAAAAATGTCACTTTTTTGGGTCGGATCGCGACCCTTGTTCGTCACCACTTTTCTGGGTCGCGGTTCGCTACTGTCGTCTAGTTCAAGGCTCGGATCGTCAATTAATCAACGTCTTGGGATCGGATCGCGGATCCTACACCAGGTCGGGTCGTGAAGGTCACTCTGGGCCCGGGTCGTGGAGGTCGTTTCGTGAACTACGAATCGGATCGTGATGGCTCTTTGGGCTCCGTTCGTGGAGGTCGTTCCGCGAACCGCGAATCAGATCGTGATGGATCTTCGGGCTTCGTTCGTGGAGGTCGTTCCGCGAACCGCGAATCGGATCGTGATGGCTCTTTGGGCTCCGTTCGAGGAGGTCGTTCCGCGAACCGCGAATCGGATCGTGATGGCTCTTTGGGCTCCGTTCGTGGAGGTCGTTCCGCGAACCGCGAATCGGATCGTGATGGATCTTCGGGTTCCGTTCGTGGAGGTCGTTCCGCGAACCGCGAATCGGATCGTGATGCCCCCTGCGATCCGCGAACTGCGAACCAGTTCGTGATACCCCCTGCGAACCGCGAACGGAGGCATGAAGCTCTGATTTTCTGAAATCAACGAAATATTCAAAAATGGTAGAAACGTGGACTGTTTTCTTCGAACTTTCAAATCCAAATAGTAGAATAACAATCCGATAGGTTGAGAATTCGGTTCTCAGTGAAAGCACCAAAATGTTAAACCAAAAAATGGTCCTAACACCCAAATCGTCGTATTTTGAGCATAGGATATGAAGAAATAACTGAAAAATAGAGAAAAAAGCAAGACAACGAGATTTTTATAGTGGTTCGGCGTTAACGAGCCTACGTCCACTTCATATTTTCTCATTTCACTCATAGATTACAATTACAATGAATATTGTCTTTCAATCACTTGAATTCAATGAATAATTCTCTCTGAATCCATTGAATTTATTGAGGAAGATGGTGGTTATTCATGGAGAAGTGTTGGCCATGGCAGCCATGGATGAGGAGATGCCAAAAGTACACTGAAAATGCCCTCTGAAGGTGTATTTATAGCTGTAGGAAAGCTCCCGGGAGGACTGGTTCGTGATGGGGTACGTGGCAGGCGATCCAGAAAAATAGGAGAGCCAGTAGCCTTGAGAATAGGTCAAAACAAGCTGCGTTTGAACAGGTCTGAAGGTCGGATCGCGGTCATGGGTCGGATCGCGGTCATGGGTCGGATCGCGGTCATGGATCGGATCGCGGTCATAGGTCGGATCGCGGTCATGGGTCGGATCGCGGTCATGGATCGGATCGCGGTCATGGGTCGGATTGGATCGTGTAGGCAAGGGCGGATCGGATCGCGGTCATATGCCAGCTTACACTCGTTCACGGAAATGGGCGTAACTTTCAAACCGTAAGTCCGATTGAGCCAAACCAAAGCTCAAACTGAAGCTAATTCAAAGGGCTACGAGTATATGAGGTGAATAGATCCAAATGAGGTCATTTGATAGGGGTTTCGGACCAGTTTATACTGATGTTGTGATTTTGACCAAACTGCCTTGTGTCTTCTGACGATGCTTCCATGCCAGAGAGCGATGTTATCCAGAGATTCCATATCAGACAGCATTTACCGAGAGGTGTGTCAACATGATCTTTGCTTTGGGTAGCCTGGTCACAAAGCAGGCTAACAGATATGCAGTAATAGAAGATCACAGATATAAAACAGTAAATGCAGTAAAAATAGAAAAATCACACCAGGGATTTTTACACTGGTTCGGAGCACCGTCCTACGTCCAGTCCCAGACTTCTATCTGGATTTTCACTAACAACAACCTCACTTCACCCGGAGGAACAGGTATACAACACCCGAGCAGCAGAACGGGGACCTGAGCAGCAGAACAGGATTTCGCCTCAGCAGCCGAAGAGGACTTCTTGCCTGAGCAGCAGAACAGGACTTCACAAATACAACAATAGCTTTGACTATATATGTGTTCTAAGTAACACGGATCAGTCACACTTTGAGTACACCCTTCCTATAATCTTATCCTCAAGTATATAACGTGTATGTGAAGATTAAAGGAAGTATATTACTTTATTGAATCAAGAGATATGAAATAATTTCAGTGATTCAATAAGTAATTTGAATATTTGAGAGAGCTTTTAGAATGCAAAAGAGTATAGAGTTTAAGATCAGAAAATATAAGAAGATTTGTGATTTGGAAAACACGTTTGTGATGTACATATAATCATTGAAGAGTTGTCAACTTCCATGAAGAGTTTTATCAAAGAGATGCACCCATTTCCTTTCAGAAATGAAGAGGAATCTCTTCATGAAAGATGATGCCTTTTAGAAAATATGGTTGTTGTAAAATATGACCGTTTGAAATATGACCGTTAGAAAATATGACCGTTAGAAAATTTGACCGTTGTAAAATATGACCATTGTAAATATGAAGTGTCTTTTCGCGAAATATCTTTTCGTGAAGTGTCTTTTCGCGAACTGTCTTTTCAAAGTGTCTTTTCGCGAAGTGACGAAGTGTCTATTCGTGAAGTGTCTTTTGGTGAAGTGTCTTTTCATGAAGTGACGAAGTGTTTTTTTCGTGAAGTGTCCTTTCGCGAAGTGTCTTTTCATGAAGTGTCTTTTCACGAAGTGAAAAAGTGTCTTTTCGCGAAGTGTCTTTTCATGAAGTGTCTTTTCACGAAGTGTATTTTCGTGAAGTGACAAAGTGTCTTTTCGTGAAGGTGTCTTTTCACGAAGTGTCTTTTCGCGAAGTGTCTTTTCGCGAAGTGTCTTTTCATAAGTGCATTTGTGTATGTTATATATTTGAGGATAGATTTTAACAATATATAACACATCTAAGACACAATTAAATAGATAATCATAACCAATATCACTTTTCTTTTGATCTTCTCTTCTTCCTTGTCATGAATCAAAAACTTGTGATCTAACAGTAAATGCTGATGTTAATCAGATTTACCAGTATGAGAATAAAAAGAGATCGAGTGGTAAAACTTTGATAATCGTTGTGTATAGAAATAATTAATGGAATTTATTTAAATTAATTATATTTTTAATTAATTTAAAGTGTGGATTAACTGAATTCGGTTAATAAGATAAATCGAGGTTTGAGTTAATTAAATCGACCGTTGTGAACTGGATTTGATTATCACACTAAATGTGTTTTAATAGAAGAGTTAAATGAAGAATGTTTGAATTTAAATAAGGTTTTAAAGGGATTTACTATTTATTTTAGATAATAGCGGAATTTACTACTAAGGTAGTTAATGTTTGAAATAAATTATTATTTTAATTAATAATAAATTTAGGAAATTTTCTTTGAATGGAAATTACTTTTCAAAGGAAATCGAAGTGAATTTGAAATCAAGTAGAAAAGGGAGAAATTAAATAAGATTTTCCAAAGTGGGGAATAGCCGAATATATTTGAGAGGAGGTTGGTGAAAGTGAATCGGTTTAAAGAAGTGAGTCATAGGGCGGTATAACCAAACCCAATGTTATAATGGAATTTGTTGAGACTGAAATAGAATATTGGTTTGATTACAACTCATAATTATCTGAGGATGAGAACGTTGTTTGGTCAAGGTCTGAGAGGTAATTAAAATACCCCAACTTGAACAACATCGGGATCATTGGAAGATAGTATTAGTTGGTAATCATAAGAGATGTTAGTGAATATGTTTTGAAAATCTACACAGCGATTTTAGCGCTGTTGTTATAATATATGTTTTGTGAATCTAACAACGATTATAGCGCTGTTGTTTTGTAAATCTAAATAGTAATTATAATGCTATGGTTATAACATACGTGCTATAAATTTAAACAGCGTTATAACATATGTGCTATAAATTTTCTTATTAAACTGATGGATTTCCCGAATTTAAATAGTAGAGGATGGTGTAACAAATATGTGAGAAAGATGAATTAAGTGGGGAATTGAATATCGTTATAAGTTATTTTACTAAAAATATAAAGAATTGGTTTGAGGACATTAGTGTATTTTATAAGAATATAGTTATTCGACATAGCGTTGGTCAAACATGGTTATTCAGGATAAGTTGCCATTTCGTACGACTGCTAGCGTAATTCGCAGGGCTGCTGATAGCCTACGGCGGTCGGATGTTTCCTGAGGGAATCAGGCGTAACCATTGTGATCGCTACGATCTAGAGTCAAGCGAATGGAGTTTAGTCAAGTTAGTCAGTTAGAATAAACCAATTAGGGTTAACCAGTTAGAGTTAATCACTTAGGGTTAATCGATTAGAGTTAATCAAAGTAGAGTTATTCAAATATCGTATGTTTGAATATTAAAAGAGTTAGAAGTTTTAATTCAACAAAAGTAAACCAGTTTGTTAAAGGCCACGTGATGCTGAACACTGAACCAGTGAAACCATTTGATTGTTATGATTTGAAACACTATTTATTTTGATAGTTAAAACACCGACTATCAAAGCTGTCCAATACGATTGTCGGTATGGAAAGACCGGGATCGAATGTATATTGGAAAACCATTCCTTCCAACAAATACGTGAAGAGATCAGAAGATGATCGAGATGGTGTAGTGAAGACCGTGGATTTTCACAAACGGAAGAACCACTAATATTCTCTGTCTGGCAAACAGAGATAAGCTGTGATTCTGTCGTGGTTGGAATCTACGGGTTGCAAGGACTTCTCGCTACTAATCCATGGGATGATTCCTATATGGGATGCAGTAGGAGAGTGCCTTCGGTTCATCCTGTTCCTGGATGACGTATATGGTCGAATGTCTGATAGAGTATTTCCAAAGGATCACGTACGTTGATTTCTTCAAACGTGCTATGGTTGTTGGCGGAGGATTGCCGTTCTCTTAGCTTCCAGCTGGAGTATTTTTGTGTATATCAATTAGTGATTTCTGACGGATCTGACGACGTGACATTCAAAGTAAATGGTGACCAGATGTGCAAGAGTTAATTCTGGCCTCAAGCCTCATCAACCGGAAAATTGCAAAAATCGGGCAGGCAGCATGGCTATGTGGGTCGCTCCCATTAGGGTGTATAATCACCTATCTAGAGATTTCATTTCATTCTATCTATTTGATGCTGTCCCTTGTCGGGAGACGGTTGCTGATCCCAACCGTCGGTGATATACACTCAATACACTCAAGAGAAATGAGTGGTCGGTCATGTGAGGGCCGGGTTGCAAGATGTTCTTGTGGAACCCAGTGTATTCGTCTCTAGAGGTACACTATCGGCAGGTGGTTCCATACCTTGTCATAGTTGGAATCCAATCTCCAATAAGCGCTTGCGGTTTTGATTGTATACTATATATGTGGAGCGTGAGATGCAAGCGTTCCACTAGATTGTTATTTACTTGTATGTAGACAGTATGATAATATCAGATCAAGTATTGGTTTCAAAGATGCTTTGGGTTATCGTAAGGTAAAAACCGTCCGTGTTTATGTGTGGATTTGGTCTTACGATTATCTTTTTCTTTTGAAAAGAGATTTGAACTTTAAAACCAAGTTGGATGATTTACCCTTAATATTGTGCGAGTTTATCTCACTCTGGTTCACCAGACTAACCCGGTGTTTTGTAAATGCTCGGGTTAGCCCGGGTTGACAGGATCAGGTTACCAGAAGCTGTGAAGAGACGAGCTGGAGATGTTCAGTCGTATGATATATTATAGCTACCATTCCGCTGTGTGTTGTATCTGAGGACAGGTTATTATCTCTGTCCAGCTGTGTGATGCACTCTGATAATGTAAGTATTTCAAAAGCTTTCAGTAAAGATTTACTTCTGTATTATATTTTGTTCCGCTACGATGTGAGGCTCTGTGTTGTGTGGTTTCTTCTTCTTCTTCTATTCTAATATTTCTTTCTTTCTTATCTCACCCTCTAATTTCTTTCTAAAACTATCCAGTGTTTCGGTGCTTGGAGGATCGGCATGAGTTACAGTAAAGGTAATTATGTCGATTTTCGGGGCCGAAATCCCTGGGTCGTTACACTTTGAGTTCAATCAAATGTCATATAAAAATATCGTACGAAATCACTTTGATTTTCATTGCTTGGAGACAATAATTAACACTTGTCCTCTTTTGAATAACTTATTCCTTTATTTGGTAAATATAGTACAATTTCACAAAGCCGTTCTATTTCCTTTACATTGGACATATTATCTTATACTCCCATATCCTTTTTATTTCCATACCCTGGGTTTATTATTAAAATTCCGCGAACCTTTTTTTCGATGGTCGGAAATATTTCCTTTTCTTAATTCTCTTATCTTAACTACTTATCACTCGTAGTATTTAACTTCAAATCCATTAAACCGTTTTCAACTTGAAATTCTCGTTTCGATTCCATTCGCTCACTTAATCTCATTATTAAATATCGTTACTTAAAATCATCGTCTTCGGCTCGCACTCTTTTATAACCTGTATTTATACAACTTTGGTTTAATACAAAACCCTTTTTATCACAATCTCTTCTCGCTTAATTCAATTGTTAAGTAAACATTAAATTTAAACCATCGCATCAGTTCCAAAACCTCTTTTATAACTTCATTATAAAACTCGGATTCAATATAAAACTCATTTATAACCCCTTTTCAAAACTCGACCATATTCCATTCCCAAAATCGGTTACTTACTTAAATTTATTTTATTTAAGTAGTAATTACTTAAATTATTATTAATTAAAATAATAATTCTCTTCATCATTAATACCCAAGAAGTAGTTAACTTCTTTATTAACTAAATAAATAATAAATTTCTCAATATAAAATCACATTAAAATTAACCAACATTCGTTAAACAGTTTCCATTAGATTTATTTGACCATAACTAATTTAATTTAATAATCAACCCCTGTTAAAGCGGTCGACTAATTTGATTCAAAAAACGGTTATCTCGTTTACTTATTTTAATAAGCTCTTACTTTAAATTAATTAAAAATATAATTAATTTAAATAATTCCATTTAATTCAACTCTTAACTCGTTACACTAAATTCTGCTCATCTACTTATAATCGTTATTAACACAATTATTTTCTTTATAAACAATTTAGTAATTTCTTATAAACTTTGAATAATAAGTAATGAACATTTACTTTCCTTTAAATCACTTTTATTCTAATTAATAGATTTAAAATCAATTTTCAGTTATAAAGTAAATTTTATAACTTCATTACCGTCGATTCACTTGACGGTAAATCAACATTTATAAAACGATTGACTTATAAGGCCATATGCTGCCAATTACCCAACCAATATTGTCCATTGGTTACTAACAAAACAAACGTTGAATTTAGATTCAACGATCAATAAACAAATCGATCATCTAGTCGGGTTGGTCAAACAGTTCATATAATGTTATACGAAAATAAACAATAAATTTGAGGAATCCCGTGGGATCCCTCCTGCCTGTTCTCCTCTACATCCAAATACATTATCTCAATAATGTGATTCAATTCAATAACCAGACAAAATAAATAAATAAATAACAGTAGTCCAAGCAGCCATATTTTGATTTAATACGTTTATATTATTATAAACGTAACCAACAAGGTAAGTTACCTCGTTTGGAATTTACCGTTAAAATAACGGTTAGATTTTATTTAGATTAAACTAACGTTTAGTCAACCAATTCAACCAATATATATATATATATATATATATATATATATATATATATATAACAGCAACCAACAAACAAATTTCAAGCACATCACACAAAATAAAACCCGATTTATATAAAATATAAATGGGGTAAAAACTGAGTGAGTTGTACTCACCTAATTTCCATTCGTTCGCTGAAACAATTCGTTTTAATAACTCGTGGCTGCGCCTAACTCTGTCTAAACCGTCTCCAAAATATAGCACTTGCCATACCGTCTTAACGCTTGTGATCTTGTCAATTTCTGATAACATGCCTGCTTATATCTACGGTTCCCAATATGTCTGCTTATATGTCTGCTCATATCTACGGTTCATGCTTCTTCATTATCAAAAATGTACCCACTTCTTTAAACAGCAACCTAACTCTCGTATGTATTTCTTCCATAGTTCTTGTTCTATTACAATGCTCCAAAACAGTCCCCCTTGCTCACGTTACATCTTCCCTCTTCGAACAACACCAGCCACCCAACCAGCTCCGACTCTCTGACTACCAGAGCAGCGCCTCTCCTTCATGCGTACGGCATATACTGTTCGAGAAAGTAAAGGAGTGTACCGCTGCTTGCCCCCTTTTTTTTTGTTAAATGGTGAAGGAATCGATTTCTTTTGCTGGAGGAAATCCGAAACAGAAAGTGTGGAGATGTGTACTCATTTTGTTGTGAAGAAATGTAGAATGCGAGATACGTACGTATTTATAGTGAAATGATTCTTGGCCTCCAAGTAATTAGGTATATAGGTGTGTACAGGCTAAGATGGGGTTGTGATTGATATGAAAATTCATGTCTGGTGATTGATGAGAAAACACGGGAGAAGGAAACAAGTAGACTTGTAGCTGCAGTACAGCTTCGCAATGAAGGAAGGTAGACATGTACAAATATTAATTTGATGAAGACTATATATACGTACAGGGTAGGTGTGACGACCGCCCATAACCCCCGCACTAAACAAGAGGAATAATGCGCTGAAAGGCGTGCCAGGCTGCTATGGACGATCATCATAGTAAGTGAACACATCGAAACCTGTCGTAGAACTCACAGCGCAAGGATAAAATATAATAGAACATATACAACAGGTGATAGTAATGAGGTATCATATAGAAAACTTTTGAAACTCTTTCAACATCCAGAAAGATTATCCAACTGATATCCAAGTTTGTACATAAGGCCTCACTACAACTCTCAAGCAACTCAAACAGCGGAAACAGAAATACTAGATAGAATAAATCTGGTACGCCAGCCTCCTGCTCGTCATCGCTCAGCTTCCTCGTATCACTAAGCTCCATTACGTGTAACCTGCTACTTAGTCTGCCCATCCACAACCGGATGAACAGCCCAAGGTAATAAGAGGAGACATAAAACCTTGAGCCAGACAATAGTCTTAGTGAGCGATAATACAGCTAACAAACTTCAACAAGAAAGCAAATGAGAATGAGTAAATGAACAACTTATCTACACACATCACCAGAGAAGAACTCAACCTTATCTTCCCCACATCGGACAGTGATAGCCTTTACCAAGCATTTCAACCATTAATCCATAGAAACCAGAACAATCATTTATCCATGGAAAACAGAAACAACCAGCAATAGCAATCATGGCATCGAGATTATATATCTCATGTAAATCATCCTAGTCGAATTCAACATTCCTCGAATACAAGCCCCAAAGGCCGAAACCAATATCAGACATGCACTCAAGGAACATCTACTTCGATGTTGGATAACCGACGTGAGATGGCACAAGCAAAACATCCAGCATGCATGACAGACTCTGGCTATCACCGCCAATCCTGCTTCGAAATCATCACCATCGTATGACGGCTAACCTTGCCATATGTCAAGGGCTAATGGTAACCCCAGTTCTAGCATGAACTCTATATGCCCAACCTTGGCAATGTCCAACCTTGACACTAGGCCTTTCCCCAACCAGAAAGACCCAGGGTACTCGACCAACAACCGGTCTTTTGGGCCTTTCAATGATACCCATCGTACCCCTGCTTTGAGCCTGCTAGAACTTACGACAACGATGACTTCTCGGCCTTCGCACCTCTAATCGTCCAACCTTGACGATGTTTCGTAGCTCAAGCAACCTTCTCGAGCAGCCATTATCCACCAACTCACGATCTTTGAGTTGTCTCCACATTCGTTGTTCCACCTTGATCAACGAACACATTCATCACTTCGAGTCTTCCTACTTGAATCACCTCGAAGTCACGCCATCACCGAACCAAAACACATCACTGCGCTGCGGCTAGGGTTCGGGGGGGTTGCCCCTGAAAAATATTTTTTTCAGACCTTTTTGGTTCGTACCCGAGTCGTACCCGAAAACGTACTTTTTCAGAAAACGACCCTGCCAAAATCGACCAGAACCTTATTCCAGAATGACCAGCCAAAAACCGACCAGCCTTGCTCCAGAACGACCTGCCAAAAACCGACCAGCCTTGCTCCAGAACGACCCGCCTCCATGCAGCTTTGGATCGACTCGACCTCCTTGGGACCGACCAGCTTTGGATCGACCCCGTCAAGACCGACCAGATTTTGCTCCACCTGACCGACCAGCTCCTTCAGAGCGACCAGGATTTGCTTCCAGTAAAACCAACCAGAATGCCACCATCTGAAACGACCAGAATGCCACCATCTGAAACCGACCAGAATGCCACCATCTGAAACCAACCAGAAACATTTCTGCTCCTTCTGGACCGACCAGAAACACTTCTGCTCCTTCTGGACCGACCAGCTTAAACCTACCAGCTCCCTGACTTGCTTCCCAAGCCATAATATGACCGACCACCTCATTCCAGACCGACCCGACCAACTCCAGGACGACCAGAAACCTGCACATCTCCAATTCGACTCTGATTTCTCCCAAAACTTCGCCAAACGACGAATCCGACAAAACCAGCTTATCCGATTCATCCAAACGCAATCACAAACATGTTATGCAACCAACAATATCCTCAATTTAACAATTTCCATCAAAACGCATAAATTTCCCCAAAACATGATAAATGAATCATATGAACATAAAAACGGATCTAACTTGCATAATCTTGAGAAAAATCATAAAGTTAACCATTTAAATTATCTAGATCAGATCCTAAGGTGATTCATATATAAAATGGACTTAGCATGGTGTGGATCTAAGGAAAATAACATGGAAATGATGAAATTAACATCCTAAGACCCATATACTTGCATGAATCCGAATGAGAGATGTAAATCACTCACCAATTCTTCAAATCGATGCAAAAACAATGAAATATGATTCCGATCAGCAAGCAACTTGCACAAAACCCTTAGATCCGATGAAATTCCCTTTCAATCGATGTTGATCTAGCCTCTTATGGTGTAGATCTTCGATTTCCCTCTTTGGATTTTGGAATTTTAATGGTGGAAAGATGTTAGAGGAAGGAGGAGATCAAAGCCTCCCCATAAGAGAATGGAAATGCCAACCTTTCTCCATACCCCTTACCCCCTATTTATAGTCTCCACCCACCCTCTAATGGGCCTTCTCCAAATCAGCCCATTAGCCTTCCAAAACCTGAACAGCCAACTGAAAAACCTTAAAACAGCGATTTCTCCCAAACCGCTGAACCAAATCCTTAATGTAACCACTCTACGGAAAGGGAATCATCAATTCCTTTCCAATGGCACAGGTCTCACCCTCTGATTCGACCTGAGTCAAAAGTTATGCCCAGTACAAGACTGACAGGGGCAAAATGGTCACAAACAAAATCGGTAAAAATTATGGACATGTCACACATCCCCATAAGCAACATATCAAAAGATGAGAATGATCCATCCCTCAGGGAATAAAATAAAAATATTTTACGATCTTCCGATACGTAAAATGCGGGCTGTTACATTCTCCCCCCATTAAGAATTTCGCCCCCGAAATTCCAAGCAAACACAAGCAACCACAACAATTCCGCATGCCTATCATTCATGAGAAGCCAATCCTATCATCCAAACTAGCAACCATCAAGCCATACATCCATAGCCTTATCCTAGCACGCGGAATTCTATCAAACAACAACAAGTTACAACGATATTACGATGATACAATCAAAGGGTCCTACCGATGAAAAGTTCTGGATGAGTCGCCTTCATGCCCTCTTCCGTCTCCCATGTACAATCATCGCCATCTTCACTATATTGTACCTTGACTAGCTTAACCGTCTTCCTCCTAAGCTGTTTCGTATCATTTCCCACAACACGAAGTGGCCTACGAGGTTTCGCAACTGCGGTCTCGACTTCTAAATCTTCATACTGTTCTAGAGATACCACCACATTCGAGTCGCGCACAAACTTTCGTAGAAATGACACATGGAAAACATTATGCACACTCGACATCTTCTAGGGTAACTCCAACCTATATGCGAGCTTTCCTATTCGCTCGACTATCGGAAATGGTCCAACAAACCTAGGAGCCAACTTTCCTTTACTTCCGAATCGAACCACTTGCTTCAACGGTGAAATCTTTATGAAAACCATATCACCTACGTCGAATTCCAAATCCTTACGACGCTTATCGGCGTAACTTTTCTGACGATCTTGGGCCGCCTTCATTCGTTGCCGAATTATCTCGATACAATCTAAGGTTTCTCTTATCATCTCAGGCCCAAGTATCAACTTATCTCCAGTTTCTAACCAACAAGCTGGAGAATTGCACGACCTTCCATACAACGCCTCATATGGTGCCATCCCAATACTCGACTGGTAGCTATTATTATATGCAAATTCGACTAAATGTAGATGGTCCTCCCATGATCCTCTGAAGTCTAACACACAAGCCCTCAGGAGATCTTCTAAAACTCGGTTGACTCTCTCGGTCTGACCATCAGTTTGGGGATGGTATGCCGTACTTAAGCACAACTCGGTTCCCAAAGCTTCTTGCAAACTTTTCCAAAATCCTCTTGTGAACAATGGATCCCGGTCACTTACTATACTCTTTGGGACACCATGGAATCGAACTATCCATTTCACATAAAGCTCAGCCAATTTTGATGCTGTCCTAGTCGTCTTGACAGGAATAAATCTCGCACTTTTGGTCAAACGATCCACAATGACCCAAATCCCTTCATTCCCTGCGCTAGTTCTAGGTAGTCCATCGATAAAATCCATCGATATCTGCTCCCACTTCCACGTAGGAACCTCTAATGGCTGAAGTAAACCACTCGGCTTCTTCTGTTCAGCTTTCACTAACTGACAGTTCATACACTTGGAAATGAACTCTCCAATATCTCGCTTCATGCCTTCCCAATAGTAGATTCTCTTCATGTCCTGATACATCTTATTACTACCAGGATGAATTGTCAACTTTGAGTGATGACATTCTCTCAGAACCTCATCTCTCAATCCATCGATATCAGGAACAACTAATCGCCCTTGCTTTCGAAGCCAACCTTCTCGGTCGACCTCGAATTCTTTATTCTCTGGTTCCAGCTTCTGAACGAACTCGACAAGCTTCACATCTTTCTTTTTGCACTCGCCAATCCTTTCGATAAGAGTAGGCCTTATCGCCAAGCTTGCCAACATTTCAGGTTCCAACTCGCACCTTGGCCTGAAATCGAACCTTGCCAAATACTCGAGGCCCTTCCATTCCGAAAACATCGCTCCCAAACTTGCGTGTCTTCGACTCAATGCATCTGCAACTGCATTGCCTTTGCCAGGAGTATAGGCTATCCCAAAATCATACGATGCCAGAAACTCTAACCATCGTTGCTGCCGAAGATTCAAATCCTTTTGGGAGATAAGATACTTCAACGACTTGTGATCCGTAAACAACTCGAATTGTACCCCCAACAGGTAATGTCTCCACATCTTCAGAGCAAACACAATCGCTGCCAACTCCAAATCATGAGTTGGATAGTTCTTCTCATGCGGCTTTAGCTGTCGACTCGCGTAGGCCACAACTTTATCCTTCTGCATGAGCACTGCTCCAAGTCCAGTACCACATGCATCAGTATACACCACCATCTCTTCATTCCCACCTGGAATGGTCAACACAGGTGCACTCGTAAATCTCTCCTTCAAGATTTCGAACGCTTGTTCACACTTTGCATCCCATGTGAACACTTGGTTCTTCTTTGTCAATCCTGTTAATGGTGCAGCTATCCTGGAGAAATCCTTGATAAACCTTCGGTAATAACCAGCCAACCCAAGGAAACTCCGAACATCCGTCGCATTCTTAGGTCTATCCCAGTCCTGGATTGCTGCCACTTTAGCGGGGTCAACCGCTATACCTATACCAGAAACAACATGACCCAAGAACCTCACTTCATCCTTCTAGAAGTGACACTTTGAGAACTTAGCTTTAAGCTGATGCTTTCGCAAGATCTCTAACACAACTCTCAAGTGCGTCTTATGTTCTTCCAAATTTCTGGAGTAAACCAGTATATCATCCACGAACACAAGCACAAACTTATTCAACTGATCTCTGAACACTCTATTCATAAGATCCACAAAATACGCGGGCGCGTTGGTCAACCCGAATGGCATCACCAACCACTCGAAAAATCCGGACGGTGTCCTAAAAGCAGTCTTTGGCACACTATCCTTAGCTACTCTCAACTGGTGAAATCCCGTTGCCAAATCCATCTGAGAAAACACTTTGGCTTCGTGAAGCTGATCGAACAAGTCATCAATCCTTGGCAACGGATACTTGTTCTTCTTAGTCACCTTGTTCAGCTCACGATAGTCCACACACAACCTTAACGAGCCATCTGCCTTAGTTGCAAACACGACTGGTGCACCCCACTCGGAAACACTCCTCCGAATGAATCCTTTACCCAAAAGGTCACGAACTTGCACCTCAAACTCTCGTTGTTCCCTAGGCGCCATCCGCCTAAGGGGCATAACAATTGGTCTAGCACCTTCGACCAAATCGATCCTAAACTCGATCTCACGATGCGGCGGCAACCCTTTGACCTCGTCAAAGACATCCACATACTTATTAGCGATCAGCACTGATGATAGGTCTTCCTGTGGAATCCCAAGCGAATATAGATAACTCACGAAGACCCCGTCTTCGCGCTTACATCTAATCAACACCTTTCGCCCTTCCACATCCCCGACCCTCACCTCTAGCTTCTCGCAATTCACCCTTGCCGCATATCTCTTGAGCCAATCCATGCCCAAGATGATCCCATACCCAGCAAAGTTAATAACAAACCAATCACACATAAAAGAGCAACCATGACCCGATAATACTAGACCACGGAAAATCATGCACAAACTGGACGAACCCCCAACTGGATTTGTCACGATCAATGGTCTATCACAAATCTCGGGTTCCAAACACAAGCGACAAACAAGCTCATTGCAGATGAATGAATGTGATGCTCCAGTATCAAACAACACTCGAACTGAAACACCCTTAACGGAAAAAGTACCTTGCACCACAACACCCTTTCCCTTCTCCTCTGCAGTAGGAGCTCTTGAAGAAGATGGCACGGCTTCCAAAGCATATGCCTTCACAATCTGCTTGCCCTTAGCTGATTCTGGACAATCTTTCTTCTCATGCCCAGGCTTTCCACACTTGAAGCACTTCTTCTCAGCTTTGGGATTCTTGCACTCATTTGAATAATGACCCTTATGTTGGCAGTTAAAGCAAACCACCTCACTCTTGGGTTTCTTTTGGCCATCCTTTCCTTTCTGTTGTTGCTGCTTCCTCTTTTTATTATTACCACCCTGCTGTGGTTTCTGAGCTTCCTTGGTTGCAGCGACAACATTTGCTTCCTTGGGAAACAAGCTCTCATGGCGAATAGCTTTTTCCACGATCTTTTCAAATGAATCATCAAGATGGTCCACAAGTGGCTTCCCAATATGTGCATCCAAACCCAAGACAAACTTCTCGTTCTTCTGATAGGGTGTATCAATGTATGAATGAGCATATCTAGACAAAGCCTCAAAATCAGAAATGTAGTCAAGAACTGATCTGCCATTCTGCTTCAACTCTACGAACTTCTTGAAGAGAACGGACTTTTGAGCAGTGGAGATAAACTTTGCTTCAAACTTAGCTTGGAATTGCTCCCATGAAATCTCCTCTTCCGGAGTCTCGAGTATAATAGAATTCCACCATTCCATGGCCCTGCTCTGCAGCTGCCTTGATGCAAGCTTTCTCTTCATTGCATCCTCAATACCCAAGTCTCCAAAGATTCGAACACATGAATCCATCCACATCTGAACCTCTTCAGCTGGCTCAGTTCCCTTGAATGGTTTCCCTCCTAGAGATGTAAAGTACTTGCACATCTTTGCAAAATCTACCCTAGGAACTCGCACACCTACATCTACCGTAGCCGCCACTGGAGCGGGTACCCTTCGCATAATTGCTTCTGCCATGGCTTCAAACATGGCCGGGTAATCTGGTTCACCACCATTTCCCCCTCCAGTATTAGCTCCCCTAGCAGCGTGTCTTGATGGTCGTCTACTCATTCTAAATCTGCAATTTAGAATAATTAGCCACTTCCAAGAAAACTACTAAAGACATACAACCGCTACTACTATATATACTAATATATATAGTAAACATCCAACTGAAATCTACAAATACGTCTCTCATACGTAATTACGTCTTCGAAGTTTGGCCAAAATCGTTGACCAGAGCTCTGATACCAAATTTGATGACCGCCCATAACCCCCGCACTAAACAAGAGGAATAATGCGCTGAAAGGCGTGCCAGGCTGCTATGGACGATCATCATAGTAAGTGAACACATCGAAACCTGTCGTAGAACTAACAGCGCAAGGATAAAATATAATAGAACATATACAACAGGTGATAGTAATGAGGTATCATATAGAAAACTTTTGAAACTCTTTCAACATCCAGAAAGATTATCCAACTGATATCCAAGTTTGTACATAAGGCCTCACTACAACTCTCAAGCAACTCAAACAGCGGAAACAGAAATACTAGATAGAATAAATCTGGTACGCCAGCCTCCTGCTCGTCATCGCTCAGCTTCCTCGTATCACTAAGCTCCATTACCTGTAACCTGCTACTTAGTCTGCCCATCCACAACCGGATGAACAACCCAAGGTAATAAGAGGAGACATAAAACCTTGAGTCAGACAATAGTCTTAGTGAGCGATAATACAGCTAACAAACTTCAACAAGAAAGCAAATGAGAATGAGTAAATGAACAACTTATATACCCACATCACCAGAGAAGAACTCAACCTTATCTTCCCCACATCGGACAGTGATAGCCTTTACCAAGCATTTCAACCATTAATCCATAGAAACCAGAACAATCATTTATCCATGGAAAACAGAAACAACCAGCAATAGCAATCATGGCATCGAGATTATATATCTCATGTAAATCATCCTAGTCGAATTCAACATCCCTCGAATACAAGCCCCAGAGGCCGAAACCAATATCAGACAAGCACTCAAGGAACATCTACTTCGATGTTGGATAACCCACGTGAGATGGCACAAGAAAAACATCCAGAATGCATGACAGACTCTGGCTATCACCGCCAATCCTGCCTCGAAATCATCACTATCATATGACAGCCAACCTTGCCATATGTCAAGGGCTAATGGTAACCCCAGTTCTAGCATGAACTCCATATGCCCAACCTTGGCAATGTCCAACCTTGACACTAGGCCTTTCCCCAACCAGAAAGACCCAGGGTACTCGACCAACAACCGCTCTTTTGGGCCTTTCAACGATACCCATCGTACCCCTGCTTTGAGCCTGCTAGAACTTACGACAACGATGACTTCTCGGCCTTCGCACCTCTAATCGTCCAACCTTGACGATGTTTCATAGCTCAAGCAACCTTCTCGAGCAGCCATTATCCACCAACTCACGATCTTTGAGTTGTCTCCGCATTCGTTGTTCCACCTTGATCAACGAACACATTCATCACTTCGAGTCTTCCTACTTGAATCACCTCGAAGTCACGCCATCACCGAACCAAAACACACCACTGCGCTGCGGCTAGGGTCCGGGGGGGTTGCCCCTGAAAAATATTTTTTTCAGACCTTTTTGGTTCATACCCGAGTCGTACCGAAAACGTACTTTTTCAGAAAACGACCCTGCCAAAACCGACCAGAACCTTATTCCAGAATGACCAGCCAAAAACCGACCAGCCTTGCTCCAGAACGACCTGCCAAAAACCGACCAGCCTTGCTCCAGAACGACCCGCCTCCATGCAGCTTTGGATCGACTCGACCTCCTTGGGACCGACCAGCTTTGGATCGACCCCGTCAAGACCGACCAGATTTTGCCCCACCTGACCGACCAGCTCCTTCAAAGCGACCAGGATTTGCTTCCAGTAAAACCGACCAGAATGCCACCATCTGAAACCGACCAGAAACACTTCTGCTCCTTCTGGACCGACCAGAAACACTTCTGCTCCTTCTGGACCGACCAGCTTAAACCGACCAGCTCCCTGACTTGCTTCCCAAGCCATACTATGACCGACCACCTCATTCCAGACCGACCCGACCAACTCCAGGACAACCAGAAACCTACACATCTCCAATTTGACTCCGATTTCTCCCAAAACTTCGCCAAACGACGAATCCGACGAAACCAGCTTATCCGATTCATCCAAACGCAATCACAAACATGTTATGCAACCAACAATTTCCATCAATACACATAAATTTCCCCAAAACATGATAAGTGAATCATATGAACATAAAAACGGATCTAACTTGCATAATCTTGAGAAAAATCATAAAATTAACCATTTAAATTATCTAGATCAGATCCTAAGGTTATTCATATATAAAATGGACTTAGCATGGTGTGGATCTAAGGAAGATAACATGGAAATGATGAAATTAACATCCTAAGACCCATATACTTGCATGAATCCGAATGAGAGATGTAAATCACTCACCAATTCTTCAAATCGATGCAAAAACAATGAAATATGATTCCGATCAGCAAGCAACTTGCACAAAACCCTTAGATCCGATGAAATTCCCTTTCAATCGATGTTGATCTAGCCTCTTATGGTGTAGATCTTTGATTTCCCTCCTTGGATTTTGGAATTTTAATGGTGGAAAGATGTTAGAGGAAGGAGGAGATCAAAGCCTCCCCATAAGAGAATGGAAATGCCAACCTTTCTCCATACCCCTTACCCCCTATTTATAGTCTCCACCCACCCTCTAGTGGGCCTTCTCCAAATCAGCCCATTAGCCTTCCAAAACCTGAACAGCCAATTGAAAAACCTTAAAACAGCGATTTCTCCCAAACCGCTGAACCAAATCCTTAATGCAACCACTCTACGGAAAGGGAATCATCAATTCCTTTCCAATGGCACAGGTCTCACCCTCTGATTCGACCTGAGTCAAAAGTTATGCCCAGTACAAGACTGACAGGGGCAAAATGGTCACAAACAAAATCGGTAAAAATTATGGACATGTCACACATCCCCATAAGCAACATATCAAAAGATGAGAATGATCCATCCCTCAGGGAATAAAATAAAAATATTTTACGATCTTCCGATACGTAAAATGCGGGCTGTTACAGTAGGACTTGTACAGGACAGTGTTGAGTGTTTACTAGGATTGCAGAAGTAAAGAAGCATGTGTTTCTATTTAATGTGGTTAGGCTTGCATATGCGTGGTGTACTATGTATGCATAGATATTTAGGATATGTTTCCTTCTCGGGGTCTAAGCTAGCTGTAAACTAAAATTAGAGTGCTTTGCGTGTTTTCAAATGTGATGGGAAATGTATAGGCTGAAAGAGCTAACACAGGGTAGGCTATTACTAAGTTGCTTAGAACCGAAGAGAATATGTATATTTTATTCATATTTTTTATTTATTTTACATTATCAAACTTTACCGCTAATAATTCTTTAACCGTTATATCCGAACTGACACTCGTGAGCTCCAAACACAAATGAAAAAGAATACACCGCTACCTCTCAATATTCCAGTTCCAATGAAATTTATTTCATCGAAAACCGACTTCGTTTGCACCACGTTGTTATTTTAATTTATCGGTTTACTCTTAAATTTCACGCATCGATAAAACAACCCCAATCAACTACAAACTGAAAATATAGCAATAATTAATTATACGTACCCCAATAAAATTTGTTTCATCAAAAACAGAGGTCATTTAAAAAATAAATCATTTCTTAAGGCTTATAAATATATCGATCAGTTCCTCGTGTGCGAAGCACGTGCCATATCATAAGGTAAGCGACGTATTGATTTGAACGTTCTATTTCGTATGATTATTTAATTTAATCGTCAATTGTCGTTGAGCGTTTAATATTCGAACCGATATACATGAATTTGAAATTGTAATTTAAAAAATACCGCGATGTTTACGAGTTCAAATTATAATTATATATAAATTAAACGTTCAAACTTCGTTATATACACGAATTATATATTATAATTCAAAGTAAAATTCCACTGAAAAAACGGGACGTTACATTCCTTCCCCCTTAAAAGAATTTCGTCCCCGAAATTACTAAGGTAGAAGAAATGCTACAAACCCAATTTGTTTACTTTTCTAAAATCCAATTTATTTCAAATCGAAAACCAATCCACTATTATAAATAAAAATTTCCAAAAATATCAAATATTTTTAACACATTAAATTCTGGAAAAATTCGGTAGAGTCTCCCCTGTACAGAGGGACTTCTGCGATACCACAAGATCAACAAATATCTACACATCGACTCTCATGGTCAGAAAACAAAATTCGAAAACCAAAACTTATATTTTGCGTAAGCGTACCTTATGCGAGCGTTATTCAGTGTACTGGTTTAAGTTATTGTGATATATGTAACCAATATTAAATCCCCAAGCCTCCTGGCACCTGCCTCAACTCAATTTATCATGTAAAAAACTTTCACATGAAATTTCAAATAATATTTATTAATCAACAAGTTAACTATACCAATTTCCCAAATCCAGACATATAGCATTCATTCATTTTCATATTCAGGGTTAAATGATCCAATTCTAATTCAAATGAAATCTATACTATACTATAATTACTGAGTTCACAATAGAGCCCTCAGATGCCTCCTCATAATCTAAAGCTCAACCGTCTCCAGATATATTGACACTAGAAAAATCTTATCTAGAGGTCGCGTTTTCCTACTTCCTACTTGCCATTGGTCGTTCTCTACTGTTTCGTATTGTCTTTCCAACCCTAAATTCAATTACGTCAATGCAACATCGTTCCTTTCTGCTGGCCTTACCCTTTTCTCCATCTTTCCAACCGTAAATACCGAAGTACACCTCTTTTTGTGGCTGTCTTGCCATACCGCTGTCATCTACCCCTCCCACCGGCGTTGCCACCCATATAGAGTTCGAATCAAGTATGAAGGCTTCCTCTTTCCTCCGCTCCTCTTCAAACGCCTCTTCCCTGCATCACCTTTTCCTGTGGGCTTTGTCTTTTCGCTCCTCTTCGACTGCCTCTTCCCCGATCTGACTTTTCTAGCTCAAGTAAGGGAGATCGATATTTTCCATTTCCTTACTCTCGGTTCAAGACTTCTTCGGGTTTCCCACATCGTCAATTTTGCGAGTTTTACGCATAATAACTTCTTGGATCTCCTGGGTCCAACTCAATTAAGAACATCCTCAAGAAAATCTGCTATCGAGGTATTTTCCTTCTATTTTTATTCTTTTCAGCTTTTGATTGAATGATCTGATTAAAAAATCCTCAATGGTGGACCAAAGAAATTAATGAAAATCAATAGTATTATGTATAGACTTATGATAGTCATTAGTCAATGCACTTCTTCTGTTGTAATGTGATAGAAAATAGGGTATTTATGATATTTAAGTTGCAGATTATTAAATGCTGGTATTTTGATACCATATCTATAACTACAATAAGTTATTACAATTAATTGAAAGTATGCGGTGTATCAACTAAATAATTTTGTTTTCTATCTTGGCTGTTACCAAGTTTGAAAGTCTGCGGTATATCAACTAAATAACTAAGGTGTGAGTTTACCTTATTCTGATGCAAATAAAATGAAAGTTAATAATCCTTGATATATTTATTCATACGGATCTTTCATGCATTTGATTGAGCTCGCTTGATATAGCAGGATATAGTCCAGTAATTTTTTTTTAGTGGTGCAGGTAAATCTCAAATCAAGCCGAATTTGGTAAGAAATTATCCTTAGCTCAACATTAAATTTCATTTGTGTTGAATTTTAATGAACATTTGAAACCGCTTAATTGTTGCTTTGTTATATAGTTGGCTATTTGCGGAGATGACTGATTGTCGAAAGTACATGTTGCAAGATTTTGAGTCCTTTTCATTTGATGGATAAATTAATGAAGAATAAGAGATATACATATATCAACATTACTTTTGTTTGTAATCCAGAGATATATATGAAATTCTTGCATTATATTATTAGAACATAAGAGCATAAATATAAAAGTGCTTTGCTAATTATTCTTTAAATAAATAGATAGTTATTATAAATGAAATTAAAATCTTTGATTGTTATATTGTTTCGTGCATTACCTTAACAGTTGTTACAACTATTCTTTACTGTCTTTGATGGCTTATGTTTAGTAGGATATGAGAGCAAATGTATTCAAACTATTTTATTAATCATGTTGTGTCATGCAGTCAAAGTTCTTACATTTGGAGCTAAAAGAATTAATTTTTACATCTTATCTTTTTATTATTAATTTTTAACACATCTATTGAGTTTTGTTGTGGAAATATGTGATATCCCCATTCAAGTATTTGGTAATAATTCAACTTTATTTGCATTTTTTATGTCCATCTTTAACAAAAAGCTATGTTATCATGTATTATTGCACTTGCTTGATTGTTAATCAAATATTTTAGTGACGATTATTGGCATAAACTTTGGTATAAATAAAATTTAGTCTGTTTTATAATTGAAGGTGTGACACCAAATATCAAATATCAAATAGGTTGTAATTCATATGTAAAATTCACACTGATTTTTAACTCAATTTATTACAATTAGTTATATCTATTTGATCTAATGTGAATAAACTTTATTATATCTTTACCTATTTAAAATACATTATCCTAAGGTTTAATTCTTCCTTTCCTTTCACAAAATTTGATTCGGATCCATTCGAAATTTGTTACGGCTTTGGATTCAAAATCGGTTTCCAATTCCAAATCAAGAGCTATGTTACTGATGATGTGGGGATACCGCTACCAGAAAACCTTTTTCATTCACGCCTGAAAGGTATATTTTACTTTTAATTGTGCTATTGTTAGTTTGGTTGTCCATAGGTTTCATTCATGTAAATGGTTAGAGATACCATTGAGGAATTGATCTAGAGCAGATTGAAATTTAAAAGTCCCGTGTTTGCTTTTTCTTACTTCCTATATTGTAATATTATACTTCTTTTGTCATTATGCATTCGTTCTCTATTAACATGAGCCAGATTGGTTTTTTGGGGCTGACATTGGCTGTAGGAATGTAACACGTGAGTAAACGTTGACTTTAAATTTGTATTTTTCATTGTAGATTGCTATTTATATTTCGGGTTATCAACATGCTGTTAGAGTTTATGCCCTAGAGGCAATCCATTTGATGAGATGAATAACACTGTTGATGTTATTATTTTATTTGGAATAAAATAAAAAATTCTGTTATGTTATATTTACTGCGTAATATAAATATTAACATAATAGAAGTCCTTAGAATAATAATACGGAATTATATAGTTCGAGTAAGACTGAACTTGAGATTATATAATGTGATAAGTATAATAATTCTTAAATGTCCCTAGTCGAGTTTTATTGTTTATATAGGACAACAATAAAGCGTTGGGACTAGTATGTTGATTGACAGATGATCACATCTCATTGATCATTAATATAATTGATATTAATGTCAAGACATAAATACGTATTGGAGAATAGCGTATTGGGCTGACCCACCGTGAGATAACTACATGGAATGTAATCAACAGTATCATAAGTTGTTCTCATAGTGACAGTGATGTAATGGTCCTCAAACCTGAAATCATTATAATTTTATTTGAGGATATTTGTGTTTTGATATCATCTAAAGTTATTTCGTAACAGAGTAATGATAACGGTGATTATTGGATATATCTTGAATCGAATGAAAATTATGAATGATCTAGATGGAATTTAACCCTACGATATATTCATAGTGATATCCCTGGGCCTCTTGATTGAGTGGGACTTTAAAATGCATGGCCGTGCTCAAATACTGATTTGTTTTAAACAGTCTACTCATCGATCAACAAAAACGGATTAAATTATAAAGAGGATGATACGATCCATGCCTCTAGTTTAATCCTGGATATATTGGTTAAAAGGATTATATTACATTGATACACTGGTCATGGAAAGGATGTATCGAATCGATAATTTTATTATAACTTGGGTAGCAGCGACGCATTGGTAGATGCCAATCACTGTTTATGGTTTTAAATACAATTTAAAATCATTGCCAACGTTATAGTAACCTGTAGGGTCACACACTTAGAACGTGATAAATGGAAAGTCATGTATTGGGTAGAGAAAATATCAAATCTATTGATGTTTTATTTAACGTTAAAATGGTATAACGGCGATTTCCTTGTTTGATGGTGCACACTAGGTTTTATAGGGTATTTTAGTCCTCATTAAATAGTGGTGGACCATCAAAAAAATAAAAGGTGATAAGATCCAATTGAAATTCAGCCGATACATTTTAATATATAAAACCCTATTCATGGCGGCGGCTTGCACCAAAATCCCAATCCCTTCTTCAATTTGATCGGAGAAGAACACGTTCGTGTGGACTTCTATGGAGGCTCGACACATGGAGAGCTCCAGATTCGATTCCTCCATCTCTTCTCTGTTTCGAAGACGGTATGGTTTCCGTCGGTTCAACGCGTCAGGTACAAGAAGTTCAATCCCAAATTTTGTATAAGTTTTGTTTTAATTTCTTGCTAAGATCCTATTTTAAGTTGTTAAAATACAGTAGTGGAACCCGATTTGATCGGATTTTTCCAACAATGGTATCAGAGCAAGGTTATTGCTAGAAATTATAATTGGACTTTGCTTTTGGGATTATTCATGTTTGTCTTGTCGTTTGAATTACGATTTTATATATATGTGTTATGCCGACATAATAATTAGGGTTTACAGTATCATTTTATTTTGATATAAAATCCAACTTGTTTGATTGACAAATAAACAGTATTGATCTGTTTATACGGCTTAGTAAAATAATTTTTATTGGAAATTTCTTAAGATGGATTTTTCTGGATTGATAAATCTGATTCATTAGGAGCAATTCCAAAGGCAGATCTTAATTTTATATACACATTACTTGATTTAGATCAGTTGTCATAAGTTAACATTACTAAACAAATGATCAAAATGTTTGATTGGAATGTTTTATGATCTGAGTCAATTATGTTTTTCCTTCTACTGATTTTTCTTTTTACTGATTAATGAATGAGTAAGATAGATTTCTGAGTAACTCTGATTTACTAAAATCGTTAATACGACTCTATTCCTATTTTGATCGAGATCATAAACAATTTAATTGAACCAAAAGTGAGACCTTTTGGATATGATTACATGATTTATTTCTAAGATGTGAATCTTAATGGGTTTTAATTAATAGCAACGTCTGAATGATTTGGACTATTGTAATATATGTTAAGTAGAATGCTTATCAAGAACTTGCATTTTGTTTTGACACGACTTAATGTCTGAAATTAATTCTAATTGTTAGAACTTAGATGATTAATGCTGAATAAATAAGTTTGGTTTGAATAAGTGAATTGATCTGCTTAACATAAGTTAATGATCAAGGAATCAGTAGTGAATTCAGGATGCTGTTTTGAAATCCGGATGTAATCTTTTAAGGAAGATCATTACATAGATGAAATTGTTTCACTGTTGTTAAATCTGTATTTAATACAGAATATAATATTATCTTACAATAAATGCGTTTTATATTTGATAAAATTGTAAGTTAAATTCATAGTTAATATGAGATATTGACTATGTTTAACATTGTCTTTACCTAATTTACTATATTCTGTAAACATGCATTTAGATATGTATGACTTCATTCAAATTTTGAATCAATATGATTGACTGCTGTATTGAGTTTGAATTTACATCTATGTATATATATGTGTATACATTCACTGCAATTTAAAGTTTTTCAATATCCACTTTATAATGTCAAGAGTTATTTGAAACATATCTAGTTATAAAACCGATGAAAGTGGGAAATCGATTGTAACAAGATTTCAAATTCAGACTTGAACTGGTTTCAATGCAAACAATTTTTTTTTTTAAGATCTGAATGGAATTGTGGTTAATATGTGATATTAATTATAATTATGCTATTACTTCTTACTTATTATAATTGATAATAAGTAATATACAAATCTGGTTAAATCTGTATTTCTATGGGAATTAGTATTAGTAAATTCTAATAGATCTGATGTAGTTCCTATATGATAATGAATCAAAATGTTTGATTTTAGGAAAACATAACACTACTTTCATATCAGTTGTATCATTTTAAAACAAAGCAAATTCCTAGATCGTATTTGATACATTTAGATTAATATGCCTTCAGCAATTTTATGAAGTTAAGATCTGATATGCATTTGTAAAAAGGTAAGTTAGTTGATTTATTTCAATTCTAATTGTACTTCAGGCGTTCTAATATGGGAGTTTGAAACTGTTTCAAACTGGACAGTGTTATAACACTAGAACTCCTCTAAATGCACAATCATAAACATATACATATATGATGTTTATAGATATGGTTTTAATATTGGCTGTTGTTTTGAACCTTTTAATACAATTTGACTTTGTAATCTAGGTAAATAAGTTTGCCCCTTATATTTGGGATATATTGAATTCAGTTTTGTATACTGTATATAAACAAAATTTTTAAATATAATGCAAAATGTTTGCAGTTATATTTATATTGAATAAATTTTAACTCATTGCAGATAAATTTTTTGATGTACCATTTAACTGGTTGGTTATTATATGTATATACATATGTCAGATATACATATGTGTGTGTATATATATATAATATAATATATGGTATTGATGATTAATGTTATAATCCTGATCATCATATATATCTGCTTCATGATTAGTTAATGGTTGATTTGCATTTTAAGACCCTTATGTAAACATATTAGTTATATAAATATTAGTGCAAATAGTTTGCATACATTAATACAGGTTAATGCATGTTTCCAAAACATTGATATGCTGTAACAAATGGATGTTATTAATCCTTTTAAATGTCCATATATTCTGGCACATACCTTTTACCAGCATAAATGATCCCTTCTACAAGAAAGACAAAAGTTTAACTCTGCCTTTTCTTGAAATAATATGATTTTATGTATGAATTAGCACATTAAAGTTTATATAAATACTGATGTGCCGATTGATATTTATATTGATAAATATACATATACCCACATTTTTCTACAAAATGATTCATTAATTACAATAGCAGTAACTTGATACTTGATTCAATTTTGACTGTATGTTGATACTGATTTAATATTGGAATCAGTTTACAAGTTATTGTACATAAGTGTTTTATCCTCACTGCTAGAAAAATATGTTTAGCTTAATGTATATACATATGATATATTTGAGCTACTACATATATATAGATACATTTGATGTATGTATAATTTTATGCATACAAAATATGTATAAATTTGATGTATGCATAATATAGTATGTTCATAAAAACATTTGATGTATTAAAAAACATGTTAATCCTGCGAATTAAAATTGTTTTAACAGGTGATTGCTGAAATTGTTTTAGTGGAGGAAAGGCAACTCAATCCAGAGCCGGGTTCAGCAATTTACTGAAATTGCGGATCTACATTTATATTTTTTTTTTTGGGGTCTATAAGTGTATAAGAGAGTTTATACAGTTAACATCTGTTATATATATATATATATATATATATATATATATTCTTAGGTGATTGTATATAACAATGTGAAATGAGAAGCATGACATGTAAAATTGATTGATATGTACTGTTTTATGCACAGCGTTAAAATATGTAATCTGTGTAAACATAAGTAATATACATCATCTTGAATATGACCCTTTTGCGTCTGATAATGTGTTCGCTCATATACAAGTACCTTGTTATGTTTGTATATATAATTGGATTATGTATGGCCCGTGTACATGAATAGTTAGAATATCTGTCTACTACATTATATTTGTTGGAAATAGTAGTATATTGTTTTGAACAAGAAAATCAGAAACTATGTAAAATATGAGCAAGTGTCGATTTCTTTATAAATATGGAAATAGAATTAGTTAATTGAAATTCATATTAGATATGAATGTAATTCCTGTTAGTAGAATTAAAATAACTAATTAATTTTGAAATGTTCAAAATAATATGTAGATATGATACCTATACGTCGATGAATTTAAATAAATATATATGGTTTATATATTTCATATATTTTATTTAAGACCAATTTATATTACGAATATAAAATACGTATATTTTGATACATGTGAATAACTCTGATATTGTTCGCCACTACGAATTATAAATTCCCTCTAAAAGCAAATTTTGTTATATTAAGTCATGGTGACGTCTTCCAATAATATACTCATCACTGTCCAAAATCATTGGATGTAACTAACGCTAAAGCGTTGTGCACCTTTTATTTTGGTTATATGCGATGGAGTAAAATGTGGTGCTCCAACCTATTATTGGGTCTGACTTAATTAGGCTGCATAATACGATTATGGCCTTAGAGACAATAGCATGAATTATTCTATATTTTGAGCAAATGAATAATACCGAACGAAATGTTCATCATGCGATCCAAGAATTATATATGATATAATTGACATAAGATGTCTACCTAAAAGGTTGTATTTTAAGTTCAGCCAAAGCAGGGTCAAAACATAATTAGATGTGGATCTTGGAACACCATTATATATATATATATATATACCGATAAATATATATAAACAGAGGGATGTTAATTTGAGTGGGAGTGTATTTTAGTTTAAATAATACATTTATAATAATATAAATTTTGATTGTCAAACTTTTATATTTTATTAAATGAATATTAAGAATCAGTTAATATTTACTATCCACTGTAGATATTAAATAATAGATAACTCCAATAATTTAAATTTGTTCTTGAGAAGGATAAATTGAATCAAATCAAATTTCTTGACTGACATTGAAATTTGAGGATTGTCCTCAAACAAATTAAAACATAATTGTTTTAACAAACGAAGAGGATCTAAAATAAAAGTTAAAGTGTGACTTTAACTGAATGGGATATAAGTGTTATAATAATCTACTTATAAATTTCTAGTATTAGATATTAGATATAAATCACATAAATGTATGTTGATTTATAGAAATTCTAGAATAAGTAGAAATATGATAAAAGGACAAGTGGACTTACGATTGGAAATGAAGCAAATGTTGCTGGATTATCCATAGGAAGTTGATTGTTGTTGAATTTACTAGCTTAATTAAATAAATAAAATTTTTATTATGAAATTCCACTTAAAATAAGTGTTATAATAGATCTTGTTAAGACAAGTTTGAATTTCATTTATAATAAAAGGAATAATTGTTATTCATTTTATTTAAATGAATTATCTATGGAATTTCACAAGTAGTTAATGAATATTATAAATCGTTAACTATAATGTACTTGACATTAATAATGAAGGATTAAATTTAGTGATTTAAATCCAACATACTTTAAGCATTACCAGTTAGCCCTTATAAACAAGAAAGTATATTAAAACTCCATAGTGACGGAATTTTGAAGTCATTTGATTTCGAATCATATAAAGTATGCAAATCTTGTTTATTAGGCAAGATAACTGAATCATATTTCACTTGACACATTGAATGAGTGACAAGTATTGGGTCTCATACATAATGATATATATGGAGCAATGAATACATAAACTAGAGGTAGGTTTTATTACTTCATTATATTTACTGATGATATCAGTAGATACAAATATGTGTATCTTATGAAACACATATCAGAATCCTTTGAAAAGTTCAAAGAATTCAAAATGGAGATAGAAGCCAATTTTAATAGAAAATAAATACTTTTCGAACAGGTTGAAAAAGGAATATTTAAGCCAACTATTTAATGACTATCCAGATGAGTTTGAAATTGTTTCACGACTCACTCCACCTAGAACACCACATTGAAATGGTGTGTCCGAAAGGAGTAATCGCACCTCATAAGATATGGTACGACTAAGATAAGTCATATAGATCTTCCAATAAATTAAATTTGGAACAATTGCATTTAATCATACTAAAATGATTTTAAAGACGCCATATTAGATACGGACCAGGAAATGTCCTAGTGTGTCTAATACGATGATTTGGGATGTAAAGACGTTTCTTAAACGGCCTTTCTCTGATAAGATCAGACCTAAATCAGATAATTATTTTGTGGATATAAATTCTCTGAGAATAAAGTGTTTATTGCTCGATTTGGTATCCTTTTGAAGGAGAGCCAGTCTCTAAGATACCGATGGGAATGAAATAAATTTCGAAATGTGTCGAAAACCCACAAAATACCATTGAATCTTGTGTAGACAAGAAATTGAGTGGGAGTGTCACAGTAATACTCATGTTATTTGATAACACATTAATTACTGAAAATAATGTTAGTTTTAAAACAAGAAATAAATACTGATTCTAAGAAAGAAAATGTTTGGATTAAGAAGTTCATAACTGAACTTAATTCATTGTTGATCCAATGATATACATTGCGATAACAATGTGGCTGTTGCTCAGGCCTAAAACATTAAACTCATTATCGATCCAAACATATATTTTAGAAATATAAATTCCTATGTGAAGTTGTTCACAAAGGAAATGAACATATCTGCAAAGTTACAAACATTGTAATGTTGCAGACCTACTGAATTAAACACTGTCGCAGCAGAAGTTTAATAGTCACAATAGTTTCATGAGTATATGATACATGATTGATTGACTCTAGTGCAAGTGGGAGATTGTTAGAGTTTATGCCCTAGAGGCAATCCATTTGATAAGATGAATAACACTGTTGATGTTATTATTTTATTTGGAATAAAATAAAAAATTCTGTTATGTTATATTTACTGCGTAATATAAATATTAACATAATAGAAGTCCTTAGAATAATAATACGGAATTATATAGTTCGAGTAAGACTGAACTTGAGATTATATAATGTGATAAGTATTATAATTCTTAAATGTCCCTAGTCGAGTTTTATTGTTTATATAGGACAACAATAAAGCGTTGAGACTAGTATGTTGATTGACAGATGATCACATCTCATTGATCATTAATATAATTGATATTAATGTCAAGACATAAATACGTATTGGAGAATAGCGTATTGGGCTGACCCACCGTGAGATAACTACATAGAATATAATCAACAGTATCATAAGTTATTCTCATAGTGACAGTGATGTAATGGTCCTCAAACCTGAAATCATTATAATTTTATTCGAGGATATTTGTGTTTTGATATCATCTAAAGTTATTTCGTAACAGAGTAATGATAACGGTGATTATTGGATATATCTTGAATCGAATGAAATTATGAATGATCTAGATGGAATTTAACCCTACGATATATTCATAGTGATATCCCTGGGCCTCTTGATTGAGTGAGACTGTAAAATGCATGGCCGTGCTCAAATACTGATTTGTTTTAAACAGTCTACTCATCGATCAAGAAAAACGGATTAAATTATAACGAGGATGATACGATCCATGCCTCTAGTTTAATCCTGGATATATTGGTTAAAAGGATTATATTACATTGATACACTGGTCATGGAAAGGATGTATCGAATCGATAATTTTATTATAACATGGGTAGCAGCGACGCATTGGTAGATGCCAATCACTGTTTATGGTTTTAAATACAATTTAAAATCATTGCCAACGTTATAGTAACCTGTAGGGTCACACACTTAGAACGTGATAAAGGGAAAGTCATGTATTGGGTAGAGAAAATATCAAATCTATTGATGTTTTATTTAACGTTAAAATTGTAACACCCCGAATTTCAATTAATACTAGTATTCACTAATTACAGAATTAATAATCTCAGATGTGAGAATTGGGGGAAACGGGCTGCGTCATTTCGTTCGTCTCGGAAAAATACGCAAAATAGAGTCCGAGTTTTCGAAAATCGGAGTCCGTATGGCCCAGTTATGGCCCGATGAAGTTTGCTGAAAATTCAAAACTAAAAACAGATTTAAAAATTTAAATTGCAGATTTTGGAATGGAGCAGGCGGGGTCAGGCGGGAAGATTCCTGCCCTACCCATGTCGACAGGGCTGTCGACAGGCCTGTCGACAGGGGTGTCGACTTGCCTGTCGACTTGCCTGTCGACAGGGGTGCGGCGTCCAGTGAACCTGGGTGCACCAGGTTGGGTTCTAGGCTGGCTTAGAGGGCTGGTTCTAGAGACTTCCTAAATCTAAGGGTCCTAATCTAATCTAGGGTTAATCTAAGGGCCTAAAACACTCACCTAATCTATAAATACACCCTAAACCTACCCTAATTCATTCATAATTAAATCTTGTAATTAAACTATGGCAAAATGAAACTTGGTCATGGCCTCCACAAATCAATGAAGAGGGTTGCAAGCCAATCACTCTCTAATCAACCTCTAATCCATTCTTAGCATCTTAATCTTCTTCATTTAAAGTGCAAATTTGCTAGTTGTGAGTTTCTATCACTTTGATGATCTTTTGTTAAACTAAGTAGATGAGATGTGATGAGATTTATGGTTTTGTATGTGGATTAATGAGTCTTGAATCATATGATATGATGTTAACATTAATCCTATGTTTATGCATGTTGAGTATGTAAGTTTATGCAAGTTTAATATGATGTATGTTATGTTTGCATGATGCTAAATATGTAAGTTGTGGACTATGTGATCATATGCATGTTATGCAAGTTCATGGTGATATGCTATGCAAGTAACATGTATGTTAATATGCAAGATATGCTATGCAAGTTACATGTTTATTTATATGCAAGTTACATGTATGTTAATATGCAAGATATGCTATGCAAGTTACATGTTTATTTATATGCAAGTTACATGTTTGTTAGTATGCAAGTTACATGTATGTTAATATGCAAGATATGCTATGCAAGTTACATGTTTGTTAGTATGCAAGTTCATGATGACATTATGCAAGTTTATGAGCTAATATGCAAGTATGTTATGCAAGTTAATATGTAAGTTATATGACATATTATATGCAAGTTATGTGACATGTTATACAAGGTTATATGCAAGATATGTGACATGTTATGCAAATTCACATGCAAGTTATGTGTTTGTTAATATGCAAGATGGCACCTTTGAAACATGTTCATACATATGTAAGTTGACACCTTTTACATGTGTTATGTCATGAGAACGAAATTACGTGGGAACGATGGGGTTAATTCAATGCATAAATTAATAAGGTTGTGTGAAATTAACATAATTATGCATAACATAAAATAAATGGACATAGTATGGGAATTTGCCTATTAAGTTAGGTGTACCCATACTATGTGATGGGAATTTGCCTATTAAGTTAGGTGTACCCACACTTTGGAGTTGGGAATTTACCTATTTAGTTAGGTCTACCCATATTCTTAAAAATGTGTAATTAATTAGGGATAATTAATATAAATTATGAGGGTGATTAATTAGGTGTAATTAATTGACTAAGACACGAGGTTGGACTCAGTTGTAGCGTAAAACTGCCCGGACCCAACCGGCTTAACCAGTTGCTACAAATGTTAGCCCAATGTGAGAGGTCTTAGGCACAAACTAAATACGTGATTAATGTAAAGACACGAGGTTAGACTCGGTTATGACATAAGGCTGCCCGGACCCAACCGGCTTAACCAGCGGTCATAAAAGACAGTCTAATGTGAGAGGTCTTTACAAAGGTTACGATCTTAATTAATTAATTAAGAAACACTTAACCATATTAGCATGTAGAGGGACATGAGGGGTTAAGTGGGTGCCTTGGGTGGCATAAAGAACCTAGTGGGTTGCCTTGGGTGGCAATAGAAAATACGATTAGAATACTTAACCAAAGTGGAACATGTAATTAAAACATGATTAAAGGGTTAAGTGGGATACACTAGAAAAAGGGACAAGCTTAGGTGGGTAGCTTGTGGGAGGCCCATTTCAACCAGTAACCCATACGTATCTTTGTGGGCTCGACCCATGTCGAGGACGGGACACGCATACTGGGTTTGACTGTAAGAGGCAAACGGGTTAGCGGTGGCAACGCAAGTCGAACGGGCGTCATATGCGTCAGTGGGCCCGGGCTGGTAGGTAAGCCGTTGTTGCATCGTGTAGATATAAGCCGTGCACCGTTAATTATATCGGGTTGCCACGTTGGGGAATGGTACACCCCATGGTGGGGCCAGCATGGGTATCTGCGTTAGGGAGTCGATCGAATGGGGAGTAGTGTGTACACCTAGTGGATTGTAGGGCCCCGTGGCGTCTACTTGGTCACCTAGGGGTACGCAAGTACTATTAAGTTAATTTTATAAGTCCTTAGGTGGGATCAACCTTTAAGTTAGGAACGACTGGTGTGGTGCAGTTTAGTAATTTACCTTAGGAAGGGTAGATGCGTCTTTATCTTTTATCCTAGTTTAGTTGACTGCTTAGTATAGCCGTTCATCCCTATATGTTACCGTATATCAATTTATGTCTTCTCTGGTTACTTCAACGATTGTATTGTTAAAGTTATAGGACTCGCTCAGACTTATGTCTGACCCCGTTGTTTTTATCTTTTTCCCAACCCTCAGGTCCTACGGTGGATCCTAGCAGTAGTGGAGCTTGATCGGATTGCTGTTCCAGTCTTTAGGAGCTTGGATAGATGTAAAGCTCCAGTTATCCAGTTATCTTTTCTTTTGTTTTGGCTATTGTATGAGAGTGGGATTATGTACTTCTTTATTTGATGGATATTGTACTTGACTTTTATTGTGGGTTTATGAAGTAACCAGACATGTTTTATTTCCGCTGTTATGAGATGATGTTTTAAAATTTCAAGTACTATTTATATCTGTCTTGTTGTAATTTTTCTGTTTTATATTCACTAAAATACTCCACCGATGCTATGGCATTCCCTTAGTGAGTGATCATAGCGGGAGTGGGGTGTTACACGTGGTATCAGAGCTTAAGGTTACCGGAACAGATAAATTTTTTTGAGAAAAATATTTTTTTTAGGAAATAGTAAAGGTATTATTTTTGGAAAAAGTATTTTCAAAAACATGTCTTTTAAGAGAAAAGTTTTTGAAAAAAAGAAAAGCATAATCCCCAATAGCCATATCTTTATCTTTCGGAATCTCCTTTTTGAATCTTTCCTCTTTCGTTTCAGCATGGCTGAAGATCTTAACATCCCGGAGGGTTTAGTTATACCACTTTGGTATAGGAGGTTACAAGAGGCTAGGGCCGCGGCTGCGGGTCCAGTCAATGCTACTACACCAGAGGCAACCGTTCCTCCTCCTCAGCCTAGAGTGGATAATTTTGCTAAGATTTGTAAGGAGTTCAAGGCTATAGGAGGAAAACCTTTTCTAGGTTCAGAGACTTTCGTAGAGGCTAGAGATTGGCTTAAGGAAGTGGAAGAGTTGCTAGATATATTTGAAGTGGAAGAGGGAAAGAAAGTCAAGTTGGCGGCTTGGTTAATGAAGGGAGAAGCCTCATTCTGGTGGGAGGTTACTAATGGAGAACGCCCTGTTGACTCTTGGGCAGATTTCAAGCAAAGGTTTGGGGCTAAGTTTCTCTCAAGGGCGGAAGAGAATCTGTTTATGGAGAAGTTCTTGAATTTAAAGCAAGGGAATCTCACGGTGAAAGAATATGTCAACAAATTCAATCAATTAGCAAGGTTTGGCATAGAGTTGGTGAATACACCGGAGAAGAAGGCTTTGAGGTTCGTTAGAGGCTTGAACGAACCATTGCAAGGAATAGCTATGACTCACATACCAATGGGGGCCACCTTTGAGAAGCTTGTCTACATGGCACTTATGCATGAGGATGATAAGAATTCGAAGGCACCAGAGAAGAAGGGGGATCAGAAGAAACCGCAACAACAACAACAAGGCAAGGGTGGAAAAGGTAATGGTGACAAGAAGAAGAAGAAGAAGAAGTGCTTCAATTGTGGGACACCAGGCCACATCAGCAAGGATTGTCGCAAAAAGAAGAAGACCGGTTGCTTTCATTGTGGAGAGGCAGGACATCTTGTGAAGGAGTGCCCAAAGAAGGGGCAGAGGACGGGGTCTACCTCGGGAGGTCAGGTGCAAGCTCTGATAGCACCACCTCAGTCAGGGGGGCAAGTTCAGGCTCTCTCAGTTCCACCGATTCAGCAGAGAGGTAGAACAATTTCCGTTGAAAGTCTGGTTTTTCTGTTTGATCATCCAGTTCGTACTTTGTTTGACTCTAGCGCATCGCATTCTTTTATCTCATCATCGTTAGTTGAGTCACTGCACTTAGACACCAGTCTAGTTGATGATCCCTTGGTTGTTTCAAACCCAATTGGGGGCTCCATATATCTGTCTATGATATGTTTGGGTTTGAAGATTTCTATACTTAGCGTTGAGTTTAGATGTGATGCTTTTGTATTGGGCTTCACGGGCTATGGGTTGATTTTGGGCATGGACTGGTTATCCAGTAATGGTGCCATTCTTGATTGTGAAAGAAGAGTTGTCAGGCTTATGACCCGCTTGGGTAATGCTCTCGAGATCTCTTGTAATCCCATGGAATCTGTGTTGCTAAGTTATCTTGAATCGCTCGATGCTTCGGTCGAGAGTTTGCGTTCTGTAAGAGTGGTCCGGGAATATCCGGATGTGTTTGAAGAAGTGAAGAATTTGCCTCCGAAACGGGAGATAGATTTCCGAATTTATTTGGTGGATAATGCCAAACCAGTGTCTTTGCCAGTGCGCCACATGGCTCCTCGTGAGAGAAGAGAACTTCATAAGCAAGTAGGGGAGTTGCTTGAGAAGGGGTTCATAAGGCGAAGTATATCGGAGTGGGGAGCTCCAGTAGTGTTTGCCACAAAGGCGGATGGGTCCCTCAGACTTTGTGTGGATTATAGAGAACTTAATAAGCTCACAAAGAAGAATAGACACCCATTACCGAGGATAGATGATCTCTTTGATCAGTTGGTTGGTGCCTCAGTGTTTTCGCAGATGGACTTGGCTACAGGGTTTCATCAGTTGAGAGTGGCGGAGGACAGTATAGAGAAGACTGCTTTCCGGACTCCGGATGGTTTTTATGAGTGGCTTGTGATGCCATTTGGGTTGACAAACGCCCCTGCATACTTTGTTGATCTAATGAGTAGAGTGTTCAGAAAGTATCTGAATAAGTTTGTAGTGGTCTTTGTGGATGACATCTTGGTCTTTTCCAAGAGTGAAGAAGAACATGCCTTACATCTCAGAGAAGTGTTGGAGACTCTTCGAGCACATAGTCTTAGAGCTAAATTCTCTAAATGTCATTTTTGGAGAAGAGAAGTGCGATTCTTAGGGCATGTGGTCTCTAAGGAAGGGATAGCTGTGGATCCCGCAAAGATAGTATCTATCCAGGATTGGAAAGTTCCTAAAAATGCTACCGAGGTAAGAAGTTTCTTGGGGTTGGCAGGATATTATAGGAAGTTCATCAAAGACTTGGCGAAGATATCAGCCCCATTAACCCGCTTGACGAAGAAGAATCTGGTTTTCTCATGGGACGTAGATTGTGATGATGCTTTCCGACGGCTAAAGAGAGCTTTGACCACCGCACCAGTTTTAGTGCTTCCAGATGGGAGTAAGCCGTTTGTTGTTTATACCGATGCTTGTGGGACAGAATTAGGCGCAGTCTTGATGTAGGAGGGAAGGGTAATAGCCTATGGAGGAAGGCAATTGAGAGTGCATGAGAAGAATTACCCTACCCACGATCTAGAGTTGGCCGCGATTATTTTCGCACTTAAATCTTGGCGCCATTATCTTCTTGGTGAGAGATTCGAGTTGTTCACTGACCATAAATCATTGAAGTACTTATTCTCTCAGAAGTATTTAAACTTAAGACAGCAAAGGTGGATGGAGTTCTTAGCATCCTATGATTTCGAGATAGCGTATACCCCTGGCAAGGGTAACGTGGTGGCAGACGCCTTGAGTAGAAAAAGGCTATCTTTGAGTCCATTGTTCGTGGAACGGCGAAGCTTGGAGTTTCTTTCTTTGTTCGACTTCAGACCTTCTGTTGACTTTGTACCCGGTTTGTTGGCATCCTTGGAGGTTAGACCTACTCTCTTGGGACGGATTGGCGATGCTCAGCGAGGCGACCCACAGTTGGTTGAGTTGGTAGAGAAGCTTATAAGGGGGGAGTCGTCCAGCCATTTGGGTAGATACACCATAGATGATAGGGGATGGTTGCATAGAGACGGTAGACTTTGTGTACCGCAAGATGAGGGTTTGAAGAAGGCTATTTTGGATGATGCACATCGTTCAAGAATGACTATTCATCCCGGTGGAGACAAAATGTACCAAGATATGAAGAGAGTTTTCTTCTGGGCCGGTATGAAGAAAGATGTGGCTGAGTATGTGGCTAGATGCTTAGTGTGCCAACAAGTCAAAGCGGAGCAAAGGAAACCCGGTGGGTTGCTACACCCATTGGAAGTTCCGCAATGGAAGTGGGATAGTGTCTCGATGGATTTCATCGATGGGTTACCGAGATCGAGAAAGGGCAATACGGGAATTTGGGTTGTGGTAGACAGACTTACCAAGAGTGCCCATTTTATACCCGTAAAGAGTAAGAGGACCGCTCCATGGCTTGCTTCAGTCTATGTTAGAGAGATTGTTAGATTGCATGGCGTACCATCCAGCATTGTGAGTGATCGAGATCCTATCTTCACTAGTGAGTTTTGGAGAAGTTTGGAAGAGGCGGTAGGGACTCAGTTGTGTTTGAGCACCGCATATCATCCTCAGACGGACGGTCAGACCGAGAGGGTGAACCGTATCTTAGAAGATCTCTTGAGGCTTTGTATCTTGGATTTTGGAGGTACATGGGAAGAACATCTTCCTTTGGTGGAGTTCGCATACAATAACAGCTTTCAGTCTAGTATTGGCATGGCACCTTTCGAAGCTCTTTATGGAAGGCCTTGTCGATCTCCTACATGTTGGTGGGAATCTACGGATAAGATCTTGCTTGGGCCAGATATGGTTAGAGAGACTTCAGAGAAGATTGATTTGATTCGTAGAAGGATGAAGGCAGCGCAAGATAGACAGAAATCTTATGCGGATCGGAGAAGGACGGATCTTGAGTTTGAGGTTGGGGACATGGTTTTTGTCAAAGTATCTCCATTGAGAAATGTTGTTCGCTTTGGGTCCGTTGGGAAGTTAGCACCGAGGTTTGTTGGGCCATTTCCTATTAAGGAAAGGATTGGACGGATGGCATATAGGGTGGAGTTGCCCGACAGAATTAGTGGTGTTCATGATGTATTCCATGTATCACATTTGAGGAAGTGCTTACATGAGACCGTAGAGGTGGTAGAGCCGAGCTTGCTTAGAGAGGTAGAAGTAGAGCGTGATGCGACGATTCGACGAGCTCCTACTCTCATCCTTGGGTCAGAAACTAGGAAGTTGAGGAACAGGGAAGTTCAGCTAGTTAAAGTGCAATGGGGAGATGACGAAAGCAATGCTACTTGGGAGACGGAAGCGAAGATGCGTTCTTTGTATCCATTTCTTTTTGAGAGTATGTCTTTTAACTTCTCCTTTATCGCTTGTCTAGTACTTATCTTATCTTTAGTATATCCTCTCGCTAGTACCTATGACCTTCAGATAGGGTAAAACCTATGGTTGAAACATGTGTTTGAAACATGTTATGGTTGATGGATGCATGTGGATGCAATTGTTTGCTAGTGGTTGCTCGTGGATACATATACACACACATTAGGCACTAGATCGGCTCAGTCACTTCATGTTGCATATCGCACAAATGGATGTGGTAGTTAGATTGATGGATGTATCATGGCTGTGTTATCATATGGATGATGCATTTTTGTGTATGGTTGTGCACGCATATAGAAATTGTATGTGTCAATAGGGTTTCGCATACATATTGGATGCATGGCACTATCATGGTTTGCATTAAGGAGGTCGACTGAATCAGTAGACCGCCTGATTTTGCATTAGTATACGGACATATACACGCACTTTCTGCATATGTTCATACATCATTAGAAGTTTCTAAGGATAATGGTTGCTTGTGGTTGATGGTTTAGTAGATGGTTGTTTGGTTGGTAGGATACGTTCTCCTTAGCTTAGAGATTTCGGGGACGAAATCCTTTAAGGAGGGGAGAATGTAACACACCGAATTTCAATTAATACTAGTATTCACTAATTACAGAATTAATAATCTCAGATGTGAGAAATGGGGGAAACGGGCTGCGTCATTTCGTTCGTCTCGGAAAAATACGCAAAATAGAGTCCGAGTTTTTGAAAATCGGAGTCCGTATGTCCCAGTTATGGCCCGATGAAGTTTGCAGAAAATTCAAAACTAAAAACAGATTTAAAAATTTAAATTGCAGATTTTGGAATGGAGCAGGCGGGGTCAGGCGGGAAGATTCCCGCCCTACCCATGTCGACAGGGCTGTCGACAGGCCTGTCGACAGGGGTGTCGACTTGCCTGTCGACTTGCCTGTCGACAGGGGTGCGGCGTCCAGTGAACCTGGGTGCACCAGGTTGGGTTCTAGGCTGGCTTAGAGGGCTGGTTCTAGAGACTTCCTAAATCTAAGGGTCCTAATCTAATCTAGGGTTAATCTAAGGGCCTAAAACACTCACCTAATCTATAAATACACCCTAAACCTACCCTAATTCATTCATAATTAAATCTTGTAATTAAACTATGGCAAAATGAAACTTGGTCATGGCCCCCACAAATCAATGAAGAGGGTTGCAAGCCAATCACTCTCTAATCAACCTCTAATCCATTCTTAGCATCTTAATCTTCTTCATTTAAAGTGCAAATTTGCTAGTTGTGAGTTTCTATCACTTTGATGATCTTTTGTTAAACTAAGTAGATGAGATGTGATGAGATTTATGGTTTTGTATGTGGATTAATGAGTCTTGAATCATATGATATGATGTTAACATTAATCCTATGTTTATGCATGTTGAGTATGTAAGTTTATGCAAGTTTAATATGATGTATGTTATGTTTGCATGATGCTAAATATGTAAGTTGTGGGCTATGTGATCATATGCATGTTATGCAAGTTCATGGTGATATGCTATGCAAGTAACATGTATGTTAATATGCAAGATATGCTATGCAAGTTACATGTTTATTTATATGCATGTTACATGTATGTTAATATGCAAGATATGCTATGCAAGTTACATGTTTATTTATATGCAAGTTACATGTATGTTAATATGCAAGATATGCTATGCAAGTTACATGTTTATTTATATGCAAGTTACATGTTTGTTAGTATGCAAGTTACATGTATGTTAATATGCAAGATATGCTATGCAAGTTACATGTTTGTTAGTATGCAAGTTCATGATGACATTATGCAAGTTTATGAGCTAATATGCAAGTATGTTATGCAAGTTAATATGTAAGTTATATGACATATTATATGCAAGTTATGTGACATGTTATACAAGGTTATATGCAAGATATGTGACATGTTATGCAAATTCACATGCAAGTTATGTGTTTGTTAATATGCAAGATGGCACCTTTGAAACATGTTCATACATATGTAAGTTGACACCTTTTATATGTGTTATGTCATGAGAACGAAATTACGTGGGAACGATGGGGTTAATTCAATGCATAAATTAATAAGGTTGTGTGAAATTAACATAATTATGCATAACATAAAATAAATGGACATAGTATGGGAATTTGCCTATTAAGTTAGGTGTACCCATACTATGTGATGGGAATTTGCCTATTAAGTTAGGTGTACCCACACTTTGGAGTTTGGAATTTACCTATTTAGTTAGGTCTACCCATATTCTTAAAAATGTGTAATTAATTAGGGATAATTAATATAAATTATGAGGGTGATTAATTAGGTGTAATTAATTGACTAAGACACGAGGTTGGACTCAGTTGTAGCGTAAAACTGCCCGGACCCAACCGGCTTAACCAGTTGCTACAAATGTTAGCCCAATGTGAGAGGTCTTAGGCACAAACTAAATACGTGATTAATGTAAAGACACGAGGTTAGACTCGGTTATGACATAAGGCTGCCCGGACCCAACCGGCTTAACCAGCGGTCATAAAAGACAGTCTAATGTGAGAGGTCTTTACAAAGGTTACGATCTTAATTAATTAATTAAGAAACACTTAACCATATTAGCATGTAGAGGGACATGAGGGGTTAAGTGGGTGCCTTGGGTGGCATAAAGAACCTAGTGGGTTGCCTTGGGTGGCAATAGAAAATACGATTAGAATACTTAACCAAAGTGGAACATGTAATTAAAACATGATTAAAGGGTTAAGTGGGATACACTAGAAAAAGGGACAAGCTTAGGTGGGTAGCTTGTGGGAGGCCCATTTCAACCAGTAACCCATACGTATCTTTGTGGGCTCGACCCATGTCGAGGACGGGACACGCATATTGGGTTTGACTGTAAGAGGCAAACGGGTTAGCGGTGGCAACGCAAGTCCAACGGGCTTCATATGCGTGAGTGGGCCCGGGCTGGTAGGTAAGCCGTTGTTGCATCGTGTAGATATAAGCCATGCACCGTTAATTATATCGGGTTGCCACGTTGGGGAATGGTACACCCCATGGTGGGGCCAGCATCGGTATCTGCGTTAGGGAGCCGATCGAATGGGGAGTAGTGTGTACACCTAGTGGATTGTAGGGCCCCGTGGCGTCTACTTGGTCACCTAGGGGTACGCAAGTATTATTAAGTTAATTTTATAAGTCCTTAGGTGGGATCAACCTTTAAGTTAGGAACGACTGGTGTGGTGCAGTTTAGTAATTTACCTTAGGAAGGGTAGATGCGTCTTTATCTTTTATCCTAGTTTAGTTGACTGCTTAGTATAGTCGTTCATCCCTATATGTTACCCTATATCAATTTATGTCTTCTCTGGTTACTTTAACGATTGTATTGTTAAAGTTATAGGACTCGCTCAGACTTATGTCTGACCCCGTTGTTTTTATCTTTTTCCCAACCCTCAGGTCCTACGGTGGATCCTAGCAGTAGTGGAGCTTGATCGGATTGCTGTTCCAGTCTTTAGGAGCTTGGATAGATGTAAAGCTCCAGTTATCCAGTTATCTTTTCTTTTGGCTATTGTATGAGAGTGGGATTATGTACTTCTTTATTTGATGGATATTGTACTTGACTTTTATTGTGGGTTTATGAAGTAACCAGACATGTTTTATTTCCGCTGTTATGAGATGATGTTTTAAAATTTCAAGTACTATTTATATCTGTCTTGTTGTAATTTTTCTGTTCTATATTCACTAAAATACTCCACCGATGCTATGGCATTCCCTTAGTGAGTGATCATAGCGGGAGTGGGGTGTTACAAAAATGGTATAACGGCGATTTCCTTGTTTGATGGTGCACACTAGGTTTTATAGGGTATTTTAGTCCTCATTAAATAGTGGTGGACCGTCAAAAAAAATAAAAGGTGATAAGATCCAATTGAAATTCAGCCGATACATTTTAATATATAAAACCCTATTCATGGCGGCGGCTAGCACCAAAATCCCAATCCCTTCTTCAATTTGATCGGAGAAGAACACGTTTGTGTGGACTTCTATGGAGGCTCGACACATGGAGAGCTCCAGATTCGATTCCTCCATCTCTTCTCTGTTTCGAAGACGGTATGGTTTCCGTCGGTTCAACGCGTCAGGTACAAGAAGTTCAATCCCAAATTTATATAAGTTTTGTTTTAATTTCTTGCTAAGATCCTATTTTAAGTTGTTAAAATACAGAAGTGGAACCCGATTTGATCGGATTTTTCCAACACATGCGACAGTATCTTGACCGAGGTGCAATTGCAAGTAACGACTTGAACGGATCTCAAAAAATATGCACTGGGACTTAAGTATGCACTGGAGGCAGCAGGATCCGATAAGATATAGCTTAATATCAGTAATGCATCAATTGTCAGTTCTGTTTTAATACATATTTACAGGACTTTTTGGATTTGATATTTTTATTTCAGTGAAAGGCTATGTTGGTTAAGTCTTTCATTTTGGATATACATTTTACTGATAAATTTTTGAACTTTGGTCAAATCGGATTAAAATATTCACCAAATCGGATTAAAATGAAAATTTTGTCTAAAAAGGAGCAGTTGATCGAAATGAAAGGCTTCCTTATCTTTACATACCGACCTTCAACAAAATGGTTCTAGATTTTGAATTACTAGAATTTACATCTTAATGGGTAATGTATACTCTTTGGTATATTTTAATATTTATGATTGATTATTTTTTTACAGATGTATTGATACTGAAGTTTAACAAACTGCCCTTTTTTGATGTTTTATGGTAGCACTAGCATACCGTTTTTACTGACGATACATAGTTTTCCGTATTATGTATGTATTTGAAATCTTAAAATGCACTGTTTTGTAGATTTAAATGCAGCTTACAGGCTTTCTGCCTTCAAAGAAAATGACTTCATGGAGTAGTGTGTTTTCCGTTGTGTGTGTTTGTGTGCATATATGTGTATATATACACAAACATACATACGTACATACATACATATATACATATATGTATGTGTTTGTGTGCGCGCGCACGCGTGAATGCTAAATATTTGCAGATTTATTCATTTTGGAGGTTAGAAGCAATGGGGCACTAAACAAGATCAAAGGCCTTAATTTTTCTATGATTTGAGCATGATTTCCCCTCTTAACAAAAAAGTTTACCCATATATTCTAGCATGATCATAATTCTAGAAACAGAATCAATGCCTCATTAAATTTCTGAGCAGCCTCTTGACCGAACATCTTTAATCTTCGGGAGAAGCTTATTAAACAGTAATTTTAAAGATGCAATTTATGAAGTACAAGAAAACCAGAGAATATGGTAGCTCATATATGTAAAACCGTTCACTTTCCTCTCTAACCATCACTAGGGTATCCCTATTTGATCTTTCTTTTTACAGTATTATTCTTCTAAATTTATCATTTGTTTCTTATTCTTTTGAAAAATTAGTTGGCATTGGTTAGCTTGGTTGCTTGACATTAAATGTATGTTGCCAAAAATGCTGATTATTTCGTTAATGTATGAATAGTTATGAATCCATAATTAATGAGTTTTGATTACATACCATTTGCTACTTCTCTCATCTCATCCATCTTTTTTTTATTCTACAATATTGCATGTGTATATTTTGAAATTTCTAATTATTTAATGAGTTTTGAGAGGTGACTATCTCAGTTGTCATTTTTCTCGACCATCAACTAAATCTTTACCTTCATCATCATAGTATAATATAGACATTGACAGCCCTTTTTCATACTTAAACTCCAATAGTAGTATTCTGATCACAGAGATTTTCATTAATGGATATTATGATGATTATGTTTGAATGCTATTTTATTTACTGTTAGTTTATGATTTTTGATGATAGTATCGTTAGTGTTTAATCTGTTGAATTTTTTTGTACTCATTGTCTTTGCCTACAGGTGGAAAAAAAGTCTCATACTTGGGTTTTGGTTTCAGTGTTATTCACTACCAGTATATTTTTTATGGCAAAACTGATTTCCTTTATCTGTTTTGTTTGTATTCTACAATTCGTCGATTGTTTCTATTGTTGGGTTTCCCTACTCGCTTATTTGTGAAGTATGATATTTCAAACTTTGTTGAAATATTTATGGTTAAAATAATTACTACTTTCCTAAGGTTATCTAATACATTTGTATTGTTGAAGTTTAGCAAAATACAGATAAAGCCTTGAATATACTATAACATTTACCATGTCATATTATTTTATTTATTGTTGACATGCTTATTTTTGTGGTGTTATTGGACATGAAAAATTTGGCGGTTGGGAAAAAAATATTATAACAGTTGCAGTTCAATTTTGTGCTATTTCACACTAATTTTGCGTTATAATCTCACTCCTTAAGTTCTTATGCTTTATGATATCCAGACCTACATGCAGCTTTGCAATATCTTAAGCATCAAGGAATCCAATTTAGCCAAATCCGAAGGGAAAAAAAGTTTTTTGAATGCATCTTCTATATTTACATGGTACGATCTTTTAAATTTAGATAAGTATAGTATATTGTCTATTGCTGTCAATGATATGATTTTTTATTACTTTTTTAGTCCATTAACAGTATTTGAGCAAATCATATTAAGTTAATCAATTTGTTAGAGCAAATCATCATGTTCAACCTGCCATATTTGTTAGAGCAAGCCTGTTTTGTTAACATAGTGGAAACCATGCAATCTATGCTATTTATATTAGTTGATCAATTTGTTTGCGATAACTTTGGAACCATTCAACAGTTATAATTAGGCAGCAGTGTCTTATTGCCTTCATTCGTATTGTTCACGATTGCTTAGAATTAGTTTGGACTAAATGAAAGCTGTACATTTTATCTATATTTATCAGTGCACTTCTTTAATTATATAATTAAATTTATTATATGTGTACATGGATCGGCAGGGGTGCTAAAGGGGTGCTCACAAACAGGGGTGCCCCCGATCGCTCCTCTCTCTCTCTCTCTCTCTCTATATATATATATATATATATATATATATATATATATATATATATATATAGGGGCCGGCTATTTGGACACAAAATAAAACACAAATAGAGAGACATAAAGCCTCCACCGTTTGATTTGTTTGTCTTTATGTGGAGAGTGCAATTCATGGGAGGATCCAATGATTGAGATTTATTGTGTGCAATTTTGTGTTCCCATTTTGTGTCTAAATAGAGTTTCCCATATATATATATATATAGTTATCTTTTGTTATTCAAATTAATTTGTTTCTATTTCAATAGGAAAAATTGCATATAAATCAAATGCTGTATATCTAGATTTAGATATTCTAATAACTTATTTTTATACAAAAAGATTTGCATAGCAAATGGCACGCGCGCGCACACAGACACACGGAGACACACACACGAAAATTGATAATGATATTACTATGATAATAAAATAGTGGAATAATACATCATCACAAACATCATCAACAGCCTGAGTTCTGAACAAGTTATATACATACTGAAACATAACTTTTAGTGTTATTACAAGCCTTCAAGATGATTCAAATTTGCTTTGGGGCTTTTTTTCAAGTATACATCGATTGGACATAATTCTTAAAATTTACGGAGTGTAGATAATAGAGATATCATTTAACAAAGAACCCCTATTCTTAGGCCATTGACCTTGATGGAAATCTGACGCACTTTTCTTGGAATAAATGGTGAATCCACGTACAATATATTATATTTAATTTGTCTCATGTCCACACCTCAGTTAATGTAGCTGTTCTTAAAGACAAAACTCTGATAGAATCTTAACTGATAGCATCAACCCAAATTAATTTAAATGCTAAGAAATCCATCTTGCCTTTTTTTATTAGAATGTTTAATCACAAATCTATTTTGCCTTCTTTTCAAATATCCTAAAATTTCTGACTATGGTAAATTAGCAGTTTTAAGTTAGCATATATTTTTCTAATTTATATGGATTATTAATTAAGACTTTAAACCTGATAAACATATGATCACTTTTACTATCTAACATTAAATTAACAAATGTGTGGGTTGATTATTTATGTTCTTCCTTCTACAAAATAAAGTTTGCTGTAGTGTTTCTACCTAATTTGTGTTTCATCAAACATTTGTGGTTTAACCTTACTATGTTATTGCCATGAAACCAGTGATATTATATACATAACTATTCTTTTGTTTGCATCGTATGTTATATACAATATTTTACTTTTACATGGTATGTCAAATATTCTTTTATTGAGTAACTATATCTGGTTAATTATTTAATTTCAGACTTCAGTGGCGATTATAATCCAAATTAGTGTTTTTACATGGTATGTCAAATATTCTTTTTTTTTTCGGTCTTTGTTAGTTAATTATAATAATGTAATAAATCTTTGTATATAAGACAACTTTATCTTTTTTCAATATGATTTTAGTAATCCTCTATTAACGTATGTCAAGTTATTTCTATGCGTATATCGAGATATATTTGATTTCGATCTAACTAATAGAAACATTAAGTAACCTAGGTGAATTTTTCTTGGGTTGGTATCTTTAAATTCTCATATGGAAACCAATCTTTCAATATAAACTTCAGGTAATGAATCTTTCAATACAACTTATGGTTTTTATTAGAATTCTCATGTGACTTATTCCTGCTTGCTTCATTTTGACAAAGATGAAAGATGCTTGCTATTATATTTTATGTTTGGATATACTAGATGATAAGATGATTGATTAGCATATGTAGTGTGTATTTTTGAAAATTATGCTGCTACATATGATGTTTGAGTGACATAAATTATTTCTTTATTATAGGAGAAACATACCTTTGAATCCTTGATACTCCTTAGACAGTATAAAGTTCTCAAACTAGCTACAACAGTATCATCATTATAATGAGTCATATATATTAGATTTTTTTTTCTATGAATATATGTGTGCCAATTTTTCTTTACTTAATCATACAATATTTTGCTGCTGTGCAATGTAATCAATTCTATACATCATAACAGGTAGATGTTGAGCGATCAATTGGATGGTGAGCATGACAATGTTTAGTAAGTTAAGTAATAAATTATATTTGGTTAATTTTTCAAGTGCGGTGGACATATAATCGGAATTAGAACTTTGACATAGGTATGTCAAATATTCTTTAAATCTTTGCATATGAGAAAACTTTATCTTCTGCCAATTTGATTTTTAGAATCCACTTCCAAATGTTTGTCAAGTTATTTCCTGTCGGATATCGGAATATATTTGATTCCAATCATTTCAATGGTCGGACATACCCGGAAACTTTAGGTCTAATCCTTTTTTGGATCACTTCTTTCGGGCTGAATCTTACCTTCTTTCCCATGCATTAAACATTAGGTAACCTATAAAGTGGTGAACTTTTCCATGGTTGGTGTATTTAAACGCTATATTGAATTGTACATATGTTTGTAAAATGAAAATGGATGTGATAAATAAGTGATACAATTTGGCTTCACTTTTCAATTATATTTATGCTTTGGCATAAAGGCAAATTAATCTAGACAAATTATAAGTCCGTTGTTTTTTGGGGATAACAAATCCTGTTTGTTGAATAGGGAGACAATAAATGTATCACTGTAGCGTTAAAGTGTTGCTACATTTTTTAACCTACAGATTATTTAACATTTTGCATTAGGCATGAATGATTAGACTAAACTATCAAAGTTTGATGTTCTTACTGAAATAGTACATGCATGGAAAGTACAAGAAAACAAGATGCATTGAAAAGAAATGGAATAACAAAACAAATTTACACAACAAGACACTATTTACATGGATTGTAACTGTTCAACAGGGATGATATGTACCACTTTCGGTAAAAAAAATCCTCCAACCTAACTGCAAACGTCAAATTTTCTTAAATCCATTAGAAACTGCCTTTGGTTAGCTGTTCAGATAATTTTATCAATGATATAGATAAGCCATGCTGCCGCTGAAGCATGTGCCATCATATTTTGTTTTGTTGTTGTCCTTGCAATCAAAGTTTCTTAGGTTGGCGATGGATGCTGGTAATATACAAATATTTGACCCATTTTTCATGTTGGGTTATTTGTAATTTATGTTGTTGGGTGCAAACTTTTGAAAAATAGGTGAATAACATATTTTTCAATGTGGCTTCGCTAATAATTTATCCCAAGCACAGGTGACAATGTTACAAAATAAACTGAATTTGGGTACATGTATGAGAAGCACTGTTGTTTACGTGGGGATCAACCAGTTAGTCTGAGCTGTCCTTGGAATGAATAAAAAATTTCTTTTGTTATTGATCACAACATTGAAACATTTTTTAATAGACGTTCATCTAAGCGGCTTGGACAATTATTCATTCATCATGATTAACATGCCAATAACTAATGCAAGTGACAGGAGACTGCACACTCCATCGATGGAATTTCACATTAAAATATTTGTTCTATTTGTAGTTTGCGGCTCGAGAAACAACGATGGTATCTTCCCTTGCTACTTATATGCTTCAACGGTCTCTCAGATATATCTAGATATAAATCACACTTATAACTATAGTGATATTTTTCAATTCTAGCGTGCATAAAATATATGTTTCATATGATATATACCCAGGCTTGAACTGTCGAGTATAGAGGTATGATGCAATGGGTGCTTCCAATAGCGTCAAGCATCCACATCTCCAATCCAGTTGAATTAGCACAGTGCGAATGATCAATTTGCATTAGAATCTTCAGACACCAAAGCCCAGTTACATCCTAATTCATCCAGAAACTCTCTAAATTCAGTTTGTGACGTCCATCTAATTTATATATAGCTTACTGGATTTAAAGAAAGCCAATGATCTAATGTGGTACAAAGCTAACAAAGTTATTGTAGTTACAAGTGAAGGATACAGTGCATCTCGGGGTTGTTTTATGTTTAATTTTGTTCCTATTTTACTATTTTTAAACTGTGGTACGTTTCCGTTTGGGTTTCTCGTGCAAGTTTATGATTTTTATTAGAGCTGTTACCTTCATTCTTGACTTATTTTTTTGGATTATAAAGTTATCATTCGAGGGTTGTTAATTCATATTTTGTTCCGTTTTTCACATTATTATCTGATATTTGTTGGATACTAGAAGGATATTAAGCATTCCTTTTTTTGCAGCTTAAATTTATCTTGCATTTGATGTTATTGTACATTAATGGTGTAGTGGTCATGTCACTATTATGAGTTTAGATTCTGCTGTAAATTTAATGTTTTTTTTAATTAAAAAGTTAATAGGTAGGCTGATTGAAATAGTTATCTTCATTTATAATGGTTGGGCCAACTTAGGACAGTGCAATTTGTAACGTTCTGATAAAATTGTTTCATCTAAGCTTTTCTTCTCATAAATAAATATTTTGATCCTCATATGAATAGTTACATGTATTTGGCACGCGTTCTCTTATTCTCTTACGAAGTGTATAATCTTATTGAGATAAACTGTTATACGTGTTTAAATTGTGAAAATCACTAATCGGGAAATTCAACATGTTGTGTAAATCTTTTTTCCAATGTTATTGCTGTGCAGGAACTTACATGTTTAGTGTATCATGTATTTATAATTAGATATGAAGGCTAACATAGTGACTGTGCCACAAGGTGTTCTTTCACTATCTATTTCCCTATTTTTCCTTTAAATATCACTAAATCATAAATATCCTATACATAAATGTTGACTTTTCTATATTTACTAAGCATGACATAGAAAAAAGGAAAATGAATAAACAAATCATAGCACTAACAAGGCAATCTACAAATCTAGCATTCAAACTGTATGCCTCTTACAAATTTGCTTGCATGCTCATTTTATTGATTTTCTGTAAAGTATATAAGTACAACATATTCACGACGCACGTCTGCGAAGCACGGGTTCGCTCTAGTTTATTTCAATTTATAATAATGGGATTCAACTTTCTATTCGCTCAACAATTTTATTAAAGCATTGATGAATCTTTATACAACCAGCTAACAAGCAATCAACAAGCATTACACAATAACCAAATCATTCAATTTATATTAACTTCCATTATTATCGAATATTAATGTTTACTTATTATTTCACTTGGGTTTAATATCAATCGATTTATATCAGATTGATTTCCGTTCCATTATTATTAGTTCGATTTCAAATTCCAAATTTATCTTCACATAACCATGTCGAGTTCCAATTCCATATTCAATTTACTAATGGATTTTCCAATTAGTTTACTTCCATTACAAAATCCAAATTCCGTTCCATTTTAATTCCAAGTTATAATTCTCATTTACCAATTTCATATATGAAATTAAATGGTTAACAAACCATTTCAAATTTGATAATTCAATTTGAATTCTATTCACAACAATCATTCACACTAACATATCAACAATTTATTAAAATTTCTTTACTTTATATATGGAAATATAATTTGGGCAAAATTATTTCATTTACCCTTCTTTTCAAAACAATGTTGTGTCAGCTGCTAGTTCGAATGCTGTTCAACACTTGAACTGATCAAACAACACAATACAAAATATTTATATATAAAATATACAAATACGCACTCTCATATATATACATTCAAACTTAATCTAGGGTATTAATAACCCCATCTCTATCGAGTTATGCCACAGAGTCAAGGTTATTACTAAACCTCGCTCTGATACCACTATAACGACCCGGGGAATTCGACGCCCGAATTCCAACAACAATACATCAATCCGTATTACTTGTTAGAACTCAAGTATCGAAAACATCAGATAGTTATTAGAAAGAAATTATAGGATGAGATAAGAAAGAAAGAAATGTTAGAATAGAAGAAGAAGAATAACAACACAACCACATCATAGTCTCACATCGCAGCGGAATAAAATATAATATAGGAATAGACCTTTATTGAGAGCTTGAAATAATACTTACATTACACTAGAGTACAACAATACATCTGGACAGTTATAGATATCTGTCCTCATATACAACCCACAGCGGAATAAATACTAATAAGTCTGTACTCCTTCAGCACGTCCTCTAAACTTCGTAGTATCCAATAACCTGAACTTGAAAACCCGGGCCAACCCGAGCATTAAAAACACTAGGTCAGTCTGGTGGATCAGAGTGCGAAAAATCGCTATGTTTATATAACATCCATATTGATTTTAAAGTCAAAAATCCTTTTGAAAGAAAAGGATAATAGTAAGACCAGCCCACACAAAAACACAGACGGTTTTCACCTTACTATAACCCAAAACACTTTTGAAATCATATATTTCTCTGATATTATAATAGTGTCTAAATACAATTAAATAACAATCTAGCGGAACGCTTGCATCTCAAGCTCTACATATATATTATACAATCAAAACCACAGGCTCTTATTGGAGATTGGATTTCCAACTATGACAAGGTATGGGACCACCGGTCGATAGTGTATCTCTAGAGGCGAATACACTGGGTTTAACAAGAACGTCTTGCAACCCGGCCCACACATGACCGACCACTCATTTCGCTTGAGTGTATCGAATGTATATCACAACCGGTTGGGATCAGAAACCATTTCCAGAAAATGACAGCATCGATAGATTAAAGAAGGAAAAGGAATTTCTCTAGATAGGTGGTTATACACCCTAATGGGTGCGACCCACATAGCCACGCTGCCTGCCCGATTTTTGTCATTTCTTGGTTGATGAGGCTTGAGGTTTAACATTTTCTCCTTTAGAACATCACAATCACTTTGGATGCCACATCGTCAGATCCGCTAAATCATTAATTGACGTTCACAAAAATACTCTGGGTGTTTATGCTAAGAGAAGGTGTCTTCTCTGCCACCTACAGAAATACGTTTGTAAAAATCAATGTACATGATTCTTAAGAAATACTATGTCAGACATCCGTCCATACAAGTCATCCAGGAACAGGATGAACCGAAGGTACCCTCCTACCAAATCCTAGGAATCACCCTATAGATCAGTAGCGAGTAGTCCTTGCAAATCAGTAGATTTCAACCACGACAGAACCACAATATATATCTGGAATAAATTATAAGTTAAGTTAATATATAGTAGACTTTGAAAACTATAAGGGTTGACTAGAGATATAAGTAATCCTTCCGTTTTATGAAGATCTATGGTCTTCAATGGCTCCGTCTTGATCAGCGTATGATATCTTCTCAATTTCGTATTTGCTGGTCAGAATGGTTTTCGAATATAATTCGATCCCGGTCTTTCCATTCCAACAATCGTATTGGTTAGATTAAAACCTCCATTCAACTATAAAAATAAAATGGACTCACTGGTTCAGTATTCAGCATCACTTGGCCTTTTTTTAATTTAAAAACAAATTAAAACTTCTTAGTTTTCCAACTATTTTAAATATGGCATTACTTCTTATCTTATTATAAGAATATAAAGAAAACTCTTTTTAAACACTTTTACATTAACTCAAATAAATATATATAATTCAAAGACTTTGAGTTCAATCAAATCTCATATAAAAATATCGTTACGAAATCACTTTGATTTTCATTGCTTGGAGACAATAATTAACACTTGTCCTCTTTTGAATAACTTATTCCTTTATTTAGTAAATATAGTATAATTTCACAAATCCTTTCTATTTCCTTTACATTGGACATATTATCTTATACTCCCATGTCCTTTTTATTTCCATTACTCTGGGATTATTATTAAAATTCCTCGAACCCTTTTTTCCATAGTCGGAAATATTTCCGTATCTTGATTCTCTTATCTTAACTACTTATCACTCGTAGTATTTAACTTCAAATCCATTAAACCATTTTCAACTTGAAATTCTCGTTTCAATTCCATTCGTTCACTTAATCTAATTATTAAATATCATTACTTAAAATCATCATTTTAGCCTCACACTTTTTTATAACCTGTATTTATACAACTTTGGTTTAATACAAAACCCTTTTTATCACAATCTCTTCTCGCTTAATTCAATTGTTAAGTAAACATTAAATTTAAACCATCGCATCAGTTCCAAAACCTCTTTTATAACTTCATTATAAAACTCAGATTCAATGTAAAACTCATTTATAACCCCTTTTCAAAACTCGACCATATTCCATTCCCAAAATCGGTTACTTACTTAAATGTATTTTGTTTAAGTAGTAATTACTTAAATTATTATTAATTAAAATAATAATTCTCTTCATCATTAACTACCCAAGAAGTAGTTAACTTCTTTATTAACTAAATAAATAATAAATTTCTTAATATAAAATCTCATTAAAATTAACCAACATTCCTTAAACAGTTTCCATTCGATTTATTTGACCATAACTAATTTAATTTAATAATCAACCCCTGTTAAAGCGGTCGACTCACTTGATTCAAAATACGGTTATCTCGTTTACTAATTTTAATAAGCTCTTACTTTAAATTAATTAAAAAATATAATTAATTTAAATAATTCCATTTAATTCAGCTCTTAACTCGTTACACTAAATTCTACTCATCTACTTATAATTGTTATTAACACAACAATTTTCTTTATAAACAATTTAGTAATTTCTTATAAACTTTGAATAATAAGTAATGAACATTTATTTTCTTTTAAATCACTTTTATTCTAATTAATAGATTTAAAATCTATTTTAAGTTATAAAATAAATTTTATAACTTCATTACCGTTGATTCACTTGACGGTAAATCAACATTTATAAAACGATTGACTTATAAGGCCATATGCTGCCAATCACCCAATCAATATTTTCCATTGGTTACTAACAAAACAAACGTTGAATTTAGATTCAACGATCAATAAACAAATCGATCATCTAGTCAGGTTGGTCAAACAGTTCATATAATGTGATATGAAAATAAACAATAAATTTGAGGAATCCCGTTGGATCCCTCCAGCCTGTTCTCCTCTACATCCAAATACATTATCTCAATAATGTGATTCAATTCAATAACCAGACAAATAAATAAATAAATAACAGTAGTCCAAGCAGACATATTTTGATTTAATACGTTTATATTATTGTAAACGTAACCAACTAGGTAAATTACCTCGTTTGGAATTTACCGTTAAAATAACGGTTAGATTTTATTTATATTAAACTAACGTTTAATCAAACAATTTAACCAATATATATAAATAACAGCAACCAACAAACAAATTTCAAGCATATCAGACAAAATAAAACCCGATTTATATAAAATATAAATGGGGTAAAAACTGAGTGAGTTGTACTCACCTGCTTTCCATTCGTTCGCTGAAACAATTCGTTTTAATAACTCGTGGCTGCACCCAACTCTGTCTAAACAGGCTCCAAAATATAGCACTTGCCATACCGTCTTAACGCTTGTGATCTTGTCAATTTCTGATAACATGCGAACACGTTATAGAATTTACACCTATTGGTTTAAATTTAAACGGATGTAAACTTCTAAAATTTATTCATTAATCACGTATCATAACCGAATTTGCTTGTTAATGTATTTAACAATCCCGTGTTTTCTTTTGCTGAAAATAGAAGGCTCGGACTTCCTATCCCTTTGTAATATAAAACATGCCTGCTTATTTTCCCCACAAATACTAAGGTCGATTTATAAAATTCAGTTAATTATGTTTAAACTAACATATGATTTATCACCTATAATTGTTATAAAACAAACTCTAATTCACTTTCCCGGGCATGATGCTCGGTTTTTGGCACCGCTGGGACTTACCAGACACGTTTAAAATTAATACCAATGCTCAGTATAAACATACTTAACTATATGCTTGATTAATACCGATTAGGCACTTAAACAAAATGAAAGACCCAATACTCACCACACATGCTGTTCATTCTGCTGTTTTGAAATTTGTCACTTGATCTCTTTATTTTATTCTATTTTGTTATATTCTTAAAACTTGATCAAACACTTAAATCTCTTTAAAATAATACCACACTGTCTACGTTAATACTCAGTATACTGTCGAAAGCGGAACTTACCCTTACACGAACAACAACTCTACGTCGAAGCCCAATATGTCCGCTTGTATCTACGGTTCATGCTTCTTCATTATCAAAAATGTACCCACTTCTGTAAACAGCAACTTAACTCGCGTATGTATTTCTTCCTCAGTTCTTGTTCTATTACAATGCTCCAAAACAGTCCCCCTTGCTCACGTTACATCTTCCCTCTTCGAACAACACCAGCCACCCAACCAGCTCCGACTCTCAGACTACCAGAGAATCGCCTCTCCTTCATGCGCATGACATATACCGTTCGAGGAAGTAAAGGAGTGTACCGCTGCTTGCCCCTTTTTTTGTTAAATGGTGAAGGAATCGATTTCTTTTGCTGGAGGAAATGCGAAATAGAAAGTGTGGAGATGTGTACTCATTTTGCTTTGAAGAAATGTAGAATGCGAGATATGTATGTATTTATAGTGAAATGATTCTTGGCCTCCAACTAATTAGGTATATGGGTGTGTACAGGCTAAGATGGGGTTGTGATCGATATGAAAATTCATGTCTGGTGATTGGAGAGAAAACACGGGAGAAGGAAATAAGTAGACTTGTAGCTGCAGTACAGCTTCGCAATGAAGGAAGGTAGACATGTGCAAATATTAATTTGATGAAGACTATATATACGTACAGGGTAGGACTTGTACAGGACAGTGTTGAGTGTTTACTAGTGAAACGACCCGAACCCACCCTTATGGGAAAGCGTGGATTGAGTTTGAGAACACGACAAAATAGAACACAAACAGGAGAACATTTCATTGCTATTCACAACCATCAGAGTTACAAGAATATACAGAGTTTTAACCAATATATAAATTTGACAAATATCAGAGGTTAAAATACATTACATAACAGCGGAAGATAGTACAAAACACAAATTAAAGGAATACGCGGATACAAAGCTCTCCGGGTATAGTTCCAGCTGTTAACCAAGGATCCTGTGAATATAAATCTGCAAAACCAAAACTACTAGCTGCCCGTGCGGAAAATAGGGGCACCCAGAGTTTAGGTCAAAACAATAAACACCAGGTCAGTCATGTGACTGGTGTGAGAACTAAAACAGTTATAAATCTTTATTTTAAAGTTGGGTAAATCAAGTGACCATGCCGTATAACACAGAAAGGGCTTTACACCAAGAATACCAGTGCATAAAACAAACAGCACAATGCTAAAATAAAGAACAATGAAGCTATTATAAGACCCAGGTCCCATCACACAATGCAACACAAGCCGGAGGATAGGGTTTTACCTTATAATAGCCAAAGCATGATTGATACATTTAAAACAAGTTATTTAATACTATAATAAGTGCATAGTGTTAAAACAACTTCAAATATAAATGTATCAATCCTAGACAACATGGGTACCATATATCATGTCGCCAATACTAGGCTATACAATCAAAACCGAAATGTCACGTATTTGGAAGTTGGATTTCCATTGTGAATCGAGGCAAAAGATAGTCCTCACCGATTCGAGATGCTCTAGTCCGTGTCTCAAGAACAGCCGCAACTGCCCCATGGATCGCCAGGGCCGGTCCACCGATGTGGATTAAACATAGACCTTGGACACTACGTTTCCCCGCCCTATGGGGCGTCAGTCTGGCCCGTCTGCCGACCAGAAGCATCGGCCGAAACCGATATCACGAGGCGGCTCAATATCCATCATCCACATAAGCAATGTCAGCCAGTTCAAGCACTGACACCACTTCTAACTAGAAGAAAACGCATGCCCTCCCTGAAGTCTGTCTCCCGTTTTTGGTCCACCCGGGGTGTGAAACTCGCGAATTAACGCTATACACAAAGCTACGCCACACAGGCCGTGCTTTGATCATCACCACAAGACTTTGCTTTTCAACAGAAGCCTTGATCATTTGCCACTTAGGCATGCCACACAGGCAATCCACTCCATGCGACTGATGTCTATCGATATACAACCTCTGATCCGCGCATCTCAGAGAGGGGTGAAGTAAAAGAATAAATTCCCCGTCTCCAGGAAGATGTATATTTAACAAAGATCAATCAACACAGAGCAAAATCCAATGTCAGACACACAGTCCATTTACAAGTCCGTTCTGGGTCTAAACGAAACCGGAGGCACTTTCCTCGCATATCCGTCGATCTCCAAGTATGTCTGGACGATACCAATTGATTCTCTCCTCTTGGGTGTACAGCCCAATCAAGATGGTTAGTAATTATCCAAACGATGTGAAGACCCTCGGTCTTTAACCATCGTCTTCACCTCCGACGTATCGTCAAATCGGTTATTCAGAATGGGTATAACCCGACCTTTCTGAATAACCATCGTATATAATAAACAAGTGTTACACAAACACAACATACGCCTCATTCCAATTCAGAATATTCTTTTATTCAAATATTCACATTCTTAGTGATAGGTTCTCGTTAATTTTGTCAAAGATAAATTCTTCTAAATTTATTCTTTAATCTTCCTTCGGATATCAATTCAATCTAATTAAAGATTCATTAAAACTCCACTTAGTTTTAATCTTTAACTGGGTTAAAGAACCAATGTCATTTAAAACACGGTTCACGATAAACCCTAAATCACACCCCCTTGTTAATCGAGTTAAAGAACAAGTGTTATTTAAAACACTGCTCACGATAAAACAAAAAACCAATTTAAATTCAATTCCAATTAAACACTATTTAACTGGACAATTTCACCAAACCTTAATTAAAAGATTTATTCTTTTCTAAACTGGTTTCAAGAACAGTGTTATTTAAGACACCATTCACGACGAACCCAAAATCACATTTGATATTAAATACAAGGATCTAAATAGAAAATATATCGGCTTATATTCAATATCAAATTTTGAAACCGACAAATATCGTATTGGAATAACGAGAACTATATCTTCCAAATTCCTCTAAAATATTCATATCATCACGGAATCCAATATCGAAATATCCCAAAGATAATTTCAATCCAATTCCCTTCCAATTCACTTATTGGAAATTCTGGTTACTCTTAAAACCATTTTAAATCCAATTTATTTATTAAAAATAAATAGATTTTAATTCTAGTCAAAACCAGTTCAACTTGATCAAAATTTATTTTTTTATCTGCACCAATATGGAGTTTTTTGCCCCAACTTCTTCCGAATCACTTATTTTGATTTTACATAAATTATCACTATTTTTAATAATTTTATCAAGGCCCGTACAGTCGATTTCCACTAACGGCCATCGAACTGCAATTATAGCGACCTTTTCCAAATTTGATTTGGACATAATTCCAAATCCAACTACTAGATTTCAAATCTCTTATATTCGTTGAAAAGCACTTTTCGATACAAACCCAACGGTTCCGGTTTTAGGAGAATCCGACGGTCGGATCTCCCGTAATGTCCACGCAAAGTCAATGGTCGAAATTCGCGAACTGCCGCGGCGTGGCGCGTTCTATTCAGGCCATTAAATATATATATATATATATATATAATATATATTATATATATTACGTTTAAAACATATTTTATAAATTCGTTTTAAAATCGATTCCAACTTCTTATTCAAATTTTGAACCAAAATTGAATATTCGACATCGTTATACTATAAACGATATTATTTTCAAAATATTTGAATTTGAAATAATTATCTTATCGATATTTGTTTTGAAGGCGAATAAAATCGATATATATATTGTTCGCGTCCTAAATGGGGCAAATCTACCCAACACGGCTTAATATATTCCAAATATTCTTACCTCAAATATTTTTACTCAAATATTTTTACTTCAAATATTTTTACTTCAAATATTCTTACCTCAAATATTTTTACTTCAAATATTTATCTTCAAATATTTTTACTTCAAATATTTATACTTCAAATATTTCGAATTTTCCAAATTTGAATGTGGCCCAAACAAATACCATATAATTTTATTTATATGGACAGCATACAACACATGTATATAATCAACCATCATCCAAAGTGCACTACACAACTGCATAAGCATTAGATATAAATAATCAACGCTTACAACAGCTTGTCAACCAATCGATTGACATGCAACTAAACAATCAGGAGTAGTGTACGTCAATTTTCATCCCAACACCTGTATGGGGTTTCAACCAACAAAACACACATTTATTCGTGCAGTCGGGCGATGTGTAAAATATATCAGCCCAATCAACTTCTGTCAAATAGGTTTACATAAAAAAAACCTCTGGTTTGAATATGGATCTTTAATTTTAACTAGCTAAATTTTTCTAACACTTTTTAGAAAATTTCGGCAGAACAACGACACTATACTAAAAATGGGATAAGGTCTAGCCTTATCCCTCGCCTTATAACGGCGAGCGTCTAATCCTAACCTATTTCGCATCGATTTATTTATTTATCAAATCACGCAGAGCATCCAAATAAATAAATAAATACTCAACAACCACAATGCCATTACGACGCCACAATTGGCTATTCGTGGAGTGGGAAATTAGTGTGTTCCACACATCGCTTTCAACAAAGGTGATGGTGCGAATTCGAGTGTTGAACTCCATGTAATTTAAATAAAAATCTACACTAGCAATTTTATTTAAAGTGAGGAGTTCTCACATATTTTTGCTTAACCAAACACCGCGACTCTTCTTATGTAGAGCATCTTCGCCGTGCTTTTTATCACTTCCGTTGCCCGTATTCATGTATTTTCCGTTTGAACCACATTCAAATAGCACCGACCATCTAGGGCTTGCCATCACTCGACATAGGCGCCTCCTGAGCTGGATCGGAGGAGGGGCTACTGCTGAGACGTTGTCGAGGGATGCTGCTCGCTTTGTGTTTCGAAGAAGGTGGAGGACTCGAGCTGCACGTCGAGGCCAAGGGGGAGGGGTGCGGCATAGCTCCGCTGGTGGTGGAGCAGCAGCGCGCGGTGGGCAGTGGTGGCCCCGAAGTGGCGGCGGCGGCATGTCCTGACTGGGTAGGTTAGGGTTTTACTGGTGAAGGGGGAGAGGGGGTAGCGGAGGAGATAGGGGCGGCTGGACATCGTTGAGTGGGAGGGAGAAGGCGATGGTGGCGGGGGAGATTCGAGGGAGGAGGCGCGTTCGAATTGAAGTGGAGCGGGTTTTTCCTGAAGCAGGGAGGGTCGGGTTTAATTTGGGGAAGAATGGTCTAAGAGGGGGTATATGTGTTTTATAATTTAATTAATATTATATTTAATTATCCAATAGTTGACTTTTCATTCAAGCTCCGTTTCGAACCCAACGACTGTCGTCCCTAGCGTAATACTCCTATTTCGGACACAATGGGATATGCCACGCAAGCCAATTCGGCCTTTTCGATTAGTTTTTATCGAAACCAAAATGTAATTCAGTATATATTAAATTTTAACGCACATTTCAAATTACCGGGGTCACATACCAACTCTAAAAATTCCAGAAAAATATTTTCTAGCATCGTATTGACGATACGGTCCTAACAAAACTAATTTCATCGAATTCCGAGACTGTTTGAAAAATCGCCAAATTCCAGTCGATTAAAATCAACTGAAAGTGGTCAAACGCGTTTAACTGCGCCACGCTCACATTTTAACTCCAAAAACTCTAAAACTTGGAACCTAGCAATAATTTGACATCCCGGATCCAACAAAAGTGGTTTCGTCGAAAACGGGGGTCGTTTGCAAAATGTCTATTTTAAGGGCCAAATATATATTTAAAATACTTTTAAATGTATACAGCCTTATATAAACAGCTTAGTGACCTTTGTAAAATGCCAGCCAAGCCCTAACATTTAATTTACTCCGTGACGATCCTATTCTTCATAACCGTTTCAAAGATTTTTTTAAATAGAGTTAAATTTTCTAGGGTCGTCCCCTTTCTATTTTAAATTGAATTATATATGTTTAATCAAAGTTTAAAATAAAATTTTCAAACTACCGCGCAATTTCAAATGCGTTATATTTTTAAAATAAACTTATTGGTTTAAACTTCGTCAAAAATAAATTTTACGTCGTTTTTACTTAAAATTATTTATTTTAAATAACCAAAATTCCTTAAAATAGCCAAATTAAAAATTTTAAATTGGCCCAAATTTCCGGGTTGTTACAATCTCTCCCACTTAAAACTTTTCGTCCTCGAAAAGGAACGAAGCCGAAAGTTGTTTTCTAATCAACTCAACTTTCTCTATTTTAATTATGGCTTAAGTTTTCCAACTTTTCAGCTTTTGAAAACTTTTCAAACTCTTCAAAAATTTGGCTAACACTCTAAATTTTTGAAAAATTTCGCCATAACCTCCCCTGCACTGGGAGCATCGGGATATTTCATATAGCCTCCCATGGCCCTCAGATCTCAAAAAGAAAGAGAAAAAGCCAAGCGGCTAGCCAATACGGCTTATAAAATCATCATCACCCAAGCAAAACAGTAAATATGGTAAACATGTACCTATTTGTAGGGCATAACAATTTTGCCTTTGCTTAGCATCCCTGCTATGACCTGTTCAATTCATACAAGCATGCACATATATGCAAATTCAAGAATTTTCAAGTTAGTTCAATATTTGGTATATTTGGCTAAATTTTCCTTACATGCATTTATTGGTTAATTTAGTCACAAATAATCAAACAACACAACCAGGAATCAATTAGTTGATTATTGTTTCAAACACATAATTTTGATACATAGTCAAAAATCACATTTTTGATGCCAAATCACAACAAATAAGCCTTATCCAGTTTTGGTTCTCACACCAGTCTAATGGAAATATATAGATATCACACCTTCGACACACGAATATAATTACTGATGATGATGCATCATCATCAGAATTATCCCCGGGCGACTAGAGTGTGACGCTATATCTATCCAATGTATTAAAACTTCAAATATACGTTTGCAAGGCGTATATGCAAATTCTTTATATACTGAATTGTCCAAATCGATTTAAAATAAACTATTCAAATACAAATACTTAGATTAAATTCGTAAAACTAAATTTGATTTTTAAAATCTTCACTCTTCACACTCGTTCTAGGACGCCACTGATCCCATCTCTAACGAGTCATTCCCGTTGGATATTACTAATCCAATCTCTGATGTATTCGTTCATTTGGTTCTAAAGTGTCTTGTTCTCGAGCTTTGTAAACCAAAGCTCTGATACCACAATGAAACGACCCGAACCCGCCCTTACGGGGAAGCGTGGATTGAGTTTGAGAACACGACAAAATAGAACACAAATGGGAGAACATTTCATTGCTGTTCAAAACAATTACATCAGAGTTACAAGAATATACAGAGTTTTAACCAATATATACATTTGACAAATATCAGAGGTTAAAATACGTTACATAACAGCAGAAGATAGTACAAAACACAACTAAAAGGAATAAGCGGATACAAAGCTCTCCGGGTATAGTTCCAGCTGTTAACCAAGGATCCTGTGAATATAAATCTGCAAAACCAAAACTACTAGCTGCCCGTGCGGAAAATAGGGGCACCCAGAGTTTAGGTCAAAACAATAAACACCAGGTCAGTCATGTGACTGGTGTGAGAACTAAAACAGTTATAAATCTTTATTTTAAAGTTGGGTAAATCAAGGGACCACGCCGTATAACACGGAACGGGCTTTACCCCAAGAATACCAGTGCATAAAACAAACAGCGCAATGCTAAAATAAAGAACAACGAAGATATTATAAGACCCAGGTCCCATCACACAATGCAACACAAGCCGGAGGATAGGGTTTTACCTTATAATAGCCAAAGCATGCTTGATACATTTGAAACAAGTTATTTAATACTATAGTAAGTGCATAGTGTTAAAACAACTTCAAATATAAATGTATCAATCCTAAACGGCATGGGTACCATATATCATGTCGCCAATACTAGGCTATACAATCAAAACCGAAATGTCACGTATTTGGAAGTTGGATTTCCATCTGTGAACCGAGGCAAAAGATAGTCCCCACCAATTCGAGACTGTTAGCCTACTTTGTGAACTAGGATACACAAAGTTAAAGGACAAGATGTTGAAAACTCATTCTGCCTCAACCGGTTCGGATCGGTGATTGATAGGCGAAGACAGATCATCATAAAATCAGAAAGGAAAGAAGGGAAGCTAAAGCAACACCGGATCGGAACAGATGACCATAACAGGACCGGGTCGGAACAAAACACTATGGAGCTGAAAAAGACCCGAATCTGCTGTAGGACGGGCCGGATCGGAATACGACCCGAATCCCTTTTTTCTCACTCCTCCGAACCGAATCCAGTTCGCACTACAGCTTCATCCCACTTTCTCCTAAAGTTTCGGGACGGTTATACCCACGTTCACCCCACGTTCTCCACTAACCTGATGTGTTGTCAGCACCACGGCCTGTCTGAACCCGAAAGTAAAGGAATGGATGGCACGTGGCTCTGATCCGAACCGGTTTCAGAGCAGATTTTCGTTTATAAATAGACCCCCGATGGTCATTTGAAGGGATCTTTTGACACTTTGAGAGTTTGAGTATTTGAGAGAACCGAATTTCAGAGTCTCCCTTCAATCCAAAGTATCATTCAAAGTATATTTAGAAGATCACAGTATGAATATGTATGTAAATTGAGTGAGGTTGAGTGGTAAACTTGTTTGTATTGCTATCATTCTCATCAAACAAAGAATTATAAAGTAGACGTAGGCATTTTCGTGCCGAACCACTATAAATCTTGTGTCTCCTCTTCATTTTCCATTTCATTTCACTAAATTTTAGTTTAGTTTGGGTGTTAGAACCACTTTTTGGTCTAACATTTTGATGCTTTCACTGAGAATCCTTTTGAATTCTCTGCTTTGTTGGATTATCATTCTACTTTTTGAACCGTCAAGTTCGAAGAAGTTAATCCCTAATTTCCGACGCTTTTAAGTATTTGTTAGTCGATTGCTGAAACGTTATGGCCAAAGGAAAAGAAGTAGTTTGTTGAGGAGATGAAGTTGGCGAAGATCAACGAAATGCGGTTGTGATGAGGTCTCGCGGACAGAGTTCAGCAGTGGATCGGACCGGTTCGGAACGTCCGAACAGATCGCGGAGGGAGAGCTCCGATCCGATCCGATTAGAGGGCGCTCATGAGGTGCATTCCCCAAATCCGATCCGATCCGGCCAGGGCTTGAATCTCCGATCCGAATGCAGGTGGTGCTGGAACTTCTACTCGAGCGACTCCGAATGCTCCTACTCCGGACACCAGGGCCAATGATCAGATTAATTCGTCTGCACCCGTCACGCAAGGCGATTTTTCATGCCTTCTCGACATGCTTGAAAGTACTAGGGAGGCTTTGAGAGCTCACGAACGCACAAGTCTTATGACGCAGGACAATATGATAACCATGAGAAGGGATATCAGTGAGCTCCACGGAAAGAGGACACCTTCCCCAGTTTATCATACTACCACGGACCAGTCATCTTCTTCAGAAGAAGAACGACCCAGGGGAAGAAAGCCTCTCGAACGACCCCAAAACCTTGAACAGATGACTTTTGGGTCTTTAGGGTCCCATGAAGATGCAACTCGTACACTAGGACCTGATGACCCGAGCCTGAAGCAACCTATGTTATTGCCCATGCAAGGATCTCATGTTCTTCCTAGAGATCCCAACATCACCAACCCTACACAGCAGCAAATGCTCCAGCCCCTTCCTCTCGAGATCGACCGGGAGCGAAGAGAGCAGGCCAGAGCAGAAGCCGCTAGAAGGATAAGGATGTCCCCTAATCAGGAGCCCAGGGGAAACCCGAATACTAGGCCCAGGACATCTGAACCAGCATTGACCAATGCTGATGTGTGGGCAATGGTACGTCAGATTATGTCCGAAAGCAAGCATTACATGAATGAAGACCGGGGTATCGAACGAAGTCACACCCCCTTCACAGATGACATCTTGGAATTTCGTTTCCCCCGACGATTCAATCTGCCTCAGATGGACCGTTATTCCGGTAGAACCGACCCGGAACAACACCTGATGAGGTACGAATGGCTTATGAATGCCGCAGCGGCTCCAGACGTTGTAAAGTGCAAAGCTTTCCCCATTTTCCTAGCAGATGTAGCATTAATGTGGTTTACCAGGCTCCCCCCAAGATCAATATCAAATTTTAAGGAATTAAGCGAGTGCTTTATGAACCAATTTCGGCTTCACGCTCGAAATTCTAAAAATGTGATAGAGTTATCAAGAATCAAGCAGGCAACAGGCAAGTCTTTGAAATCATATCTGGATCGTTTTAATTTAGCGGTGACTGAAGTTAGTGATCCTCATGAGCCTACTATCTTGATGGCTTTAATTGGAGGAGTTGATCCTGACACAGAGTTCGGAGATTACCTTTCTGGGAAGCCGCCTCCTACAATAGAATTGTTCTATGAGGAGGCCAACATTCGGCTAAGACGGGAGGAAGGAAAGGCTAACAGAAAGAGGAAGTCTGAGACAGGACCGAAAGAAGCTGTTCAGAGCAATGTTGCTGTAAAGCAAACAGGAGAAAGTTCGGGGAAAGTCGAGGTGAACGTCGGGAACAGGAACGGAAATAATAACAATGCAAGTGGCGCCAACAGAAATCGTAGCAAAAGGAATAGGAACCGGGGGAATAATTCTGAAAAAAGACCTCGATTACAAACCTTCGAAAATTACTCTCCGTTAGGTGATACACTGGAGAACATTTACTTGGACACTTATAATGTTCTGCCGTACAAAAAGCCACCGCCGAGGAGTTCAACGGAGAAAGAAATTGCAACTCGAAAGTTAAGCTTATTTCACGTAACCCACAGACACTTGACTAATGAGTGTCGCCATTTAAGAGATGTAATCGAGAGGCTGTTGCGCGAAGGGAAACTGGATGAGTATAAGGTCGCCCCGAGGGATAGGGGGCATGAGAGGCAAGCCTTAGACCAGAGTCAGTCGACTCCCAAGCCCACAGCGCAACAAAAGGGAAAGGGAATCGTCATTAACACCATAGTAGGCGGACTCCATCCTGCTACTCGTAGTTTTAGAGCCATGGATCAATATGTCAACGCCATTAAGCATATAGATATGGCTGAGTGTAATGATTTGGAAGACCTTACCCCCATGAAGCAGGAAAGGACAATGTTTGATGACGCAGTGTTCCGTAGTAGAGACGACACCGGAATACAGTCACCCACAGAAGACCCGTTGGTTATCACCACGAATATTGGACCAGCATTGGTTCATAATATACTGGTAGACAACGGGAGTTCTGTCAATATTTTATTCAAAAAGTCATTTGACCAGATGAAGCTTGAGCCCGGAGATTTGAAACCCTACGAAGGCTGGATTCGGGGTTTCAATGGGGCATCGACAGCTCCAATGGGATGTATAGAGTTGCCCGTGACACCGGGCCAAGGAGAGCGTCGAAGAGTGCGAATGCTCCAGTTTGTTGTGTTGGATGTAGAATCACCCTACAATGCCTTTTTGGGAAAGCCCGCCCTTTCAGAGTTCAGAGCATGCATCGCACCATGGTGTCTACTGCTAAAGTTTCCTACTAAAGCCGGAACAGGAGTGATGCTGGGAGATCAAGTCTCCGGACGGGCCTGTTACATTGCTGAGCTGAAAATGTTGATGAAGGGACTCAACATTGACAGCAAAGATACTTCCCCTCCTTCAAAGGAGGGCTCAGCCTAGCAACTAGAAGGATCAGCCTCAAAGGAGTTACCAAAAGGAATGCCTGAAGACCTAGATCCCAGAGAGGATGAAGAACCTGAAGACAGGAAGGCAACTCCAAACGAAACGACAATGGACATACCCATTGATGAAGCTGATCCAACTAAAGTCTTGAAAATAGGATCCCAGTTGGATTCACATCGCGCCAGAGAATCGGTCAATTTTCTGAAGGTAAACCTGGACGTGTTTGCTTGGACCCACGCGGACATGTGTGGGATATCTCCTTCTGTCATGAGCCATTCGCTAAGTTTAAATCAGAATCACCCGCCGATGAAGCAAAAAAGACGTATGTTGGGCCCGGAAAGGTCAGCAGCCCTGAAGAAAGAGGTTGAGAAGTTGAAAGAAAATGGGTTTATCAGGGATTCAAGATATCCTGACTGGATATCGAACCCGGTTTTGGTAAAGAGGTCAAATGGAAAATGGAGGACTTGTATTGATTTTTCATACTTGAACAAAGCTTGCCCGAAAGATAGCTTCCCTCTTCCCAGGATAGACCAGCTTGTAGACTCAACGGCGGGACATGAACTTCTTTCTTTTATGGATGCGTATTCCGGATATAACCAAATCCCTATGCACGTGCCCGATCAAGAGCACACGAGCTTCATCACAAATTTGGGGTTGTATTGCTATGTGGTCATGCCTTTTGGATTGAAGAACGCCGAAGCAACTTATCAACGCCTAGTAAACAAGATGTTTTACAACCAGATAGGGAAGACCATGGAAGTTTATGTGGACGATATGCTTGTCAAATCAAGGCAGTCATCTACCCATACACAAGACTTGGCAGAAATGTTTGACATCTTGCGAAAGTATCGGATGAAACTCAATCCATTGAAGTGCTCATTTGGGGTGGCATCTGGCAAGTTCCTAGGATTCATCGTGAGTTCTCGAGGAATTAAAATCAATCCTAGTCAAATAGCAGCAATTAGAAACTTCGAAGAACCACAAAGAATTAAAGATGTTCAAAGTCTCGCAGGGAAAGTGGCTGCGTTGAGCAGATTCATCTCCAAAGCAACAGACAAGTGCATCCCGTTCTTTGACTTAATCAAGAGAGGAAAGAAGAATTTCTAATGGACTCCGGATTGCGTCGAGGCCTTTCAGAATCTCTTAGACTTACTAGAGAAGCCACCAATCTTGTCAAAGCCAGTAGATCACGAAGAACTGTTTGTCTACCTAGCGGTTTCGGCTCATGCTGTCAGCGCCGCTTTGGTTCGAGAGGAAGACAAAGTACAAAGGACGGTATATTATGTGAGTAAGAAGTTGGCAGCTGCGGAACATAATTACCCCGGAATTGAAAAGCTCGCGTACAGTCACTTAATTTCCTCCCGTAAACTTTGCCACTATTTTCAGGCTCACCCAATAACCATATACACTGATCAGCCCTTGAGACAGGTGTTACAAAGACCTGAAGCGTCAGGGCGGTTAATCAAGTGGAATATTGAGTTAAGCCAATTTGATCTGAATTTTCAGCCGCGGAGATCGATCAGGGGCAAGCTTTGGCTGATTTTATAGCGGAATTCACGATTCCTGAGGAAGAAGTGATCGGTGACAGAGTCATCCAGTCTGAAGAAGAATTAGGATTAAGCCCTTGGAAACTATACACAGACGGAGCTAAGAACGACAGGAGGTCCGGGGCAGGAGTAGTTTTAGTTACCCCCGAAGGATGCTCCTTATATTATGCTTTACGATTGGAATTCTCAGCAACCAATAACGATTCTGAGTATGAAGCGCTGATTGCCGGGCTAAAACTTGCTAAAGAATTCGGGATAAAGGTGTTAGATATATTCTGCGATTCCAAGATAGTCGTCTGCCAGGTACAAAAGAAATTTGAAACCCGAGGACCTCGACTTATTACCTATCTTGAAAAAGTCGAAGAATTATTAAGCAACCTGGAGCGGTACAACATAACACATATCCCAAGGGCTGAGAATCAGAAAGCGGATCGATTGGCTAAACTAGCAAGTACAGACAATCCGAAGGAAACTGAAATGGTTCCGATAGAGACATTGGACTCACCTAGCTTCGAGTTGATGGAGATTGAATTGACCTTGGAAGTAGAACCAGAAAGGGATTCATGGATGACTCCTGTAACACCCCACCTCCGTTAAGGTCACTCACAAAGGAACGCCTTAACTTTGGTGGAGAGTTTTAGTAAACAGAACAGAATATTACAAGACAGATAAACAGTACTTGAAAAATAATAACTTTATTACAGCGGAAAACAGAAATCAGTATGGTTACATCTTTATCAAAAACTCAAGTACATAAATATCAGCCTTGTTCAAACTATCAGAGTACAAAACTTTAAAAGCATAATCCCCACAGAAGAGAAGCTATCATGAGCCAAGCCATACTTTAAGCACTTCAAGCAGAAGGAATCCGGATCAAGCTAGAGTATTCCCTCCTTAGAAAACCTGGGGGGGGGGGGGAACGGAAGAAAAGGGGCGAAAACAAGCAAGGTCAGACATAAAGTCTGGCAAGTCCAGTGATTTTCAGTTATGAACAGATAATAGTAATGATGACATGAACATAAAGCTGGACAAGAGATAACATAACAGAAGCAAAAGATATACTTAAGTTAAACAGAAGAAACAGAATTACATAAGCTATTACTTTTCACTTCTCTGCACTAATACCAGTATAAAAGAATTAGGTGTTACCCTGGCGTTCAGACTACAACAGAAACGGAGTCAGAATAATTTCTACAGAAACAGAGGACTAGTAAATGGGCTTTTACCGCCCAAGCAGAAACATATGGTACAGAAACAGAAACAGAGTGCTAGTATTGGGCCTTTACCACCCGAACAGAAATAATAGGCCTTTACCACCCGAACAGACGGTACCACACTGAAGCAGATAAGTATTACACCCAACAGAAACAGACGGTACCCCAACAAAATTAGATAGAATTAGATGTACCCTAAATTCTACCCCAAGCGATCGGCTCCCTAATACATAAATACCCTGTGCCAGCCCCACAGAAGGGTGTATCGTTCCCTAAAGTGGCAACCTTTGAACGACACAGACCTATTTATGGATGTCACGGCGTCTTACATCCACAGAGGCAGACCGGGATCCATGCACGCACATGACCCAGTTGGAATGCACCATCAACACCCCTCGCCATTATCAGAATGAACCACTTATAATTAGTTCAGTAAGCGTGCCCGGACCCTACCTAATGTTGGGTCAAAGTTTTGATACCAGAAAGGGTTACTGACTAATATGGGTCCCAAACAACAGATGACACAAGTAAATTCCCTCCTAACCTTGTGTCCCCAAACTAACAGATTTCAGATTAACTTGTTTACAAGTTCAGACATACAGAGTTCAGATTTACCAGTTCACAGATCAGAAAATCCAATCAACAAGTTTTCGGACTAACGGGTCAGATGTACAGATTTAACAGATTTTCAGATTTGTCTAACTTTGTATTGGGCCTACAGATTCATGAATGGGTTTATCACATATATTAGTCTAGTTGGTTTAACCCTATCCACCCAACACGTTTTTGATGTCATATTACTTAACCCACCCATTCTTACCATATTGGTTAAGTGTCATTAGCCTAATCATATTACTTAACCCACCCATTCATACTATATTGGTTAGGTGTCATTAGCCTAATCATATCACTTAACCCACCCATTCATACTATATTGTTTAAGTGTCATTAGCCTAATCATATTACTACCGCAACCCTGTAGGACATCTCACATTGGGCTACCATTTATGGTTGCTGGATTCGCCGGGCGGGTCCGGGAAGTCTTATACCTTAAATGAGTCCAACCTCGTGTCCATACAGTTGTCACGCATCTAATTTTCAAATTAGGTTTTTTAAGGTAACCATCCCGTCCATCGGATCAGTTAGGGATAGCCAGGGAGGGCAGGAAACTTGTATTTTCCAAACCCAAGCCTAGACACTATCCTCTCTGTCACCCGACAACATTCAGGTATATGTGTCATTAATCTATTCATAAATTCAATATAAAGTTATGCCAATTTATAGCCTTTTATTCACACGTAAGTTATTTCTAATTTACTTACTCCATAATTTACATTAATAAACATTTATTATTATGGCCCACCTTCCCTTCAAATCATGTTTATAATTTTTGGTATGTAAATTATACCAAATTAAATGTCACTAACCATGATTATGCTAACATGACAATTACATTTAATTTCAAATTGTTAATCAGAGTAGGTCGTACCCCACCTTCCCAAACTTGCCATAATAGCCATGCCCAAAATTACTATGTCATATATTTGGCGTTCCAAATCAATAGTTAAGCCTAATCTAGATTTAATGTTTATATTTACATTTTATACCAATCTAGATTAAATATCCAAATTCACAATTCATGTCCAAACTATATCTAGTTTACAGTTTATGCCTAAAACTTGATTTACCTGCCAAACTTACGAATATACCCAAAATTATATGTACACCATATTTACACCAATTTACCTATAACAAGTTCTAGCTTTTTACATATATCATGATACATGTCAATTTACATATACTAATTTATATATGCCTAATCCTAGCCAATTTACATATATACCAAGTTTCTTGCCTTTCTACATTACATAGATCCAATTTATGCCAAATATCCAAAATCTATATTTAGGCGTGTTCACATTAATAGTTATCCTATTTTAATATAGGTCTTTTATGTCTAAGCCACACATTCCTTTTTGTTCAAGTCATAGTCCGTTATATAAAATATGCCCAAGGATCTAGGTCTAACATGTATTATGTCTTTTAATTCAGATCTTAATTTTTAATTTGCCTTATATTCCAAATTTACAAGTCATATATTATCATATGATAATCCCAAACTGACATATATGCACAGATCTAGATCTAGTTTACAACCTATGTCCTTTACTCAAATCAGTCACAAATCAATCCAATTTTGCATCATTCATTGCATTGTCCCAAATATTTTAGCGTATGTTAATCTCTAATGAGATTGGCTCAGGATCGTGGTAGCCTGGCTATAGAACAGAAAGCAGAAAGAAATACAGAGTAAAATAGATCAGAACAGAACATCCTCAAATTCAGATTTACAATCATGTCATAATTATAATTAAAGTTTATATCGGAAAATAACTGTGCTTGCCTTGATTGGATTAAAGAAAGAATCTTTAATTGTTGTAGAATCGTTGCAGAAGCTTTAATCTTTTACTTGTATTAGCTTTGTTGTTCGTCTCTTTCAAATGGAGGCTCCCTCTAATTCTCATTCGACAGCATGGCGGCTTCAACTCTTATTTTCATGTGAATATTTAGTTGGAGACCTAGGGTCTTTTTATAGAGTTGCATTTTAATTTGAGCCGTCCGATAATGCTAGGGTTAATCAAGGCCATCAATTTCAAAAGAGGCCAATTATATTCACAATTAAGGACTGTAAATTACTCCCATTTTAAATTATGTCATAATTACTATGCAGGCAAATTACCCCCATTTTGAATTATGCCATAATTACTATGCATGCAAATTACCCCCATTTTGAATTATGCCATAATTACTATTTCAATTACATGTAATTTCATGTTTTAGCATATATATATATATATACTCTACAATGTACACATTTCTCATCGGACAAATCCTATATGTAAATAATTCCTAATTTTACTTATGCCATAATTACTCTCTTAATGTACATTATCAACATTTACTATTATTTGTTTATCCATATAAATATGTACACATTAGATACATCCCCCCTTTACACACTTATTATTATTTTTATATGCACATTAGATACATCCCCCCTTTACTCACTTATTATTATTTTTGTATGCATATTAGATACATCCTCCCCCCCTTTTACAAACTTATTATTATTTTTGTAACCTTAATGTTAACAGAAAATTCGGGGTGTTACATTCTCCCCTCCTTTTAGGATTTTGTCCCCAAAATCTTCAAGTTAGGAAGAATGTGTCCTACCATCCAATCATCCATCTATTCAACCATTCAATCACATGAATCCATTGTCCTTAAAAAGACTTCTAATGCTTCATGATCATATGCAAAGTGTGTGTATATGTCCTTATCTAATGCAAAATCAGGCGGTCTATTGATTCAGTTGACCTCCTTAATGCAAATTATGTCAGTGTTATGAATCCATTATGTACGCAAATTTTCCTATTTGATACATATCATTTCTATATGAGTGCACAACCATTCACTCATATGCAACATCCACGTGCTGTTTCAACCAATTTTCATCCATAAAAATTTAAAATGCTCACACATCCATATGCAGTATGAGAGTGTTTTCGAGCCGATCTAGTGCCTAGTGTGTGTATATGCGTCCACGAGCAACCACTAGCATCCACTTGCATCCACTTGCAACCATCAAACATAACATGTCTCAAACACATGTTTTACATCCATAGGATCCCTATCTATAGGTTGAATATTCGATCGATAGGATACAGTCGAGTGATGGAAGCGAGTACAGATAAAACAAAAACTTGGTTCCCATTAGACATTGGTTGAGAAAATAATTCCCCTAAGTATCAACCCCGAAGACCGAAATCAACATCAGATTGACACCCAGAGGATTACCTTCTTTAGACAATGTCACAACTGGAAATCAGAATTATTCATATTTTTACAGATTACAGGTAAAGATCAGATTATCAAATGATCTCTTTTTTTTTTTTAGGAAACTAAGAATGATAAAATCATATCCCACAAAAACTCAGAATGTATGCGTCATACTTGACGCCTAACACAGATATCTCTCAAACCTTAGTTTAAAACAGATGAGTCATAACCCTTATGGGTCTGAGTCTACAGCGGAATCAGAAACAATACTAGTATTGAAGTGCAGAGTACCAATTACAGAATCAAAATACCAGAATCAGAAACAGTCTTAAACTCCATAACCAGATAAGAAAATTAAACCTTATACGGAAATTTTCCCTATTTCTATCCTATCCACTAGCCTCGAGAGTGTTTGCCTGCCCTCCATAAGTTGTCCCAACCCTCTGCCCTTGCCCTCGTTTCTTCGGGCAGTCCCTAGTGAAGTGTCCCATCTCCCCACAATTGAAGCAAGCGCCCTTCCTCTTTCTGCAATCATTGTTCAGATGAGTTGAGCTTCCACAGGTGAAGCACTTTTTCTCCTTCTTATCTTCAGACTCCTTGCCTTTCCTTTGGGTCTCTTTTTTGGGCCATGCCTTCTTGTTTTGTGGTTCTTCCTTCCTTGCCTCTTTCTTCTGGGGTGCCTTATCAGCTTTAGTGCCTTTTTCTTCATGCATGTATGCCATTTCTACTAGCTTCTCAAAGGTGGCCCCCATAGGGATGTGTGTCATAGCCAACCCTTGCAACGGCTCATTCAAGCCTTGAACGAACTTCAGAGCCTTCTTCTTTGGTGTGTTCACCAAGTCCATGCCAAATCTTGCTAATTGATTAAATTTGTTAACATATTCCTTCACTGATGAGCTTCCTTGCTTTAATGTCAAGAACCTTTCCATATACAGATTTTCTTCTGCCCGTGAGAGAAACTTCGCCACAAACCTACGTCTGAAATCCGCCCAAGAGTCAACAGGACGCTCCCCATTAGTGACCTCCCACCAAAACGAGGCCTCTCCCTTCATCAACCAAGCCGCTAAATGGACTTTCCTTTCGTCTTCTACTTCAAAGATTCCAAGCAATTCCTCCGTCTCCTTAAGCCAGTCTCTGGCTTCTACAAACGACTCTGAGCCTTGAAAAGTTTTTCCGCACATAGCCTTAAATTCCTTGCACGTCTTTGCAAAAGTATCAACGCGAGGAGGAGGAGGAGGAATGGGTGCAACAGGGGGTGGAGGAACATCTGCTGGGCCTGCGACGGTGGCCCTAGCCTCCAAATACCTCCTAAACCATCCTGGTACCGTTACACCCTCCGGAAGGTTCAAATCTTCAGCCATGCTGAAAAGAAAAAGGAAAGATTCAAAAAGGAGAATTCGACAGATAAGATATATGGCTTTTTGGGGACTATGTTTTTTTTTTCAAAATGAGCTTTACTTTTGAAAATACCTCCTTTTTCAAAACCTTTTTGGAAATAGTTTTCAAAAACTTCTATCTAATCTGGTAACCTTAAGCTCTGATACCAAGTGTAACACCCCACCTCCGTTAAGGTCACTCACAAAGGGAACGCCTTAACTTTGGTGGAGAGTTTTAGTAAACAGAACAGAATATTACAAGACAGATAAACAGTACTTGAAAAATAATAACTTTATTACAGCGGAAAACAGAAATCAGTATGGTTATATCTTTATCAAAAACTCAAGTACATAAATATCAGCCTTGTTCAAACTATCAGATTACAAAACTTTAAAAGCATAATCCCCACAGAAGAGAAGCTATCATGAGCCAAGCCATACTTTAAGCACTTCAAGCAGAAGGAATCCGGATCAAGCTAGAGTATTCCCTCCTTAGAAAACCTTGGGGGGGGGGGAACGGAAGAAAAGGGGCGAAAACAAGCAAGGTCAGACATAAAGTCTGGCAAGTCCAGTGATTTTCAGTTATGAACAGATAATAGTAATGATGACATGAACATAAAGCTGGACAAGAGATAACGTAACATAAGCAAAAGATATACTTAAGTTAAACAGAAGAAACAGAATTACATAAGCTATTACTTTTCACTTCTCTGCACTAATACCAGTATAAAAGAATTAGGTGTTACCCTGGCGTTCAGACTACAACAGAAACGGAGTCAGAATAATTTCTACAGAAACAGAGTACTAGTAAATGGGCATTTACCGCCGAAGCAGAAACATATGGTACAGAAACAGAAACAGAGTGCTAGTATTGGGCCTTTACCACCCGAACAGAAATAATAGGCCTTTACCACCCGAACAGACGGTACCACACTGAAGCAGATAAGTATTACACCCAAAAGAAACAGACGGTACCCCAACAGAATTAGATGTACCCTAAATTCTACCCCAAGCGATCGGCTCCCTAATACATAAATACCCTGTGCCAGCCCCACAGAAGGGTGTATCGTTCCCTAAAGTGGCAACCTTTGAATGACACAGACCTATTTATGGATGTCACGGCGTCTTACATCCACAGAGGCAGACCGGGATCCATGCACGCACATGACCCGGTTGGAACGCACCATCAACACCCCTCGCCATTATCAGAATGAACCGCTTATAATTGGTTCAGTAAGCGTTCCCGGACCCTACCTACTGTTGGGTCAAAGTTTTGATACCAGAAAGGGTTACTGACTAATATGGGTCCCAAACAACAGATGACACAAGTAAATTCCCTCCTAACCTTGTGTCCCCAAACTAACAGATTTCAGATTAACTTGTTTACAAGTTCAGACATACAGAGTTCAGATTTACCAGTTCACAGATCAGAAAATCCAATCAACAAGTTTTCAGACTAACGGTTCAGATGTACAGATTTAACAGATTTTCAGATTTGTCTAACTTTGTATTGGGCCTACAGATTCATGAACGGGTTTATCACATATATTAGTCTAGTTGGTTTAACCCTATCCACCCAACACGTTTTTGATGTCATATTACTTAACCCACCCATTCTTACCATATTGGTTAAGTGTCATTAGCCTAATCATATTACTTAACTCACCCATTCATACTATATTGGTTAAGTGTCATTAGCCTAATCATATCACTTAACCCACCCATTCATACTATATTGGTTAAGTGTCATTAGCCTAATCATATTACTACCGCAACCCTGTAGGACCTCTCACATTGGGCTACCATTTATGGTTGCTGGATTCGCCGGGCGGGTCCGGGCAGTCTTGTACCATAAATGAGTCCAACCTCGTGTCCATACAGTTGTCACGCGCCTAATTTTCAAATTAGGTTTTTTAAGGTAACCATCCCGTCCATCGGATCAGTTAGGGATAACCAGGGAGGGCAGGAAACTTGTATTTTCCAAACCCAAGCCTAGACACTATCCTCTCTGTCACCCTAGAACATTCAGGTATATGTGTCATTAATCTATTCATAAATTCACTATAAAGTTATGCCAATTTATAGCCTTTTATTCACACGTAAGTTATTTCTAATTTACTTACCCATAATTTACATTAATAAACATTTATTATTATGGCCCACCTTCCCTTCAAATCATGTTTATAATTTTTGGTATGTAAATTATACCAAATTGAATGTCACTAACCATGATTATGCTAACATGACAGTTACATGTAATTTCAAATTGTTAATCAGAGTAGGCCGTACCCCACCTTCCCAAACTTGCCATAATAGCCATGCCCAAAATTACTATGTCATATATTTGGCGTTCCAAATCAATAGTTAAGCCTAATCTAGATTTAATGTTTATATTTACATTTTATACCAATCTAGATTAAATATCCAAATTCACAATTCATGTCCAAACTATATATAGTTTACAGTTTATGCCTAAAACTTGATTTACCTGCCAAACTTACGCATATACCCAAAATTATATGTACACCATATTTACACCAATTTACCAATAGCAAGTTCTAGCTTTTTACATATATCATGATATATGTCAAATTACATATACTAATTTATATATGCCTAATCCTAGCCAATTTACATATATACCAAGTTTCTTGCCTTTCTACATTACATAGATCCAATTTATGCCAAATATCCAAAATCTAGATTTAGGCGTGTTCACATTAATGGTTATCCTATTTTAATATAGGTCTTTTATGCCTAAGCCACACATTCCTTTTTGTTCAAGTCATAGTCCGTTATATAAAATATGCCCAAGGATCTAGGTCTAACATGTATTATGTCTTTTAATTCAGATCTTAATTTTTAATTTGCCTTATATTCCAAATTTACAAGTCATATATTATCATATGATAATCCCAAACTGACATATATGCACAGATCTAGATCTAGTTTACAACCTATGTCCTTTACTCAAATCAGTCACAAATCAATCCAATTTTGCATCATTCATTGCATTGTCCCAAATATTTTAGCGTATGTTAATCTCTTATGAGATTGGCTCAGGCTCGTGGTAGCCTGGCTATAGAACAAAAAGCAGAAAGAAATACAGAGTAAAATAGATCAGAACAGAACATCCTCAAATTCAGATTTACAATCATGTCATAATTATAATTAAAGTTTATATCGGAAAATAACTGTGCTTGCCTTGATTGGATTAAAGAAAGAATCTTTAATTGTTGTAGAATCGTTGTAGAAGCTTTAATCATTTACTTGTATTAGCTTTGTTGTTCGTCTCTTTCAAATGGAGGCTCCCTCTAATTCTCATTCGACAGCATGGCGGCTTCAACTCTTATTTTCATGTGAATATTTAGTTGGAGACCTAGGGTCTTTTTATAGAGTTGCATTTTAATTTGAGCCGTCCGATAATGCTAGGGTTGATCAAGGCCATCAATTTCAAAAGAGGCCAATTATGTTCACAATTAAGGACTGTAAATTACTCCCATTTTAAATTATGTCATAATTACTATGCATGCAAATTACCCCCACTTTGAATTATGCCATAATTACTATGCATGCAAATTACCCCCATTTTGAATTATGCCATAATTACTATTTCAATTACATGTAATTTCATGTTTTAGCATATATATATATATATATATATATATTTATATACACTCTACAATGTACACATTTCTCATAGGACAAATCCTATATGTAAATAATTCCTAATTTTACTTATGCCATAATTACTCACTTAATGTACATTATCAACATTTACTATTATTTGTTTATCCATATAAATATGTACACATTAGATACATCCCCCTTTACACACTTATTATTATTTTTATATGCACATTAGATACATCCCCCCTTTACTCACTTATTATTATTTTTGTATGCATATTAGATACATCCCCCCTTTTACAAACTTATTATTATTTTTGTTACCTTAATGTTAACAGAAAATTCGGGGTGTTACATTCTCCCCTCCTTTTAGGATTTTGTCCCCAAAATCTTCAAGTTAGGAAGAATGTGTCCTACCATCCAATCATCCATCTATTCAACCATTCAATCACAGGAATCCATTGTCCTTAAAAAGACTTCTAATGCTTCATGATCATATGCAAAGTGTGTGTATATGTCCTTATCTAATGCAAAATCAGGCGGTCTACTGATTCAGTTGACCTCCTTAATGCAAATTATGTCAGTGTTATGAATCCATTATGTATGCAAATTTTCCTATACGATACATATCATTTCTATATGAGTGCACAACCATTCACTCATATGCAACATCCACGTGCTGTTTCAACCAATTTTCATCCATAAAAATTTAAAATGCTCACACATCCATATGCAGTATGAGAGTGTTTTCGAGCCGATCTAGTGTCTAGTGTGTGTATATGCGTCCACGAGCAACCACTAGCATCCACTTGCAACCATCAAACATAACATGTCTCAAACACATGTGTACATCCATAGGATCCCTATCTATAGGTTGAATATTCGATCGATAGGATACAGTCGAGTGATGGAAGCGAGTACAGATAAAACAAAAACTTGGTTCCCATTAGACATTGGTTGAGAAAATAATTCCCCTAAGTATCAACCCCAAAGACCGAAATCAACATCAGATTGACACCCAGAGGATTACCTTCTTTAGACAATGTCACAACTGGAAATCTGAATTATTCAGATTTTTACAGATTACAGGTAAAGATCAGATTATCAAATGATCTTTTTTTTTAGGAAACTAAGCATGATAAAATCATATCCCACAAAAACTCAGAATGTATGCGTCATACTTGACGCCTAACACAGATATCTCTCAAACCTTAGTTTAAAACAGATGAGTCATAACCCTTATGGGTCTGAGTCTACAGCGGAATCAGAAACAATACTAGTATTGAAGTGCAGAGTACCAATTACAGAATCAAAATACCAGAATCAAAAAGAGTCTTAAAATCCATAACCAGATAAGAAAATTAAACCTTATACAGAAATTTTCCCTATTTCTATCCTATCCACTAGCCTCGAGAGTGTTTGCCTGCCCTCCATAAGTTGTCCCTGCCCTCTGCCCTTGCCCTCGTTTCTTCGGGCAGTCCCTAGTGAAGTGTCCCATCTCCCCACAATTGAAGCAAGCGCCCTTCCTCTTTCTGCAATCCTTGTTCAGATGAGTTGAGCTTCCACAGGTAAAGCACTTTTTCTCCTTCTTATCTTCAGACTCCTTACCTTTCCTTTGGGTCTCTTTTTTGGGTCATGCCTTCTTGTTCTGTGGTTCTTCCTTCCTTGCCTCTTTCTTCTCGGGTGCCTTATCAGCTTTAGCGCCTTTTTCTTCATGCATGTATGCCATTTCTACTTGCTTCTCAAAGGTGGCCCCCATAGGGATGTGTGTCATAGCCAACCCTTGCAATGGCTCATTCAAGCTTTGAACGAACCTCAGAGCCTTCTTCTCTGGTGTGTTCACCAAGTCCATGCCAAATCTTGCTAACTGATTAAATTTGTTAACATATTCTTTCACTGATGAGCTTCCTTGCTTTAATGTCAAGAACCTTTCCATATACAGATTTTCTTCTGCCCGTGAGAGAAACTTCGCCACAAACCTACGTCTGAAATCCGCCCAAGAGTCAACAGGACGCTCCCCATTAGTGACCTCCCACCAAAACGAGGCCTCTCCCTTCATCAACCAAGCCGCTAAACGGACTTTCCTTTCGTCTTCTACTTCAAAGATTCCAAGCAATTCCTCCGTCTCCTTAAGCCACTCTCTGGCTTCTACAAACGACTCTGAGCCTTGAAAAGTTTTTCCGCCCGTAGCCTTAAATTCCTTGCACGTCTTTGCAAAAGTATCAACGCGAGGAGGAGGAATGGGTGCAACAGGGGGTGGAGGAACATCTGCTGGGCCTGCGGCGGTGGCCCTAGCCTCCAAATACCTCCTAAACCATCCTGGTACCGTTACACCCTCCGAAAGGTTCAAATCTTCAGCCATGCTGAAACGAAAAAGGAAAGATTCAAAAAGGAGAATTCGAAAGATAAGATATATGACTTTTTGGGGACTATGTTTTTTTTTTCAAAATGAGCTTTACTTTTGAAAATACCTCCTTTTTCAAAACCTTTTTGGAAATAGTTTTCAAAAACTTCTATCTAATCTGGTAACCTTAAGCTCTGATACCAAGTGTAACACCCCACCTCCGTTAAGGTCACTCACAAAGGGAACGCCTTAACTTTGGTGGAGAGTTTTAGTAAACAGAACAGAATATTACAAGACAAATAAACAGTACTTGAAAAATAATAACTTTATTACAGCGGAAAACAGAAATCGGTATGGTTACATCTTTATCAAAAACTCAAGTACATAAATATCAGCCTTGTTCAAACTATCAGAGTACAAAACTTTAAAAGCATAATCCCCACAGAAGAGAAGCTATCATGAGCCAAGCCATACTTTAAGCACTTCAAGCAGAAGGAATCCGGATCAAGCTAGAGTATTCCCTCCTTAGAAAACCTGGGGGGGGGGGGGAGGGGGGAACGGAAGAAAAGGGGCGAAAAAAAGCAAGGTCAGACATAAAGTCTGGCAAGTCCAGTGATTTTCAGTTATGAACAGATAATAGTAATGATGACATGAACATAAAGCTGGACAAGAGATAACGTAACAGAAGCAAAAGATATACTTAAGTTAAACAGAAGAAACAGAATTACATAAGCTATTACTTTTCACTTCTCTGCACTAATACCAGTATAAAAGAATTAGGTGTTACCCTGGCGTTCAGACTACAACAGAAACGGAGTCAGAATAATTTCTACAGAAACAGAGTACTAGTAAATGGGCTTTTACCGCCCAAGCAGAAACATATGGTACAGAAACAGAAACAGAGTGCTAGTATTGGGCCTTTACCACCCGAACAGAAATAATAGGCCTTTACCACCCGAACAGACGGTACCACACTGAAGCAGATAAGTATTACACCCAACAGAAACAGACGGTACCCCAACAGAATTAGATAGAATTAGATGTACCCTAAATTCTACCCCAAGGGATCGGCTCCCTAATACATAAATACCCTGTGCCAGCCCCACAGAAGGGTGTATCGTTCCCTAAAGTGGAAACCTTTGAACGACACAGACCTATTTATGGATGTCACGACATCTTACATCCACAGAGGCAGACCGGGATCCATGCACGCACATGACCCGGTTGGAACGCACCATCAACACCCCTCGCCATTATCAGAATGAACCGCTTATAATTAGTTCAGTAAGCGTTCCCGGACCCTACCTACTGTTGGGTCAAAGTTTTGATACCAGAAAGGGTTACTGACTAATATGGGTCCCCAACAACAGATGACACAAGTAAATTCCCTCCTAACCTTGTGTCCCCAAACTAACAGATTTCAGATTAACTTGTTTACAAGTTCAGACATACAGAGTTCAGATTTACCAGTTCACAGATCAGAAAATCCAATCAACAAGTTTTCAGACTAACGGGTCAGATGTACAGATTTAACAGATTTTCAGATTTGTCTAACTTTATATTGGGCCTACAGATTCATGAACGGGTTTATCACATTTATTAGTCTAGTTGGTTTAACCCTGTCCACCCAACACGTTTTTGATGTCATATTACTTAACCCACCCATTCTTACCATATTGGTTAAGTGTCATTAGCCTAATCATATTACTTAACTCACCCATTCATACTATATTGGTTAAGTGTCATTAGCCTAATCATATCACTTAACCCACCCATTCATACTATATTGGTTAAGTGTCATTAGCCTAATCATATTACTACCGCAACCCTGTAGGACCTCTCACATTGGGCTACCATTTATGGTTGCTGGATTCGCCGAGCGGGTCCGGGCAGTCTTGTACCATAAATGAGTCCAACCTCGTGTCCATACAGTTGTCACGCATCTAATTTTCAAATTAGGTTTTTTAAGGTAACCATCCCGTCCATCGGATCAGTTAGGGATAACCAGGGAGGCCAGGAAACTTGTATTTTCCAAACCCAAGCCTAGACACTATCCTCTCTGTCACCCTAAAACATTCAGGTATATGTGTCATTAATCTATTCATAAATTCACTATTAAGTTATGCCAATTTATATCCTTTTATTCACACGTAATTTATTTCTAATTTACTTACCCATAATTTACATTAATAAACATTTATTATTATGGCCCACCTTCCCTTCAAATCATGTTTATAATTTTTGGTATGTAAATTATACCAAATTAAATGTCACTAACCATGATTATGCTAACATGACAGTTACATGTAATTTCAAATTGTTAATCAGAGTAGGACGTACCCCACCTTCCCAAACTTGCCATAATAGCCATGCCCAAAATTACTATGTCATATATTTGGCGTTCCAAATCATAGTTAAGCCTAATCTAGATTTAATGTTTATATTTACATTTTATACCAATCTAGATTAAATATCCAAATTCACAATTCATGACCAAACTATATCTAGTTTACAGTTTATGCCTAAAACTTGATTTACCTGCCAAACTTACGCATATACCCAAAATTATATGTACACCATATTTACACCAATTTACCTATAACAAGTTCTAGCTTTTTACATATATCATGATACATGTCAAATTACATATACTAATTTATATATGCCTAATCCTAGCCAATTTACATATATACCAAGTTTCTTGCCTTTCTACATTACATAGATCCAATTTATGCCAAATATCCAAAATCTATATTTAGGCGTGTTCACATTAATAGTTATCCTATTTTAATATAGGTCTTTTATGCCTAAGCCACACATTCCTTTTTGTTCAAGTCATAGTCCGTTATATAAAATATGCCCAAGGATCTAGGTCTAACATGTATTATGTCTTTTAATTCAGATCTTAATTTTTAATTTGCCTTATATTCCAAATTTACAAGTCATATATTATCATATGATAATCCCAAACTGACATATATGCACAGATCTAGATATAGTTTACAACCTATGTCCTTTACTCAAATCAGTCACAAATCAATCCAATTTTGCATCATTCATTGCATTGTCCCAAATATTTTAGCGTATGTTAATCTCTTATGAGATTGGCTCAGGCTCGTGGTAGCCTGGCTATAGAACAGAAAGCAGAAAGAAATACAGAGTAAAATAGATCAGAACAGAACATCCTCAAATTCAGATTTACAATCATGTCATAATTATAATTAAAGTTTATATCGGAAAATAACTGTGCTTTCCTTGATTGGATTAAAGAAAGAATCTTTAATTGTTGTAGAATCGTTGCAGAAGCTTTAATCTTTTACTTGTATTAGCTTTGTTGTTCGTCTCTTTCAAATGGAGGCTCCCTCTAATTCTCATTCGACAGCATGGCGGCTTCAACTCTTATTTTCATGTGAATATTTAGTTGGAGACCTAGGGTCTTTTTATAGAGTTGCATTTTAATTTGAGCCGTCCGATAATGCTAGGGTTAATCAAGGCCATCAATTTCAAAAGAGGCAAATTATGTTCACAATTAAGGACTGTAAATTACTCCCATTTTAAATTATGTCATAATTACTATGCATGCAAATTACCCCCATTTTGAATTATGCCATAATTACTATGCATGCAAATTACCCCCATTTTGAATTATGCCATAATTACTATTTCAATTACATGTAATTTCATGTTTTAGCATATATATATACTCTACAATGTACACATTTCTCATAGGACAAATCCTATATGTAAATAATTCCTAATTTTACTTATGCCATAATTACTCTCTTAATGTACATTATCAACATTTACTATTATTTGTTTATCCATATAAATATGTACACATTAGATACATCCCCCCTTTACACACTTATTATTATTTTTATATGCACATTAGATACATCCCCCCTTTACTCACTTATTATTATTTTTGTATGCATATTAGATACATCCCCCCTTTTACAAACTTATTATTATTTTTGTAACCTTAATGTTAACAGAAAATTCGGGGTGTTACAACTCCAATCAAGAATTTCCTGCGTAATGGAACACTTCCAGCAAAGAAAAGTGAAAGGTGGGCTGTAGTTCGCAAAGCAACTAGATACGTCCTTCAGGATGACGTCCTTTACCGACAAGGGTTTTCTATGCCCTTATTACGATGTATAGCGCATGACGACATCAAGCGTGTACTGAGAGAAGTACACGAAGGTGAGTGCGGGGACCATACGGGGGGCCAGACCTTAGCAAAAAAGATATTGCGCTATGGGTACTTCTGGCCCACCATTAATAAAGATGCAGCTGATCATTCACGACGGTGCGACCGGTGCCAAAGGTTTGCCAAAATCCCCAAAGCACCACCGGCTCAGCTTAAGTCGATGGTGAGTCCGTGGCCGTTTGCCATGTGGGGAATTGATATCATTGGAGTTTTACCAATTGCAAAAGGAGGAGCTAAGTATGCGATAGTCGCTGTCGACTATTTTACGAAATGGGTGGAGGCCGAACCCTTAACGAAGATTACCGCGATTAAAGTGATAAGTTTTGTGACTAGAAACATTATATGTCGATTTGGGATTACGAAAACTATCATAACCGATAATGGAACTCAATTCGATGGTGCCGAATTCAGAAACTTCTACCAAAGGTATAAGATTGACAAACGCTACACAGCAGTTGCCCATCCTCAGGCAAACGGACAGGTGGAAGCAATAAACAAAGTCATTAAGTCTATCCTCAAGAAGCGGTTAGAGCGTGCAAAGGAAAAATGGGTTGACGAGCCACCCTTAGCTTTATGGGCATATCGAACAACGTTTAAGACAGCAACTGGTCATACTCCATTCTCTCTTTCATTCGGTTCGGAAGCGGTAATTCCTGTGGAGCTCAAAGTTCCCTCGCACAGGGTGACGTATTATGATCCGATGACGAATCGAGCGCTCCTCCTCGAATCCCTTGATGAAATTGAAGCAAAAAGGGATGAAGCTGATTTGCGTGCGTTAAGACACTGACGTCAAATGGCATGCTATTATGACAAGAAGGTTCGCTTTAGGACTTTTGAACCAGGAGACCTGGTGTTAAAGCAAGTTTTTCCATCCCTTCCCCATCTCGGACCAAAGTGGGAAGGACCGTACGTCGTCCAACGGAAACTTGAGACCGTAGCTTTCAAGCTAACGACCGTGGATGGCGAAGAAGTGCCTAGAGCCTAGAATGCTCAGCACTTAATGCGATATCTGAATTAGATATGACAGATTCTCTTTTGTTTTTATGAACTTTGTAAAAAGGCATGACTTGCCTGAAAAGTCTGTTTATATTGACAAAAGATTATAAAGTGGATGTAGGCTACGACTTAGCTGAACCACTATAAAAATATCCTGTGTCACTTACTTTCCTGCACTATTTCATGTGATTTATAGATAACAACTGTGAAATGACACTTGAGCATGCAGGCAGGAGTAAGCGGAATGACCGCTTGACTAACTTGTTAAAGGAATGGGAAGACGACATTCCAAGCTCTAACTCTCACGAGACGATAGAGAGTGAAAAGGACGGGAAGATGACGTCCCCTGAGGCGTGATGGTGCACCCCGATGAGGGACCGCCTCAATGAGAACTCTAACCCGACTATTCGACGGGAGAGTATAAAAGTACCAGTGAATGGATGAAAATGACGAAAAGGGTTAGTCCCTTCCTAAAAGTTGGGGGCAATCCGAAATATAATATAATCGATTTTGAACAGACCTTGGCCAGGTTATATGTTTAAAATTGATTGGGGGCATATACGTATATAAACCCTCTGTATACCCTCAGTATATATGATAATCTTTTGACCTTGCTAATGTTAATTTTTCGTTTAAATGATGAACTCACAGATATTTGACATTGCAGGATTAAACTGACTACTTTATTCACAAATACACAAGCTAATACAGGATAACTACGCAATCAATGCGAGGGCCGCACTCGCCACAACAACAGCAGGCCAAAAGAACAACGAAGCAGAAATCGAAACACATCTTCCGTGAAGACTAAGGAGCAGATTTTCCTTTCTTTGCAGCTTTAAGGGACTCCTTAGCCTCTTTTTCGGCATCAGACATTATGCGTTTGTGTTTCTTCTTCCCTGACTTTGATGATGCAGAATCAGCAGTCTTCTTTCCAGGAGATTCAACGCTGGGATCAAGGGGAAATTTTTTGTGAAGTTCTTCCGTAATTGATCTAGTTGAAAGCTTAGCAACTAACCTCGACCCAGCGTCCACCACAGCAAGGGGTTTGAAGCTTTCAGGATCCATCTCCTCAAGTTTCATCTGCATGCGCTTATCCTGTTTGGCCTTTATCATCATCCTTCGACTCCCCAGTTATCACGACATCAGAGTCTTCATCGTGTTCCACATCGACGTCAACATTTTTTAAAGCATCGATGACTTCCTCGTCGTGAGAAGCTCCTGTGGGTGGCGGTATAGAAGTCTTGTTGGTGGTGTCATCTTTCTTGCCTTCAGCATCCTCGCCAGACTTTGTAGGAACACTATGGCCTAGCCCTTCTTGAACTTCGTCAGCAGCTTTCTCTTGGTCGGTGGTTGAAGTTTCCGCCGGCTTATCAGTCTTTTCGACGGGTTCAACACCTACAGAATGGGAAGCAACAGTTACCAACTTAGGAGAAGACAAGGAGTATTCTATAGAGTGCCCGATGATGTCACGAAAACTGGAAATTGCCTTGACAAATTATGGAGAAAAGGTAGATATACCTTCGCATGATTTCTCAATCGGAGTAGTAGCCGCTTCTGGTGCTAATTCAGGAATGGGGGGTAAAAGAGACGCTCTAGAAATTCCTGGATTCTCAGGATCGTATCCTTCGACCCCCGCGGTCTCGGGGGCAGCTGATGAGGAACTGGGCTCAACGACACTTTTGCCCTTGGCTTGACGTTTTTCCTCTTCCATTGCAGCGGCAATAAGTTGATGTCCCTCAGCCAAGCGTGATGGTTCTTCATTTCTAAGATACTTCTCCATGAGCTTGTCTTCATCAATGGAATCCACCTGGAGCTCTTCTTTTTCCCACTCAACGATTTTGTCCCACGCATGAACCAAGGTCGTTGGATAATCCTCAATCCAACATATGTCTCGGCGGCGAATAATGTGTGCAAAGAATTCCATGATCAGCGAACCAAATCCGTCAACCTCTTCCTTAGCTTCAGACAGCTGATCACTGACCTCATCAACACTCTTGAGGGCGTTGTCCAAGTTCTGTTCAGCTAAAACAGCCCTACTCTCAGCCTCTAGCAGCTTAGCTTCCAGCTCGGCATTGCGCTTCTCCAATTCAGCATTTTTCTTAGCTAGATCTTCCTTCTCTTGCTCCAATATGCTACAGGCGAGTTGTGCCTTGACTTTCTCTGATGTAGCAATTTCAACCTGCTTTTTAAGATCCAGACGTTCCTGGCTATGAGACTCCAACAATTCATGGTAGCGTTTCTGCCCATCCTCAAGTTGCTGCTTGAAATTGGTAGCATCTCGCTGAGCAATGACAAGTTCAGCCTGTGTACCTTCCAATTCTGTCTCCAAAGTTGCTAAAGCCTTTTCATCCAAGTCTGCCGCCTGCTTCATTTGGTCGACATCAGCGATTAAACCCAGATGATCCAGGAGAGATTTCGTGAATACTTGTACATTTCATAATATTGTTTCTCCACCGCGTCGATTTGTGCTTTGGCCTCATCAGCCCATCTTGAAGAAATTGTCACGAGAGAAGGTACAAAAGTCAGGTGCTCGAAGTAATGCTCTGGAAATTGCTCTTGCAAACGAGCTATTTTTGCTTGGGAATCAGAATCTTGTGGAGCGGACTTTGAGAAAGACAGATCAATACTCTTTTGTTTAGAAGGGACGACAGCTGCACCACCTTTTCCAGGTTGTTTTTCAGGAGCTTTGCGTGTGCTTGAAGGATCGGCATGTTTTGATAACGGCCTGTCGCAGGGACTTTTACTCTGAGGAGGAGTTGGATCTTTCGATTGTGATTTGTCCCCCTCCTTACGACTCTGATAGCTCTTATATTTGCTCGAGTCTGATCTAGTTGGAGATCGGGAGCGTGAAGTGTGAGATCGTTGGGAATCTTGATGCCTCCTATCGTCTCTACCACGACTCTCGCGACGCTCATGCTCAGTATCAGGAGGAGGTCGGGACATACTGCGGCGAAGTTTTCTGATGTCATAATTGGAGCGCGACATTGTGCCTTCACAGCAACATAAGAAAAGTTAGAACCAATGTTGGAATAAGATGTCGGTGTCGTGAGGAATAGTGTTGGCGTGTGTGCATGTCCTAAGTGGTTTGATTCCCCCCAACAAACCCGTGTCTGAAGTTTGTTTAACCGGAACGGATTCTTTGGCCTTCACAGGGGTAGAGGAGGTAAATCTTAGAGGATCTATTCTGAAATCTTCTGAAGTATAGAGAGTTTCGGGTAAGGGAAGATTTACTAAGCCCTGGAAAGTGGAGTCATCTGTGATAGGCTCATCTATATGGGGGTCTCCCAATGGCGATCCGTGAGGGGATGCCGACTTTTCTGGAGTAATGGCTTCTTTAGGAACAGTTTACTCATCTCTGTCCTTTTTAGCGATGTTTGCCATTTCATCGTCTTGAGTCGAAGTTGGAGAAGGAGAATCTCTAAGTGGCACTTCAGGTTCACCCATGTCAGGGATGATGTTGACTGGGGGAATGTATACATAAGGGGCTGTCCCATGACCTATGCTACGGTAAATGGACAATAACCCGTGGCAGTGGAGGTGTTCATCCTTGAGAACTTCATTAATGATCAAGAATTTCTTGTCACCATTGAGTAGTCGGTTCAAACGATCAGAATATAACTGACCAGATATTTGCCCTAGGTTACGAACTGCAAATAGGAATAAAAGAATGTTTAGTGTCATGTTGACATAAGAACATGATGTCCGAAACTGAGAATTAACAATTTACTTGATTTGGTCCATCTCCTGGCGCAACCTGGTTGTGGCCTAATATAAAACCATTCTAATTTTGAATCGCCGGCTTTGCTACTAAATGGCTCAAGTATGATTTTTCTCTTTGAGACCGACTCGAAGTATGAGAAGGAAGGAGTCTCGTTGGTTCGATGTTTGAAGTTATAAAAGAAATGGATATCATCAAAGGTCGGCTCTTCACCCAGAATCTCTCTGTAAGCTATGTAAAGGGTATATAAATAAGCATAAGAGTTAGGATGCAGCTGCATGGGGGCAATTCGCATTTGTCTTAGAAAATCGACGACAAAAGGCAAGAACGGAGGAATCGCACCAACCATGCACATAAGTCGAGTGATTGACATGTATCCCTCTGGTGGGTTATGAGGACGATCTGCTGCGGAAGGTGTTAAGGTGTCTCTCCTCAAAATCCCATGCTTTAGGCATATCCGGAGAATTCTTTCATCATCGATTGTTGATTTAACCGAATCTTTTGGAGCATCAAGGATCTCGGCGTCTTCGAGCTCGTCGGGAGCTCGGTTATCTCCTACTCCTGCCTCTTCTTCTTCACCAAGAGAGGTATCACTCGCAGAAGATACATCATCGCTGCCATGGGCTTCAATCTCGTAATCAGAACCTTCATCATCCTATTCTGGGTCTGGGATAGAACATATGTCATCGAGAGTGACTTTTTGAGATGTCTCAGGGATATCTCTCATCTCAGCTAGTCGGGATGAATGTCTCTCGGCCATAGTTGATGAACTAATGAAGAAGTAATAACCGAAGTTAGAGCAAATTAGCCCGTGTCCCCCTGTGCACGTGTGTGAACTAAAGTGTATGCATTATGTGCAGAAAATATAAAGTTAACACTTGAAAAAATGAAACCAAGCTTCGAAGGAACAATGATGCTTAAAGAAGTTCACGATGTTCGCGTTGTTCGTAAGGCTCTATCCTAACTGTCCACCATGTTGAAGGTTATATTCAGCATTGATTAAGTTAGTTGGATAGTTTCTTGTGTGTTGAGTCAAGCTGTCTTGGTTCGGTTTGGATGAATACGTTGGGATCGGATCGGAGGGGCAAAGTCACGTTGTAGTTTGAAGTGAACAACTACATCTAGCCAGAGAGATGAGACCGGGTCGGAAGCAGGCATCCGGATCGGTCCGGAGTGACATCGGCATACACGCCTCCTTCTCTTTTTGCTGCTCACTCCGACCCGACCCGGCCAAATAAGTTTTCCCTCTTGACTTGTTACTCCGACCCGATCCGATCATACGAGTTCCTCTCTCCTTCCTTCACTCCAACTTTTCTCCACCCGAACCAACCCTAAACTCTTACCTCCTTCCCTCTTCTCCTTCCTCTTTCTCCTCACTCACAACCAAACCCTTCCCATCACTGAAGCTCCAATTCAGAGCAAACATGTACCATCTCCAACTTATCAGCGCCTCGAGGTGGTAGTGGAACTACCAGCGACGACGGCGAGGGAGGATATGGCCATCTCGTCAAAATCAAACCATAACCACACTCAAATCTTTCGAATTAATTGCGAATCGCAATCGAAATCAGTTAAGGTAAAATGTAATCGAAGTTATGACCTACCAATGCAATTTATCCTAGAATTCGACAAAGAATTTCAAAGATTTCGAGTTTCTGAAAGCTAGGGTTTCGGAGCACGAAGGGTCAGGTGAGATTAATAAAAGAAAAGAGTAAGGAAAAAGAAGGTAAATCGTGGGCTTATTAATGAATTGAAGGTGGCTACTCGTATCCCCTATTATTTCGCTCCGACCTGACCGGAAATCACACCAGCCCACAAACATAGTTTGGCCCATTGATCCAGCGCCTAGAAGTAGAGTGAAAAGAGTGATCCGGTTCGAAACCCGAACCGAATGGAAAGTTATTCATCAACTCAACATTCGAACTGAATTGAACTCAAAAAGAGAAATGTAGAGAAAGCTCACCTGGATGAATCGCTGGACATTAAAAGGATTTCTCAGAATTGTTTGAAAACAAAGAAGTAAGTTTTATGGCTTATGGCATATATATATATATATATATATGTAGGCGACAAGAGACGTGACTTTTTGAGGCGATGTATCTCTACACACGGAGGCAAGCAACTAATCATCGATTCAAATTTTAAGATTGGCATTTGGACAATATCAAAGTATGCTTCGTTTTCAACAGAAGCATCCTTTGAGGGGGCAAAATGTTAGCCTACTTTATGAACTAGGCTACACAAAGTTAAAGGAGAAGATGTTGAAAACTCATTCTGCCTCAACCGGTTCGGATCGGTGATTGATAGGCGAAGACAGATCATCATAAAATCAGAAAGGAAAGAAGGGAAGCTAAAGCAACACCGGATCGGAACAGACGACCATAACAGGACTGGGTCGGAACAAAACACTATGGAGCTGAAAAAGACCCGAATCTGCTGTAGGACGATCCGGATCGGAATACGACCCGAATCCCTTTTTTCTCACTCCTTCGAACCGAACCCAGTTCGTACTACAGCTTCATCCCACTTTCTCCTAAAGTTTCGAGATGGTTATACCCACGTTCACCCCACGTTGTCCACTAACCTGATGTGTTGTCAGCACCACGGCCTGTCCGAACCCGAAAGTAAAGGAACGGATGACACGTGGCTCCGATCCGAACCGGTTTCAGAGCAGATTTTCGTCTATAAATAGACCTCCAAGGGTCATTTGAAGGGATCTTTTGACACTTTGAGAGTTTGAGTATTTGAGAGAACCGAATTTCAGAGTCTCCCTTCAATCCAAAGTATCATTCAAAGTATATTTAGAAGATCACAGTACGAATATGTATGCAAATTGAGTGAGGTTGAGTGGTAAACTTGTTTGTATTGCTATCATTCTCATCAAACGAAGAATTACAAAGTGGACGTAGGCATTTTCGTGCCGAACCACTATAAATCTTGTGTCTCCTCTTCATTTTCCATTTCATTTCACTAAATTTTAGTTTAGTTTGGGTGTTAGAACCATTTTTTGGTCTAAGAGAGACGCTCTAGTCCGTGTCTTAGGAACAGCCGCAACTGCCCCATGGATCGTCAGGGCCGGTCCACCGATGTGGATTAAACATAGACCTTGGACACTACGTTTCCCTGCCCTATGGGGCGTCTGTCTGGCCCGTCTGCCAACCAGAAGCATCGGCCGAAATCGATATCACAAGGTGCCTCAATATCCATCATCCACATAAGCAATGCCAGCTAGTTCAAGCACTAACACCACTTCTAACTAGAAGAAAACGCATGCCCTCCCTGAAGTCCGTCTCCCATTTTTGGTCCACCTGGGGTGTGAAACTCGCGAATTAATGCTATACACAAAGCCACGCCACATAGGCCGTGCTTTGATCATCACCACAGGACTTTGCTTTTCAACAGAAGTCTTGATCATTTGCCACTTAGGCATGCCACACAGGCAATCCACTCCATGCGAATGATGTCTATCGATATACAACATCTGATCCGTGCGTCTCAGAGAGGGGTGAAGTAAAAGAATAAATTCTCCTTCTCCAGGGAGATGTATATTTAACAAAGATCAATCAACAAAGAGCAAAATCCAATATTAGACACACAATCCATTTACAAGTCCGTTCTGGGTCTGAACGAAATCGGAGGCACTTTCCTTGCATATTCGTCGATCCCCAAGTACGTTTGGACGATCACCAACTGATTCTCTCCTCTTTGGTGTATAGCCCAATCAACATGGTCAGTAATTATCCAAACGATGTGAAGACCCTCGGTCTTCAACCATCGTCTTCACCTTCGACGTATCGTCGAATCAGTTATTCAAAATGGGTATAACCCGGCCTTTCTGAATAACCCGCGTATATAATAAACAAGTGTTACACAAACACAACATACGCCTCATTCCAATTCAGAATATTCTTTTATTCAAATATTCACATTCTTAGCGATAGGTTCTCGTTAATTTTGTCAAAGATAAATTCTTCTAAATTTATTCTTTAATCTTCCTTCGGATATTAATTCAATCTAATTAAAGAATCATTAAAACTCCACTTAGTTTTAATCTTTAACTGGGTTAAAGAACCGATGTCATTTAAAACACGGTTCACGATAAACCCTAAATCACACCCCCTTGCTAATCGAGTTAAAGAACAAGTGTTATTTAAAACACTGCTCACGATAAACCCAAAAACCAATTTAAATTCAATTCCAGTTAAACATTATTTAACTGGACAATTTCACCAAACCTTAATTAAAAGATTTTTTCTTTTCTAAACTGGATTCAAGAACAGTGTTATTTAAGACACCATTCACGACGAACCCAAAATCCCATTTGATATTAAATACAAGGCTCTGAATAGAAAATATACCGGCTTATATTCAATATCAAATTCTGAAACCGACAAATATCGTATTGGAATAACGAGAAATATATCTTCCAAATTCCTATACAATATTCGTATCATCACGGAATCCAATATCGAAATATCCTGAAGATAATTTCGATCCAATTCCCTTCCAATTCACTTATTGGAAATTCTGGTTACTCTTAAAAACCATTTTAAATCCAATTCATTTATTTAAAAATAAATAGATTTTAATTCTAGTCCAAACTAGTTCAACTTGATAATTTTTTTTATCTACACCAATGTGGAGTTTTTCACCCCAACTTCTTCCAAATCACTTATTTTGATTTTACACAAATTATCACTATTTTTAATAATTTTATCAAGGCTCGTACAGTCGATTTCCACTAACGGCCATAGAACTGCAACTATAACGACCTTGTCCAAATTTGATTTGGACATAATTCCAAATCCAACCGTTAGATTTCAAATCTCTTATATTCGTTGAAAATCTCTTTTCGATACGAATCCAACGGTTCTGGTTTTAGGAGAATCCGACGTTCGGATCTCCCGTAATGTCCACGCGAAGTCAATGGTCGAAATTCGCGAACTACCGCGGCGCGACGCGTTCTATTTAGGCCATTAAATATATGTATAATATATATTATATATATTACGTTCAAAACGTATTTTATAAATTCGTTTTAAAATCGATTCCAACTTCTTATTCAAATTTTAAACCAATATTGAACATTCGACATCGTTATACTATAAACGATATTATTTTCAAAATATTTGAATTTGAAATAATTATCTTATCGATAATTATTTTAAAGGCGAATAAAATCGATATAAATAACGTTCGCGTCCCAAATGGCGCAAATCTACCCAACACGGCTTAATATATTCCAAATATTCTTACCTTAAATATTTATACTCAAATATTTTTACTTCAAATATTTATTCTCAAATATTTTTACTTCAAATATTTATCTTCAAATATTTTTCTTCAAATATTTTTACTTCAAATATTTATACTTTAAATATTTCGAATTTTCCAAATTTGAATGAGGCCCAAACAAATACCATATAATTTTATTTATATGGACAGCATACAACACATGTATATAATTAACCATCATCCAAAGTGCACTACACAACTGCATAAGCATTAGATATAAATAATCAACGCTTACAACAGCTTGTCAACCAATCGATTGACACCCGTGTGGGGTTTCAACCAACAAAACACACATTTATTCGTGCAGTCGGGCGATGTGTAAAATATATCAGCCAAATCAACTTCAGTCAAATAGGTGTACATAAAAAAAACCTCTGGTTTGAATATGGATCTTTAATTTTAACTAGCTAATTTTTTCTAACACTTTTTAGAAAATTTCGGCAGCACAACGGCACTATACTAAAAATGGGATAAGGTCTAGCCTTATCCCTCGCCTTATAACGGCGAACGTCTAATCATAACCTATTTCGCATCGATTTTTTTATTTATCAAATCACGCAGAGCATCCAAATAAATAAATAAATACTCAACAACCACAATGCCATTACGGCCCGACAGTTGGCTATTCGCGGTGTGTTCCACACATCGCTTTCAACAACGGTGATGGTGCGAATTCAAGTGTGGAACTCCATGTAATTTGAATAAAAATCTACACTAGCAATTTTATTTAAAGTGAGGAGTTCTCACATAATTTTTCTTAACCAAACACCGCGACTCTTCTTATGTAGAGCATCTTCGCCATGCTTTTTATCACTTCCTTTGCCCGTATTCATGTATTTTCCGTCTGAACCACATTCGAATAGCGCCGACCATCTAGGGCTTGCCATCACTCGACATAGGCGCCTCCTGAGCTGGATCGGAGGAGGGACTGCTGCTGAGACGTTGTTGAGGGATGCTGCTCGCTGTGCGTGTCGAAGAAGGGGGAGGACTCGGGCTGCACGTCGAGGCTAAGGGGGTGCGGCAGAGCTCCGCTGGTGGTGGAGCAGCAGCGCGCGGTAGGCGGTGGTGGCCCCGAAGTGGCGGCGGCGGCATGTCCTGACTGGGTAGGTTAGGGTTTTATTGGTGAAGGGGGAGAGGGGGTAGCTGAGGCGATAGGGGCGGCTGGACATCGTTGAGGTGGAGGGAGAAGGCGATGGTGGCGGCGGAGATTCGAGGGAGGTGGCGCGTTCGAATTGAAGTGGAGCAGGTTTTTCCTGAAGTAGGGAGGGTCGGGTTTAATTTGGGGAAGAATGGTCTAAGGGGGGGGGGGGGGGGGGCGGGTATATGTGTTTTATAATTTAATTAATATTATATATAATTATCCAATAGTTGACTTTTCGTTCAAGCTCCGTTTCGAACCCAACGACTATCGTTCCAAGCGTAATACCCCTATTCCAGACACAATGGGATATGCCACGCAAGCCAATTCGGCCGGTTCGATTAGTTTTTATCGAAATCAAAATGTAATTCGGTATATATTAAATTTTAATGCACATTTCAAATTACCAGGGTCACATACGAACTCTAAAAATTCCAGAAAAATATTTTGTACCATCGTATTGACGATACGGTACTAACGAAACTAATTTCATCGAATTCCGAGACCGTTTGAAAAATGGCAAAATTCCATTTGATTAAAATCAAATGAAAGTGGTCAAACGCGTTTAACTGCGCCACGCTCACATTTTAACTCCAAAAACTCTGAAACTTGGAACCTAGCAATAATTTGACATCCCGTATCCAACAAAAGTGGTTTCGTCGAAAATGGTGGTCGTTTGCTAAATGGCTATTTTTAAGGGCCAAATATATATTTAAAATACTTTTAAATGTATACAGCCTTATATAAACAGCTTAGTGACCTTTTTAAAATGCCAACCGAGCCCTAACATTTAATTTACTCTGTGACGGTCCTGTTCTTCACAACCGTTTCAAAGATTTTGTTAAACAGAGTTAAATTTACTAGGGTCGTCCCATTTCTACTTTAAATTGAATTATATATGTTTAATCGAAGTTTAAAATCAAATTTTCAAACTACCGCGCAATTTCAAATGCGTTATATTTTTAAAATAAACTTATTGGTATAAACTTCGTCGAAAATAAATTTTCCGTCGTTTTTACTTAAAATTATCTATTTTAAATAACCAAAATTCCTTAAAATAGCCAAATTAAAAATTTTAAATTGGCCCAGAATTTCCGGGTTATTACAACTAGGCTTGCAGAAGTAAAGAAGCATGTGTTTCTATTTAATGTGGTTAGGCTTGCATGTGCGTGGTGTATTATGTATGCATAGATATTTAGGATATGTTTTCTTCTCGGGTTCTCAGCTAGCTGTAAACTAAAATTGGAGTGCTTTGCGTGTTTTCAAATCTGATGGGAAATGTATAGGCTGGAAGAGCTAACACAGGGTAGGCTATTACTAAGTTACTTAGAACCGAAGAGAATATGTATATTTTATTCATATTTTTATTTATTTTACGTTATCAAACTTTACCGCTAATAATTCTTTAACCGTTATATCCGAACTGACATTCGTGAGCTCCAAACACAAATGAAAAAGAATACACCGCTACGTCTCAATATTTCAGTTCCAATGAAATTTATTTCAACGAAAACCGACTTCGTTTGCACCATGTTGTTATTTTAATTTATCGGTTCACTCTTAAATTTCACGCACCGATAAAACAACCCCAGTCGACTACAAACTGAAAATATAGCAATAATTAATTATACGTACCCCAATAAAATTTGTTTCATCAAAAACGGAGGTCGTTTAAAAAATAAATCATTTATTAAGGCTTATAAATATATCGATCAATTCCTCATGTGCGAAGCACGTGCCATATCATAAGGTAAGCGACGTATTGATTTGAACGTTCTATTTCGTATGATTATTTAATTTAATCGTCAATTGTCGTTGAGCGTTTTATATTCGAACCGATATACATGAATTTGAAATTGTAATTTACAAAATACCGCGTGGTTTACGAGTTTAAATTATAATTATATATAAATTAAATGTTCAAACTTCGTTATATACACGAATTATATATTATAATTCCAAGTAAAATTCCACTGAAAATACGGGACGTTACATTCCTTCCCCCTTAAAAGAATTTCGTCCCAGAAATTACTAAGGTAGAAGAAATGCTACAAACCCTATTTGTTTACTTTTCTAAAATCCAATTTATTTCAAATCGAAAACCAATCCACTATTATAAATAAAAATTTCCCAAATATCGAATATTTTTAACACATTAAATTCTCGAAAAATTCGGTAGAGTGTCCCCTGTACAGAGGGACTTCTGCGATACCGCAGGATCAACAAATATCTACACATCGACTCTAATGGTCGGAAAACAAAATTCGAAAACCAAAACTTATATTTTGCGTAAGCGTACCTTATGCGAGCGATATTCAGTGTACTAGTTCAAGTTATAGCGATTTATGTAACCAATATCAAATCCCCAAGCCTCCTGGCACCTGCCTCAACTCAATTTATCATGTAAAAAACATTCATATGAAATTTCAAATAATATTTATTAATCAACAAGTTAACTATACCAATTTCCCCAATCCAGACATATCGCATTCATTCATTTCATATTCAGGGTTGAATGATCCAATTCTAATTCAAATGAAATTTATTTCAGTTTATAATAATGGGATTCAACTTTCTATTCGCTCAACAATTTTATCAAACCGTTGATGAATCTTTATACAACCACCTAACAAGCAATCAACAAGCATTACACAATAACCAAATCATTCAATTTATATTAACTTCCATTATTATCAAATATTAATGTTTACTTATTATTTCACTTGGGTTTAATATCAATTGATTTATATCAGATTGATTTCCGTTCCATTATTATTAGTTCGATTTCAAATTCCAAATTTATCTTCACATAACCATGTCGAGTTCCAATTCCGTATTCAATTTACTAATGGATTTCCAATTAGTTTACTTCCATTACAAAATCCAAATTCCGTTCCATTTTAATTCCAAGTTATAATTCTCATTTACCAATTTCATATATGAAATTAAATGGTTAACAAACCATTTCAAATTTGATAATTCAATTTGAATTCTATTCACAACAATCATTCACACTAACATATCAACAATTTATTAAAATTTCTTTACTTTATATATGGAAATATAATTTGGGCAAAATTATTTCATTTACCCTTCTTTTCAAAACAATGTTGTGTCAGTTGCTAGTTCAAATGCTTTTCAACACTTGAACTGATCAAATAACACAGTACAAAACATTTATATATAAAATATACAAATACGCGCTCTCATATATATACATTTAAACTCAATCTAGGGTATTAATAACCCCATCTCTATCGAGTTATGTCACAGAGCCAAGGTTATTACTAAACCTCGCTCTGATACCACTGTAACGAGCCTGGGAATTCGACGCCCGAATTCCAACAACAATACATCAATCCGTATTACTTGTTAGAACTCAAATATCGAAAACACCAGGTAGTTATTAGAAAGAAATTAGAGGATAAGATAAGAAAGAAAGAAATGTTAGAATAGAAGAAGAAGAATAACAACACAACCACATCAGAGTCTCACATCGCAGCGGAATAAAATATAATATAGAAATAGATCTTTATTGAGAGCTTGAAATATAACTTACATTACATTAGAGTACAACAATACATCTGGACAGTTATAGATATCTATCCTCATATACATCCCACAGCGGAATAAATACTAATACGTCTGAACTCCTTCAGCACGTCCTATGAACTTCGTAGTATCCAATAACCTGAACCTGAAAACCCGAGCTAACCCGAGCATTACAAACCTCGGGTCAGTATGGTGAACCAGAGTGAGAAAACTCACTAAGTTTATATAACATCCATATTGATTTTAAAGTCAAAAATCCTTTTGAAAGAAAAAGATAATAGTAAGACCAGCCCACACATAAACACAGACGGTTTTTACCTTACTATAACCCAAAACACTTTTGAAATCATATATTTCTCTGATATTATAATAGTGTCTAAATACAATTAAATAACAATCTAGCGGAACGCTTGCGTCTCACGCTCCACATATATATTATACAATCAAAACTGCAGGCTCCTATTGGAAGTTGGATGTCAAACTATGACAAGGTATGGGACCACCAGCCGATTGTGTATCTCTAGAGGCCAATACACTGGGTTCAACAAGAACGTCTTGCAACCCGGCCCGCACATGACCGACCACTCATTTCGCTTGAGTGTAACGAATGTATATCACAACCGATTGGGATCAGCAACAATTTCCGGAGAAGTGACAACATCGATAGATTAAAGAAGGAAAAGGAATTTCTCTAGATAGGTGATTATACACCCTAATGGGTGCGACCCACATAGCCACGCTACCTACCCGATTTTTGTCATTTCTCGGTTGACGAGGCTTGAGGTTTAACATTTTCTCCTTTAGAACATCACAACCACTTTGGATGCCACATCGTCAGATCCGCTAAATCACTAATTGACGTTCACAAAAATACTCTGGGTGTTTATGCTAAGAGAAGGTTTCTTCTCTGCCACCTACAGAAATACGATTGTAAAAACCAATGTACGTGATTCTTAAGTAATACTATGTCAGACATTCGTCCATACAAGTCATCCACGAACAGGATGAATCGAAGGTACCCTCCTACCATATCCTAGGAATCAGCCTATAGATCAGTAGCGAGTAGTCCTTGCAAATCCGTAGATTTCAACCACGATAGAACCACAAATAAATTGTAAATTAAGTTAATACATAGTAGACTTTGAAAACTATAGGGGTTGACCAGAGATATAAGTAATCCTTCCGTTTTATGAAGATCTATGGTCTTCAATGGCTCCATCTTGATCAACATCTGATATCTTCTCAATTTCGTATTTGCTGGTCAGAATGGTTTTTGAATATAATTCGATCCCAGTCTTTCCATTCCAACAATCGTATTGGTTAGATTAAAACCTCCATTCAACTATAAAAATAAAATGGACTCACTGGTCCAGCATTCAGCATCACTTGGCCTTTTTTTATTTTAAAAACAAATTAAAACTTCTTAGTTTTCCAACTATTTTAAATACGCCATTACTTCATATCTTATTATAAGAATATTAAGAAAACTCTTTTTAAACACTTTTACATTAACTCAAACAAATATATATACTTCAAACACTTTGAGTTCAATCAAATCTCATATAAAAATATCGTTATGAAATCACTTTGATTTTCATTGCTTGGAGACAATAATTAACAATTGTCCTCTTTTGAATAACTTATTCCTTTATTTAGTAAATATAGTATAATTTCACAAAGCCTTTCTATTTCCTTTACATTGGACATATTATCTTATACTCCCATATCCTCTTTATTTCCATTACTCTGGGATTATTATTAAAATTCCTCGAACCTTTTTTTCCATAGTCGGAAATATTTCCGTTTCTTAATTCTCTTATCTTAACTACTTATCACTCGTAGTATTTAACTTCAAATCCGTTAAACCATTTTCAACTTGAATTTCACGTTTCAATCCCATTCGTTCACTTAATCTCATTATTAAGTATCGTTACTTAAAATCATCGTCTTTGCCTCACACTCTTTTATAACTTGTATTTATTCAACTTTGGTTTAATACAAAACCCTTTTTATCACAATCTCTTCTCTCTTAATTCAATTGTTAAGTAAACATTAAATTTAAACCATCGCATCAGTTCCAAAACCTCTTTTATAACTTCATTATAAAACTCGGATTCAATATAAAACTCATTTATAACCCCTTTTCAAAACTCGACGATATTCCAACTTAAATGTATTTCATTTAAGTAGTAATTACTTAAATTATTATTAATTAGAATAATAATTCTCTTCATCATTAACTACCCAAGAAGTAGTTATCTTCTTTATTAACTAAATAAATAATAAATTTCTCAATATAAAATCTCATTAAAATTAACCAACATTCGTTAAATAGTTTCCATTATATTTATTTTAACATAACTAATTTAATTTAATAATCAACCCCTATTAAAGCGGTCGACTCATTTGATTCAAAATTCGGTTATCTCGTTTACTAGTTTTAATTAGCTCTTACTTTAAATTAATTAAAAATATAATTAATTTAAATAATTCCATTTAATTCAACTCTTATCTCGTTACACTAAATTCTGCTCATCTGCATATAATTGTTATTAACACAACAATTTTCTTTATAAACAATTTAGTAATTTCTTATAAACTTTGAATAATAAGTACTGAACATTTATTTTCCTTTAAATCACTTTTATTCTAATTAATAGATTTAAAATCTATTTTCAGTTATAAAATAAATTTTATAACTTCGTTACCGTCGATTCACTTGACGGTAAATCAACATTTATAAAACGACTGACTTATAAGGCCATATGCTGCCAATTACCCAACCAATATTGTCCATTGGTTACTAACAAAAAAACGTTGAATTTAGATTCAACGACCAATAAACAAATCGATCATCTAGTCGGGTTGGTCAAACAGTTCATATAATGTGATATGAAAATAAACAATAAATTTGAGGAATCCCGTTGGATCCCTCCAGCCTGTTCTACTCTACATCCAAATACATTATCTCAAAAATGCGATTCAATAACCGGACAAAATAAATAAATAAATAACAGTAGTCCATGCAGCCATATTTTGATTTAATACGTTTATATTATTATAAACGTAACCAACAAGGTAAGTTACCTCGTTTGGAATTTACCGTTAAAATAACGGTTAGATTTTATTTAGATTAAACTAACGTTTAATCAACCAATTCAACCAATATATATAAATAACAGCAACCAACAAACAAATTTCAAGCACATCACACAAAATAAAACCCGATTTATATAAAATACAAATAGGGTAAAAACTGAGTGAGTTGTACTCACCTGATTTCCATTCGTTCGCTGAAACAATTCGTTTTAATAACTCGTGGCTGCGCCCAACTCTGTCTAAACCTGCTCCAAAATATAGCACTTGCCATACCGTCCCAACGCTTATGATCCTGTCAATTTCTGATAACATGCGAACACGTTATAGAATTTACACCTATTGGTTTAAATTTAAACGGATGTAAACTTCTAAAATTTATTCATTAATCACGTATCATAACCGAATTTACTTGTTAATGTATTTAACAAACCCGTGTTTTCTTTTGCTGAAATAGAAGGCTTTGACTTCCTATCCCTTCGTTATATAAAACATGCCCACTATTTTCCCCATAAATACTAAGGTCGATTTAGAAAATTCAGTTCATTATGTTTAAACTAACTTATGATTTGTCACCTATAATTGTTATCAAACAAACTCTAATTCACTTTCCCAGGCATGATGCTCAGTTTTTGGCACCGCTGGGACTTACCAGACACGTTTAAAATTAACACCGATGCTCAATATATACATACTTAACTGTATGCTTGATTAATACTGATTAGGCACTTAATCAAAATGAAAGACCCAATACTCAGCATGCATGCTGTTCATTCTGCTGTTTTGAAATTTGTCACCTGATCTCTTTATTTTATTCTATTTTGTTATGTTCTTAAAACTTGATCAAACACTTAAATATCTTTATAATAATACCACACTGTCTATGTTAATACTCGGTATACTGTCAAATGTGGAACTTACCCTTACAACGAACAGCAACTCTACGTCGGAGCCCAATATGTCCGCTTATATCTACGGTTCATGCTTCTTCATTATCAAAAATGTACTCACTTCTTTAAACAACAACCTAACTCTCGTATGTATTTCTTCCTTAGTTCTTGTTCTATTACAATGCTCCAAAATAATCCCCCTTGCTCACGTTACATCTTCCCTCTTCGAACATAACCATCCACCCAACCAGCTCCGAGTCTCAGACTACCAGAGCAGCGCCTCTCCTTCATGCGTACGACATATACCGTTCGAGGAAGTAAAGGAGTGTACCGCTGCTTGCCCCGTTTTTTTTTTTGTTAAATGGTGAAGGAATCGATTTCTTTTGCCGGAGGAAATGCGAAATAGAAAGTGTGGAGATGTGTACTCATTTTGCTGTGAAGAAATGTAGAATGCGAGATATGTATGTATTTATAGTGAAATGATTCTTGGGCTCCAAGTAATTAGGTATATAGGTGTGTACAAGTTAAGATGGAGTTGTGATTGATATGAAAATTCATGTCTGGTGATTGACGAGAAAACACGGGAGAAGGAAATAAGTAGACTTGTAGTTGCAGTACAGCTTCGCGATGAAGGAAGGTAGACATGTGCAAATATTAATTTGATGAAGACTATATATACGTACAGGGTAGGACTTGTACAGGGCAGTGTAACACCCCACCTCCGCCAGGGTGGCTCTTGCAAGCACTCTGACTTTGGAGGGGCGTTTGAATCAGGTAAACATGCATAATGATATATCAAGGCAGAACAAGAACATATGTATATATGTAAACAGAGTAAATAAGATAAGTAAAACAGCGGAAGATTTCAAACTATTTCAAAACACGTCTGATACAACATAACGTCACTTTCCAAATACAAAAGTCTAGATAAAAACAACATCAACTGAAAAACTGAAATACATAAGTACTATCCCCAAATAAGTGATAAACATAGCTAGCTTCATGTCGAAACCGTACATGAGCTGAAATCCCACAAGCAAGCAATCCGAAGTCCAAGCTAAGCTCCAACGTTTCCACCCTGAGAACCTGGGGGGGGGGGGGGGGAACGGAAGAAAAGAGGCGAAAGAAAACAGGTCAGTCAAAAAGACTGAGTAAGCCCTACTACAATCAATGTAAACTGATAAAGTTAACTGGCATGAGAAGCAGGTATGAACATAAGGATAACAACATACTAGCATGATGATTAACTAACAAGGTAGATAAAGGTGTCATCGCATAATCAGGTTTAAGGTTTTGCACCACAGGTGTACTAGCAAAGTAACATGACTTGAATAAATAAGTATTGATCCCTTGGCCCAAGCTTTGGCCCAATAACATGAAATGACCCTAATACAAGGTCTAACCAAACGGTCTAGTCGATCGGCTCCCTATAAGCCTAACTCGTCACGTGTTGGTGTCCATACGGCCCAAACATAATTGTAGTCCGACTGTGCCGGGTCTCCCGTCGGGTGTATCAAGCCCTAGGGTGGCAACCCCTGGACACCATAAACATGCGTGCACAGTCTCGATCTACTGGTACCCGTGCATGTTTTCCCCGGCTTCGGACTATGTGCACGACCATAAGTCCGCCCAGAACTACACCGGCGTACCACTCTGCCGTCGTTTTTGGTCACTTACCTCCAGTTCAGTAACTGTGCCCCACACCCTAGCCTGGTCCCTAGGGCCATAGTGATACAAACTTGGGATTACTGCTGGAGTGGACCCCCATTGCTAGGATTTTTCTAGTGGGTTAAGTACGGTTTAACCCTCTTGCTAATCATGGATTAACTTGGTTAAGTGTAACGATGATTTCACGACTTAACCCTGATTAATCTACCAAGCCCAAATTGGTTAAGTATTAAGTGGACCATGACTTCCCTAATCACGAGGCATTAATTAATTTAATGCGCCTTAACCTCTCACATTAGACCTTGTTGTGGTTACTAGTTAAGCCGGGCGGGTCCGGGTAGCTTTACACCACAACTTGGTCTAACCTCGGGTTCAAGGTAGAACATGGCCAACTTCTCACATTGGGTCCTATTGTTTGTAGCAACTAGTTAAGCCGGTCGGTTCCGGGTAGGTTTACGCTACAAACTCAACCCAACCTCGAGTTGGTCACACTTATCTTTTCTAAGTGTCATGTCCATCATGTTTCCAAAACATGTTACAAATTTTCAAGCATTTGGGTAGACCTAACTTAATAGGTAAATTCCCAAAGGGTAGACCTAACTTAATAGGTAAATTCCCAAGCTTATGTTTTTACGTCTTTTTAAGTTTACCCAACCCCTAACGCAATCCCATCGCTTACATATCGCAATAGCGCATAAAGGATAGAAAGAGGGAACTTGGCATAATAATGACATAAAGGTGTTGAAGCCACAAGTTCAACATGGTGGCATATGAAATGTACTTATGTTCATATACTTGCATATTACATTTTAGGCCTCAAAAGCATGCATAAAACCAAACTTAGCATATTGGTGATACATGGTGATAAATGACATGTAGAAATGGCCATAAGTTCGCATCTAGCCTCACATGCAAGTTATCATAAGAGATATGATAACTTACATGTTGCCAAAATGCAACCTTTGGCCTAAAGATTGAAGCTTTATGTTCATAAACCCAAGATAAGCTTGCATAACATGATAGCATGAACAAAATGTTCAATCCAAACTTGCATAACATAACTTGCATATCATATGACAAACTTGCATAACATAACACGATAAACTTGCATATCATGACATGGCATACTTGCATAACATAACATGATGAACTTGCATATCATAACATGGCATACTTGCATATAAACTTGCATATCACAACATGATAAACTTGCATATCATAGCATAGCAAATTTGCATATAAACTTGCATATCATAGCATAGTAAACTTGCATATAAACTTGCATATCACAACAAGATAAACTTGCATATTATAGCATAGCAAACTTGCATATAAACTTGCATATCATAGCATCGTAAACTTGCATATAAACTTGCATATCACAACATGATAAACTTGCATATCTTAGCATAGTAAACTTGCATATAAACTTGCATATCATACATTTAACTTTAGAGTTTATGTATGAAAGTAGAATAGGGCTTACAATACTTATGAAGGCACAAAAGATATGACAAAGCCCTTATGCAATCAAATAGACCCAAAATGCAAGCTCTAACATAAAAACCCTTGAGCCAAAATGATCAAAACTCTTTCTTTATGACGCAAACATAGAAACTTGACTTGAATGCAAGCTAATGATGCTCATACAAGTTTGAAAACACTTGTATGCATGGAAAATCACTTAGAAATTTATTTAGGAATTTTATGAAGAGAGTGGAGGCCATGAGAGGATTGATTTTGCCATAGTTTAGTTACTAGAATGAATAATGATGATTTAGGGTTAGGTTAGGGCCATATTTATAGAGATTAGGACTAGTTCTAGCCTTAGGATTAAACCCTAGTTCCAATCTCAGCCCTTAAAACTGAATCTGTCCCCCAAGCTCAACACAATCTCTAAATGGTGCACCAGGCTAAACAGCCCGGCTGGACCAAGTCGACAGCCAAGTCGACAGGGCTGTCGACTTGGGTCCAACCAAGTCGACTCCCAAGTCGACAGGGCTGTCGACTTGGGTGCTCTGGCGGGAATTTTCCGGCCTGGCCCAAACTGGCCCAAATTTTCCAAATTCAAACTTGAATTTGAAATCTGTTTTTACTTTGAATTTTTCTGAAAACTTCGTTGGGCCTTAATCGGGTCATACGGACTCCGATTTTCGAAAACTCGGACTCTATTTCGCGTATTTTTCCGAGACGAACGCAATGGCATAGCCCGTTTCCCTTGATTCAGATTTTAGAATTAAATTCTGCCTCGATTTACATTATTATAGGTTATTGAAAATACGGGTTGTTACATTCTCCCCTCCTTAAAGGATTTCGTCCCCGAAATCTTCAAGTTAGGAAGAACGTATCCTACCATCCAACATCCATCTACTCAAAACATCATCCACGAGCAATCATTGTCCTTACAAGATTCTAAATGTTTTATGAACATATGCACAGGTGTGTGTATATGTACTTATCTAATGCAAATATCATAAATGCAAATTATGTTAGTGAAATGAATCCATATGTATGCAATTCCTAACATAATGTATAACATCTATATGTGTGCACATAACATACCTCCATATGCAACATCCATGTGATAACACAAAAATTTTCATCCATGAATAAGCGTAAACACTCATGCATATGCAATATGAGTAGTGTGTGAGCCGATCTAGTGCCTAATGTGTATAATGCATCCACGAGTAACCACTTGCAAACACTTGCAACCACTTGCAACCATCAAGCATAACATGTTTCAAACACATGTTTCATCCAAAGGGTTTCTACCTAAGGTTCTCATGACAAGATTAACACGATATACTAGATAATCAAGACAAACATGGATAGCAAAAGATATGCTACAAAGAGATCGGGAAGATAAGCAGGATATACCCCTTTCGGATTACAAGAAATCCCTTCCTAACCCAACCCCAATCCTATAAAAGCCCAAAAGGTTTAGTCAACCTAACGGACCCCCTTCAAACCTTGACATGTATTACTAACCGATGAGTCATACCCCCTTATGGAGTTTACAACAGAAATGGGATCGAGGACGGGACCGAGAGGATATATGTAAAAGATATCATGCGAGTAAGTTCCACCAGAAAACAAGGATCAAGGATCAAGGATATGCTCTTAAAAAGAGATATGATGCGCGTATCTAGCCTTCAGTCTTCTAAGTCACGTTTCCTTGAGCTTAACTCCACTGTGCTTTGACCGTCTTTTACCTCATGATTTCTTAGCTTCTTAACTCTTATTTCCAAATATGAGTTGGAACCCATTCCATTATCGCCTCTCGTCTTCTTTTTCACTTACTCTCTTATCATTCTTGGCTTAAACATAACTATGACCTCATGGTTTCATGCAAGCTCTCCAAAGTTCACTAGTGAATCCTGGATCTCGTTTACTTACTATAAAGTATTCCACGCAGCAGAACTTTTCTCGAAAATACCAATCCACGTTGCCAATGAACCATCCGCCTGCGAATGATAGGCCGTGCTTAGATTCAGTTGCTTGCCCTTGACTTCCCGTAGACTATCCCAAAACTGGCTAGTGAAGATTAAGTCATGGTTACTAACTATACTTTAGGGAACCCCGTGCAACTGCTTTATTTCTTGAAAGTAAACTGTCGCTAGCTAGGATGCAGTCCTTTCGCTCTTTACCAGAGTGAAACGAGCACTCTTCGTGAGTCTACCTACTATGACCCACATGCTCGTATTCCCTTTCTTGATCTAGGCAGTCCATCCACGAAATCCTTCGTTGTAACAACCCATATTTTCAATAAACTGTTATAACATAAATCGAGGCAGAATTTAATTCTAAAATCTGAATCAAGGGAAACGGGCTATGCCATTGCGTTCGTCTCGGAAAAATACGCGAAATAGAGTCCGAGTTTTCGAAAATCGGAGTCCGTATGACCCAGTTAAGGCCCATTGAAGTTTTCAGAAATTTCTATGCTAAAAACAGATTTAAATTTCAAATTAAAAGACCTGGATTAGGGCTAATCGGGGTTAGGCGGGAAAATTCCCGCCAAGGGCCCCATGTCGACAGGCATGTCGACAGGGCCCCCAGGGTGTCAACAGCCCTGTCGACAGGGGGTGCCCGGGCAGTTTAGCCTGGTGCACCATTTCTGATTTGGGTTGGGTCTTGTGGCTTGGTTCTAGAGAGTTCCTAGATCTGACGGGCCTAAACTAACCTAGGGTTAATCCTAGGGCTTAAAACACTCTAATTCTCTATAAATATACCCCTAATCCTACCCTAAAGCCTCATTAATCAATCTAGCAACTAAACTATGCCAAATTGAATCCTCAAATGGCCTCCACCTAAAATCCCTAGCCTCCACCTTCCTCAAAGTTTAATCCTATGAAGATATGATGATCATACAACTTTTTCTATGTTGTATGAATGCTTAATAACTTGCATACTTCATTAAGTTGCAAGTTTGATTTGCTAAGTTTGTGTTTTTGGGATTTTGCAAAAGGGTTTTCTTATTTGAAGCTTTGTTTTGGGTTTTTAAAAGGGCTTCTTAATCTTATTTGGTGGATTTGTGGCTTGTTTATATTTGAAAGCCCTCTTACCTTCACTTTACAAACTCTAAAGTTATCATGTGGTGAAAGTTGAGATTTATGTGAGTTTATTTGATTATGCATGCTTATGCGAACTCACTATACCATGTTATGCATATTTAATAAGCTATGCATGTTTATGCAAGTTCACCTTACCATGTTATGCATGTTTAATGGATTATGCATGTTTATGCAAGTTCACCTTACCATGTTATGCATGTTTAATGGATTATGCATGTTTATGCAAATTCACCTTACCATGTTATGCATGTTTAATGGATTATGCATGTTTATGCAAGTTCACCTTACCATGTTATGCATGTTTGATGGATTATGCATGTTTATGCAAGTTCACCTTACCATGTTATGCAAGTTTAGTGGGTTATGCATGACTATGCAAGTTCACCTTACCATGTTATGCATATTTAATAAGCTATGCATGTTTATGCGAGTTCACTATGACATGATTTGCAAGTTTAACTTGTTATGCATCATTATTATGATATGTGAAGTTCATCATGTATGTTATGCCAAGTTACCTTTTATACCCTTATGCGTTATGACGAATATGTAAGCGAGATAATGACGTTGGGAGGGTTTGGGTAAACTTAAAAATACATGAAACTAAAAGATTGGGAATTTACCTATTAAGTTAGGTCTACCCCTTGGGAATTTACCTATTAAGTTAGGTCTACCCAAGTATATGTTAACTTGTGAATATGTGTTAAAGTGGACATGACATTAGATAACATGATATGGCCAACTCGAGGTTAGACCTAGTTGTGGTGTAAATCTTCCCAGGTAACCACAACGTGGGGTCTAATGTGGGTAGTTGGTCATGTTGCACCGTAAGACCCGAGGTTAGACCTAGACGTGGTGTAAATCTTCCCAGGTAACCACGGATGTCTAATGTGAGAGGTTGGGTGCGTTAAGTAATTAATGCCTCATGATTAGGGTTAAATCATGGCCCACTAATACTTAACCAATAATGGGGATGCGAGGATTAGATGGGGTTAAGTGGTTACACTTAACTAATTTAATCCATGATTAGTGAGGGGTTAAAGCCACACTTAACCCTCTTAGAAACCCTAGCAACGTGGTCTGTTCCAGCAGTAATCCCAGTTTGGTATCATTCACAACCCTAGAGGCTAGGCTAGGGCGGGGCACGATTACTGGACTGATGTAAGCGACCAAAGCGACGGCTGAGTGGTACAGCGGTGCGGGTCCGGCGGGCTACGGACGTGCACGTAGTCCGATGTTGGACAAACTCGAGGCACGGGCACCAGTAGGCTTAGACTGTGCATTATTGCTTAGGTGTCTGGGGTTGACACCTTAGGGCTTGATACACCCGAAGGTGGACCCAGCACAGTCTGACTACATCCATGTGGGCCGTATGGACACCAACACTTGACGTGTTAGGTTTATAGGGAGCCGATCGACTAGACCGTCGGGCTGGACCTTATACTAAGGTCACTCCATGTTATTGGGCCAAAGTTTGGGCTAAGGGATCAAGATCTGTTTTGTGGGTTTGCTAGTACACTGTGGTGCAAAGTTTAATCTCATCTATGTGATGTCACCTTTATCTATTGCCAGTATGTTCATCTCAGTTTCCATCATGATGTTAACTTTATTAGTTTATAGATTGATCGTAGTAGGGCTTACCAGTCTTTTTGACTGACCTGTTTTCTTTCGCTTCTTTTCTTCCGTTTCCCCCCCCCCCCCACAGGTTCTCAGGGAGGGGCTACATCTGCTTAGTGGATCTTTGGCTTGCTTGTTGGATAGCTCATGTATGGATCTGAGCTAGCTGTGGCTTATCTTTTATTTCTGGGGATTAGTACTGTTGTTTTACCATGTATTTTGTTATCACGTATCTAGACTTATGTTGTATTTTGGATCATGACATTTTGATATTATGTACTTGACTATGTTGGTTTTCTGAGATGATGATGATGGGTTTTTATCTGCTACCGCTGCTTTACTTATATTTATTTTCATATATTCTGTCTTGCGATATCTCTGTGCATGTTTACCTTCACAATAACGCCCCTCCAAAGCTAGTACATTCTAAGGAGTGATCCTAGTGGAGGTGGGGTGTTACATTTGGTATCAGAGCACAAGGTTAACAAGATTGAACAAAACTTTTGAAAAAAAAAACCTTTTTGAAAAACTATTTTCAAAAACCTACTAAGTATTTTCCAAAATAAAGTCTAGATTATTTTAAGGCTAATCCCCAAAAGCCATTAGCGTTATCCTTCGTTCCCGTGACCTGATCTTATCTTATCTTTCGTTTCAGTATGGCTGAGAATCTTGACATCCCAGATGGAGTGAACGTACCACTCTGGTATAGGAGACTTCTAGAAGCTAGGGCGGCAGCTGGTCCCGCCAACCCTACTCCCACTCCTCCTTCTGTAGTTGAGAATCCTCTCCCTAACATCCCTCCTCCGGTGGTTCCTGCTCCCCCTCCCCCAGTAGTTAATATTCCCCCTCCCGTTGCTAATGTCCCTCCCCCTCCCGTTGCTGAGGCTCCTCTTCCTCCTCCTCCCCCTCAGCATCCTCAGATTGAGTTTACGAAGGTTTGTAAAGACTTCAAGGCAATGGGAGGCAAGAATTTCCTAGGCACGGAATCTTTCGTTGAAGCTAGGAATTGGCTGAAAGACACGGAGGACCTGTTTGCTATCTTTGGGATTGATGACGAGAGGAAAATCTTATTGACAGTATGGCTTTTGAAGGATGAGGCGGCCTACTGGTGGGAGGTCACCAATGGGACGAGGCCCGTTGGGACTTGGGCCGATTTGAGGGCTAGATTCGTGACCAAGTTTCTATCTTCGGCTGAGGCGAATTTACAGATGGAGAAGTTCATCGCATTAAAGCAAGGTGATATGTCTGTCAAGGAGTATGTGAACAAGTTTAATCAGCTGGCCCGTTTTGGTTTGGATATGGTAAACACCCTGGAGAAGAAGGCTCTTCGATTTGCGAGAGGGTTGAATGAGCCGCTACAGGGCTTGGCAATGTCACATATTCCGCATGGAGCTACTTTCGAGAGTTTGGTCAATATGGCTCTGCTTCAGGGAGATGGAAAGAAGGAAGTCAAGTCGAGCGATACCCAAGCAAAGAAGACTGATTCTCAAGGCAAAGGCAATCAAGGTGGTCAAAGCAGCCAGGGGAATCAGGGCAAGAACAAGAAGGGCAACAACAACAACAACAACAAAGGCAAGGGAAAATGCAATTACTGTGGCATAGCTGGGCACTTTGCTAAGGATTGCAGGAAGAAGAAAAGGAAGCTTAGTGGTGGATGCTTTTCTTGTGGTGAGACTGGGCACTTTAGCAAAGAATGCCCAAAGAAGAAAGGACAGGCTGGACCTTCAGGAGGGCAAGTTCATGCTCTCAATACCGCTGCAGTTCCCGAGCGAGGTAGTGTTTCTGTTGAGAACCTTGTTTATATATCTGATCTTCCAGTGTGTACCTTGTTTGATTCTGGTGCTTCACATAGCTTTATTTCATCTGATCTTGTTGATAGCTTGCACCTTAGTACTAGCTTAGTGGATGATCCCGTTTGTGTTTCGAATCCCATTGGGGGTTCTGCTCATCTATCTATGATATGTGAGGATCTGAGGATCTCTATACTCAGCGTAGAGTTCTTGTGTAGTGCGTATGTTCTTGGTTTCAGGGGATACGGATTGATCTTGGGCATGGATTGGCTGTCTAAATATGGAGCCATTCTGGATTGTGAGCATAGGGTTGTAAGGCTTGTGACTCGCCTGGGAAACACCTTAGAGATTTCATGCAATCCGAAGAATCCCGTCATGTTATGCTATCTAGAATCTCTCGACTCATCAGAGGAGGCCCTTCAGTCTGTAAGGGTGGTCCGAGATTACCCAGATGTTTTTGAAGAAGTTAAGGGGTTACCCCCTAAACGAGAGATTGATTTTCGCATCTATCTTGTAGATAATGCTAAGCCTGTTTCTTTACCCGTTCGGCATATGGCTCCGCGTGAAAAACGGGAGCTGAGCAAGCAAGTAAAAGAATTACTTGAGAAGAACTTCATCAGAAGGAGTATATCCGAATGGGGAGCGCCTGTGGTGTTTGCAACTAAGGCAGATGGTTCTCTTCGGCTCTGTGTGGATTATAGATAATTGAATAAGCTGACTAAGAAAAACAGACACCCGTTACCGAGGATCGATGATCTCTTTGATCAGCTTGTTGGTGCTTCTGTTTTCTCTCAGCTTGATCTTGCTACGGGTTTTCATCAGCTCAGAGTGGATGAAGATAGTATAGACAAGACTGCATTCAGAACTCCAGACGGATTCTTTGAATGGCTTGTTATGCCGTTCGGTTTGACGAATGCACCCGCGTATTTCGTGGACTTGATGAGTAGGGTGTTTCGGGAGTTCTTGAATAAGTTTGTCGTGGTCTTTGTGGATGATATTCTGGTCTTCTCCAAGGATGAGGAAGAGCATGCGAGGCACCTAGTAGAGGTGATGGATACGCTCAGAGCACACCAGTTAAAAGCCAAGTTCTCCAAGTGCCATTTTTGGAGAAGGGAAGTCAGATTCCTTGGGCACATCGTATCCAAGCAAGGCTTAGCGGTAGATCCCGCTAAGGTGGTTGCAGTTCAGGATTGGAAGACTCCAAGGAATGCAACCGAGGTGAGAAGCTTTCTGGGTCTTGCGGGTTTTTACCGGAAGTTCATCAAGGACTTCGCGAAGATATCCGCTCCTCTTACTAAGTTGACGAAGAAGAACTTAGTTTTTGCTTGGGATATGGATTGTGAGCTTGCTTTTCAAAGGCTCAAGAGAGCCCTCACCTCAGCACCAGTTCTAGCCTTACCCGATGGTGGCAAGATATTTACCGTGTACACTGATGCTTGTGGCACGGGATTGGGCGCCGTTCTGATGCAAGAGGGCAGAGTTATATGTTTTGGTGGGAGGCAACTTAAGGTGCATGAGAGGAATTATCCCACTCATGATCTAGAGCTGGCAGCGATTGTATATGCACTCAAGGCTTGGCGTCATTATCTTCTGGGAGAGAGATTTGAGCTGTATACTGATCATAAGTCTTTGAAGTATCTCTTTTCGCAGAAGGATCTGAACTTAAGGCAGCAGAGATGGATGGAATTCTTGGCTTCCTATGATTTTGAGATATCCTATACCCCTGGCAAGGGGAATGTTGTAGCGGACGCGTTGAGTAGGAAAAGGTTGACACTAAGTCCTCTATTTGTTGAGATGAAGAATTTAGAGTTCTTGGCAACCTTTGATTTTTCTTTGACAGTTGAGGCGATGACCGGTTCTTTGGCATCTCTAGAGCTCAGGCCTACCCTTCTGGATCAAGTCGGGGCTTCACAGAAGGAAGACCCCCAGATAATTGAGATCATGGACAAGCTGGTTCGAGGGGAGACATCTAGTCACCTTGCTCGATATTCTATAGATGATAAGGGTTGGCTGAGGAGAGACGGAAGGCTTTGTGTTCCGATGGTAGGAGACTTGGTGAGGAAAGTTCTTGAGGAAGCACATCGCTCCAAGATGACTATACATCCAGGTGGTGATAAGATGTATAAGGACATGAAGCGCGTTTTCTTCTGGCCTAGAATGAAGAAGGATGTGGCCGAATTTGTCTCGAGATGTGTTATTTGTCAGAGAGTAAAAGCTGAGTCAAAGAAGCCCGGTGGGCTATTACATCCGCTTGAGGTCCCGCTATGGAAGTGGGAGAGCATTTCTATGGACTTTATTGATGGGCTTCCAAGGTCCAGGAAGGGGAATACAAGCATATGGGTCATTGTGGATAGGCTCACGAAGAGTGCTCATTTTATCCCAGTGAAGAGCAAAAGGACCGCATCTGGACTAGCATCAGTATATCTTCGTGAGATAGTGCGACTACATGGAGTCCCTTCCAGCATAGTCAGTGACCGAGACCCCATCTTTACTAGTCAATTCTGGAACAGTTTGCAGGAGGCTATGGGCACAAGGTTGAATCTGAGTACAGCTTATCACCCACAGACGGATGGCCAGACCGAAAGGGTGAATCGAGTGCTTGAGGACTTGTTGAGACTTTGCATCTTGGATTTTGGTGGTACTTGGGAAGACCACCTTCCTCTTGTAGAATTTGCTTATAATAACAGTTATTAGGCGAGCATTGGTATGGTACCGTTTGAGGCTTTATATGGGAGACCATGCAAGTCACCTACATGTTGGTGGGAGACTACAGACAAGCTTATACTTGGACCTGACATGATTAGAGATACATCCGAGAGGGTCGAGTTGATTAGAAGACGGATGAAAGCGGCCCAAGACCGGCAGAAATCCTATGCTGACAGGCGAAGATCCGAATTGGAGTTTGAGGTTGGGGACAAGGTTTTCGTAAAGGTTTCTCCTTTGCGGAATGTGGTCCAATTTGGAGCTGTTGGGAAGCTAGCACCGAGATTTGTTGGACCCTTCCCCATCATAGAGCGAATTGGGAAGATGGCTTATAAAGTGCAATTGCCCGAAAAGTTGTCCGGAGTGCATAATGTCTTTCATGTCTCGCATCTCCGAAAGTGCCTACATGAGTCCGCTGAGGTGGTTGAACCTAGCATTCTTGAAGACGTGGAAGTAGAGAAAGAGGCAACTTTAAGGAGAGCTCCGATTCGTATCTTGGGGACAGAGACCAAGAAGCTAAGGAATCATGAGGTTAGGTTAGTGAAAGTCCAATGGGGTGAAGCCGAAGAAGACGCAACTTGGGAAACCGAGGAGAAGATGCGTGGGCTTTATCCATTCCTTTTTGAGGGTACACTCTCAATCTCTTTCCTTTGTTAGTATATCTTTCTCTTTGCTATCCATGTTTATCTGGTTATCGTGCAAATCTTGTCATGAGAACCTTAGGTAGAAACCCTTTGGATGAAACATGTGTTTGAAACATGTTATGTTTGATGGTTGCAAGTGGTTGCAAGTGTTTGCAAGTGGTTACTCGTGGATGCATGATACACATTAGGCACTAGATCGGCTCGCACACTCTTCATATTGCATGTGCATGAGTGTTTATGCTTATTCTTGGATGAAATTTGTATGCAATCACATGGATGTTGCATATGGATGTATGATTGAGCACGCATGTAGATATTATACATTATGTTAGGGATTTGCATACATATGGATACATTTCACTAACATATTTTGCATTGATCTTTGCATTAGATAAGTACATATACACACACTTTTGCATATGTTCATACAACATTTAGAATCTTTTAAGGACAACGGTTGCTCTTGGATGATGTTTTGAGTAGATGGATGTTGGTTGGTAGGATATGTTCTTCCTAACTTGAAGATTTCGGGGACGAAATCCTTTCAAGGAGGGGAGAATGTAACAACCCATATTTTCAATAAACTGTTATAACATAAATCGAGGCAGAATTTAATTCTAAAATCTGAATCAAGGGAAACGGGCTATTCCATTGCGTTCGTCTCGGAAAAATACGCGAAATAGAGTCCGAGTTTTCGAAAATCGGAGTCCGTATGACCCAGTTAAGGCCCATTGAAGTTTTCAGAAATTTCTATGCTAAAAACAGATTTAAATTTCAAATTAAAAGACCTGGATTAGGGCTAATCGGGGTTAGGCGGGAAAATTCCCGCCAAGGGCCCCATGTCGACAGGCATGTCGAGAGGGCCCCCAGGGTGTCGACAGCCCTGTCGACAGGGGGTGCCCGGGCAGTTTAGCCTGGTGCACAATTTCTGATTTGGGTTGGGTCTTGTGGCTTGGTTCTAGAGATTTCCTAGATCTGACGGGCCTAAACTAACCTAGGGTTGATCCTAGGGCTTAAAACACTCTAATTCTCTATAAATATACCCCTAATCCTACCCTAAAGCCTCATTAATCAATCTAGCAACTAAACTATGCCAAATTGAATCCTCAAATGGCCTCCACCTAAAATCCCTAGCCTCCACCTTCCTCAAAGTTTAATCCTATGAAGATATGATGATCATACAACTTTTTCTATGTTGTATGAATGCTTAATAACTTGCATACTTCATTAAGTTGCAAGTTTGATTTGCTAAGTTTGTGTTTTTGGGATTTTGCAAAAGTGTTTTCTTATTTGAAGCTTTGTTTTGGGTTTTTAAAAGGGCTTCTTCATCTTATTTGGTGGATTTGTGGCTTGTTTATATTTGTAAGCCCTCTTACCTTCACTTTACAAACTCTAAAGTTATCATGTGGTGAAAGTTGAGATTTATGTGAGTTTATTTGATTATGCATGCTTATGCGAACTCACTATACCATGTTATGCATATTTAATAAGCTATGCATGTTTATGCAAGTTCACCTTACCATGTTATGCATGTTTAATGGATTATGCATGTTTATGCAAGTTCACCTTACCATGTTATGCATATTTAATGGATTATGCATGTTTATGCAAGTTCAACTTACCATGTTATGCATGTTTGATGGATTATGCATGTTTATGCAAGTTCACCTTACCATGTTATGCAAGTTTAGTGGGTTATGCATGACTATGCAATTTCACCTTACCATGTTATGCATATTTAATAAGCTATGCATGTTTATGCGAGTTCACTATGACATGATTTGCAAGTTTAACATGTTATGCATCATTATTATGATATGTGAAGTTCATCATGTATGTTATGCCAAGTTACCTTTTATACCCTTATGCGTTATGACGAATATGTAAGCGAGATAATGACGTTGGGAGGGTTTGGGTAAACTTAAAAATACATGAAACTAAAAGATTGGGAATTTACCTATTAAGTTAGGTCTACCCCTTGGGAATTTACCTATTAAATTAGGTCTACCCAAGTATATGTTAACTTGTGAATATGTGTTAAAGTGGACATAATATTAGATAACATGATATGGCCAACTCGAGGTTAGACCTAGTTGTGGTGTAAATCTTCCCAGGTAACCACAACGTGGGGTTTAATGTGGGTAGTTGGTCATGTTGCACCATAAGACCCGAGGTTAGACCTAGACGTGGTGTAAATCTTCCCAGGTAACCACGGATGTCTAATGTGAGAGGTTGGGTGCGTTAAGTAATTAATGCCTCATGATTAGGGTTAAGTCATGGCCCACTAATACTTAACCAATAATGGGGATGCGAGGATTAGATGGGGTTAAGTGGTTACACTTAACTAATTTAATCCATGATTAGTGAGGGGTTAAAGCCACACTTAACCCTCTTAGAAACCATAGCAACGTGGTCTGTTCTAGCAGTAATCCCAGTTTGGTATCATTCACAACCCTAGAGGCTAGGCTAGGGCGGGGCACGATTACTGGACTGATGTAAGCGACCAAAGCGACGGCTGAGTGGTACAGCGGTGCAGGTCCGGCGGGCTACGGACGTGCACGTAGTCCGATGTTGGACAAACTCGAGGCACGGGTACCAGTAGGCTTAGACTGTGCATTATTGCTTAGGTGTCTGGGGTTGACACCTTAGGGCTTGATACACCCGAAGGTGGACCCAGCACAGTCTGACTACATCCATGTGGGCCGTATGGACACCAACACTTGACGTGTTAGGTTTATAGGGAGCCGATCGACTAGACCGTCGGGCTGGACCTTATACTAAGGTCACTCCATGTTATTGGGCCAAAGTTTGGGCTAAGGGATCAAGATCTGTTTTGTGGGTTTGCTAGTACACTGTGGTGCAAAGTTTAATCTCATCTATGTGATGTCACCTTTATCTATTGCCAGTATGTTCATCTCAGTTTCCATCATGATGTTAACTTTATTAGTTTATAGATTGATCGTAGTAGGGCTTACCAGTCTTTTTGACTGACCTGTTTTCTTTCGCTTCTTTTCTTCCGTTTCCCCCCCCCCCCACAGGTTCTCAGGGAGGGGCTACATCTGCTTAGTGGATCTTTGGCTTGCTTGTTGGATAGCTCATGTATGGATCTGAGCTAGCTGTGGCTTATCTTTTATTTCTGGGGATTAGTACTGTTGTTTTACCATGTATTTTGTTATCACGTATCTAGACTTATGTTGTATTTTGGATCATGACATTTTGATATTATGTACTTGACTATGTTGGTTTTCTGAGATGATGATGATGGGTTTTTATCTGCTACCGCTGCTTTACTTATATTTATTTTCATATATTCTGTCTTGCGATATCTTTGTGCATGTTTACCTTCACAATAACGCCCCTCCAAAGCTAGTACATTCTAAGGAGTGATCCTAGTGGAGGTGGGGTGTTACATTCGTGACGCTTTTCCCCCTTCCATTGCGGGGACCTCCAATGGATATAACAGCCCACCGGGCTTCTATGACTCGGCCTTTAATCTGTTGGCACAACATGCACCTTGGGACAAACTCGGCCACCTCCTCGGGTGATGTGCATCTTCAAGAACCTTCTTTCTCTTATCGCGTCTTAGCCATCCCTTGTCATCTATAGCGAGGTGACTTACCATCCAGCCTCGAATCAACTTGTCCATGATCTTGACTAATTGCGGGTCTTCTTTCTGTGAAGTCCCTACTTGATCCAGATGGGTAGGTCTAAACTCAAGGGACACTTACTAACTAACTAAACTGAGAGAACTTCTTACTTCGGTTGCATTCCTTGGAGTCTTCCAATCCTGAACTGCAACTACCTTAGCGGGATCTACCGTTAAGCCTTGCTTAGAAACTATGTGCCCAAGAAATCTAACTCCTTTTTCTCCAAAAGTGACACTTGGAGAACTTGGCCTTCAACTGCTGCGCTCTAAGCGTATCCATCACCTCCACGAGATGCCTTGCATGCTCTTCCTCATCCTTTGAGAAGATCAGAATATCATCTACGAAGACCACGACAAACTTGTTCAAGAACTCCCTGAACACCCTACTCATCAAGTCCACGAAGTAGGCGGGTGCATTAGTCAAACCGAATGGTATGACCAGCCATTCTAAGAATCCATCTGGAGTTCTGAACGCAGTTTCGCCTATACTATCCTCAGCTATTCTGAGCTGATGGAACAGATGTTCCTACAAGTTGATCAAACAAATCATCGATCCTTGGCAATGGTTGTCTATTTTCCTTGTTTAACTCACGATAATCAACACGAAGTCGAAGAGAACCATCTGCCTTGGTAGTAAATACTACAGGCGCTCCCCATTCAGATATACTTCATCTAATGAAGTTCTTCTCAAGCAACTCCTTGACTTGCTTTCTTAACTCTCATCTTGCGGGGCCATGTGCCTTACCGGCCACGAAACTTTCTTGGCATTATCAACCAGATAAATGCGGAAATCTATCTCTCGTTTAGGGGTAACCCCCTTCACTTCACCCAAGATATCAGGATATTCTCGGACCACCCTCACCGATTACAAACTATCGATAAACGAGTTGAGGGATTCAAGACAACACAACATGACGGGACTCATAGGGTTACTAGAAATTTTTAGGGTATTACCGAGGCGAGTCATGAGCCTCTCAACCCTATGCTCAAAAATCAAGAATGGCTCCAAAACTGGACAACCCATCCATGCCCAAAAATCAACCCATACCCCATGAAACCGAGAATATAAACATCACGCGAGAATTCAAATCCACCTAGATAATAGACAAATGGGCGGAACCCCCAATTGGATTTGAAACACACACGGGATCATTAACTAGACTAGTACTTAGGTGCAAACTATCAACAAGATCATATGAGATAAAGCTATGCGATGCACTAGAATCAAACAAGGTACGAACAGGAAAATCAGAAATATATATACCAAGCTTTCAACAGAAGTACTACCTCGATCATGAGCTGGAAGAACGATGTTGAGGGGATGAATTCGCCCTCCAGATGGTCTTGCATACTGAGTCTGACCTTGCCCTTGCTTCTTCGGGCAATCTTTGCTGAAATGTCCAAACTCACCACAATGAAAGCATTCACCACTCCTCCTTTTTCTCTTCCTACAATCCTTAATAAGATGCCCAACTGAACCGCAATAATGGCACTTCCTCTTGTCGCTATTACCCTTGTTGTTGTTCCCCTTGTTGCCTTGACTCTTGTTCTTGTTCTTATTGCCTTGACTGCTCTGACCGCTTGGATTACCCTGATTTCCTTTCCATTGGGAATCAGTCTTCTTGGCTTGAGTATCATTCATCTTGATCTCCTTCTTGTCACTCCTATTCTCTTCATTGAGTAGGGCCATATTCACCAAACTTTCGAAAGTTGCCCCCAAGGGTATATGAGTCATGGCTAAACCATGTAATGGCTCGTTTAATCCTAGGGCAAAGTATAGGGCCTTCTTCTGAGCTGTGTTGACCAAGTCTAAACCGACCCGAGCCAGTTGATTAAACTTATCTATGTATTCCCTAATAGTCATATCCCCTTGCTCCAGTGATAGGAACCTTAGTCCAAACTTTCCCCGAAAGTCATCCCAAGTCTCAATTGGCCTAGTAGCGGTGGAGACCACCCACCAACGTGCAGCTTCTTCCTTTAGCAACCACACTGCTAATAAAATCTTCCTACGGTCATCTATATCAAAGAAGGCAAAAAGATCTTCGGTTTCTTTCAACCAATTCCTGGCCTCTACGAAAGTCTCGGTTCCAATGAAATTCTTGCAACCCATCGCCCTAAAGTCTTTGCAAATCTCCGCGAAATCCTTTTGTGGATGCTGAGGGGGAGGAGGAAGAGGAACCTCAGCGACAGGAGGAGGAGGAACATCAACTACCGGAGGAGGAGTAATATTTGCGCGGCCGGCTTCGGTCGCCCTAGCCTCCAAAAGTCTCCTATACCAAACAGGTACGTGTACTCCCTCCGGAATGGCAAAGTTATTGGCCATACTGAAAACGAAGAAAAAGATAGATTCAGAATGGAGAAAAAAGAAGGAATTTTGCTAATGGCCTTTTGGGGAATAGCCTTTAAAATAAACTAGACTTTTCTTTGGAAAATACTTTATACTTGGTTTTGAAAATAGTTTTCCAAAAGTTTTCTAAAAACCTTTTTGTTCCTTCTCGTAAACCATATGCTCTGATACCAAATGTAACACCCCACCTCCGCCAGGGTGGCTCTTGCAAGCGCTCTGACTTTGGAGGGGCGTTTGAATCAGGTAAACATGCATAATAATATATCAAGACAGAACAAGAACATATGTATATATGTAAACAGAGTAAATAAGATAAGTAAAACAGCGGAAGATTTCAAACTATTTCAAAACAAGTCTGATACAACATAACGTCACTTTCCAAATACACAAGTCTAGATAAAAACAACATCAACTGAAAAACTGAAATACATAAGTACTATCCCCAAATAAGTGATAACCATAGCTAGCTTCATGTCGAAACCGTACATGAGCTGAAATCCCACAAGCAAGCAATCCGAAGTCCAAGCTAAGCTCCAACGTTCCCACCCTGAGAACGGGGGGGGGGGGGGGGGGGGACGGAAGAAAAGAGGCGAAAGAAAACAGGTCAGTCAAAAAGACTGAGTAATCCCTAATACAATCAATGTAAACTGATAAAGTTAACTGGCATGAGAAGCAGGTATGAACATAAGGATAACAACATACTAGCATGATGATTAACTAACAAGGTAGATAAAGGTGTCATCGCATAATCAGGTTTAAGGTTTTGCACCACAGGTGTACTAGCAAAGTAACATGACTTGAATAAATAAGTATTGATCCCTTGGCCCAAGCTTTGGCCCAATAACATGAAATGACCCTAATACAAGGTCTAACCAAACGGTCTAGTCGATCGGCTCCCTATAAGCCTAACTCGTCACGTGTTGGTGTCCATACGGCCCAAACATAATTGTAGTCAGACTGTGCCGGGTCTCCCGTCGGGTGTATCAAGCCCTAGGGTGGCAACCCCTGGACACCATAAACATGCGTGCACAGTCTCGATCTACTGGTACCCGTGCATGTTTTCCCCGGCTTCGGACTATGTGCACGACCATAAGTCCGCCCGGAACTACACCGGCGTACCACTCTGCCGTCGTTTTTGGTCACTTACCTCCAGTTCAGTAACCGTGCCCCCACACCCTAGCCTAGTCCCTAGGGCCATAATGATACAAACTTGGGATTACTGCTGGAGTGGACCCCCATTGCTAGGATTTTTCTAGTGGGTTAAGTACGGTTTAACCCTCTTGCTAATCATGGATTAACTTGGTTAAGTGTAACGATGAGTTCATGACTTAACCCTGATTAATCTACCAAGCCCAAATTGGTTAAGTATTAAGTGGACCATGACTTCCCTAATCACGAGGCATTAATTAATTTAATGCGCCTTAACCTCTCACATTAGACCTTGTTGTGGTTACTAGTTAAGCCGGGCGGGTCCGGGTAGCTTTACACCACAACTTGGTCTAACCTCGGGTTCAAGGTACAACATGGCCAACTTCTCACATTGGGTCCTATTGTTTGTAGCAACTAGTTAAGCCGGTCGGTTCCGGGTAGGTTTACGCTACAAACTCAACCCAACCTCGAGTTGGTCACACTTATCTTTTCTAAGTGTCATGTCCATCATGTTTCCAAAACATGTTACAAATTTTCAAGCATTTGGGTAGACCTAACTTAATAGGTAAATTCCCAAAGGGTAGACCTAACTTAATAGGTAAATTCCCAAGCTTATGTTTTTATGTCTTTTTAAGTTTACCCAAACCCAAACGCAATCCCATCGCTTACATATCGCAATAGCGCATAAAGGATAGAAAGAGGGAACTTGGCATAATTATGACATAAAGATGTTGAAGCCACAAGTTCAACATGGTGGCATATGAAATGTACTTATATTCATATACTTGCATATTACATTTTAGGCCTCAAAAGAATGCATAAAACCAAACTTAGCATATTGGTGATACATGGTGATAAATGACATGTAGAAATGGCCATAAGTTCGCATCTAGCCTCACATGCAAGTTATCATAAGAGATATGATAACTTACATGTTGCCAAAATGCAACCTTTGGCATAAAGCTTGAAGCTTTATGTTCATAAACCCAAGATAAGCTTGCATAACATGATAGCATGAACAAAATGTTCAACCCAAACTTGCATAACATAACTTGCATATCATATGACAAACTTGCATATCAAACTTGCATAACATAACACGATAAACTTGCATATCATGACATGGCATACTTGCATAACATAACATGATGAACTTGCATATCATAACATGGCATACTTGCATATAAACTTGCATATCACAACATGATAAACTTGCATATCATAGCATAGCAAACTTGCATATCATAGCATAGTAAACTTGCATATAAACTTGCATATCACAACATGATAAACTTGCATATCATAGCATAGCAAACTTGCATATAAACTTGCATATCATAGCATAATAAACTTGCATATAAACTTGCATATCACAACATGATAAACTTGCATATCTTAGCAGAGTAAACTTGCATATAAACTTGCATATCATACATTTAGCTTTAGAGTTTAAGTATGAAAGTAGAATAGGGCTTACAATACTTATGAAGGCACAAAAGATATGACAAAGCCCTTATGCAATCAAATAGACCCAAAATGCAAGCTCTAACATAAAAACCCTTGAGCCAAAATGATCAAAACTCTTTCTTTATGATGCAAATATAGAAACTTGACTTGAATGCAAGCTAATGATGCTCATACAAGTTTGAAAACACTTGTATGCATGGAAAATCACTTAGAAATTTATTTAGGAATTTTATGAAGAGAGTGGAGGCCATGAGAGGATTGATTTTGCCATAGTTTAGTTACTAGAATGAATAATGATGATTTAGGGTTAGGTTAGGGCCTTATTTATAGAGATTAGGACTAGTTCTAGCCTTAGGATTAAACCCTAGTTCCAATCTCAGCCCTTAAAACCGAATCTGGCCCCCAAGCTCAACACAATCTCTAAATGGTGCACCAGGCTAAACAGCCCGGCTGGACCAAGTCGACAGCCAAGTCGACAGGGCTGTCGACTTGGGTCCAGCCAACTCGACTCCCAAGTCGACAGGGCTGTCGACTTGGGTGCTCTGGCGGGAATTTTCCCGCCTGGCCCAAACTGGCCCAAATTTTCCAAATTCAAACTTGAATTTGAAATCTGTTTTTACTTTGAATTTTTCTGAAAACTTCGTTGGGCCTTAATCGGGTCATGCGGACTCCGATTTTCGAAAACTCGGACTCTATTTCGCGTATTTTTCCGAGACGAACGCAACGGCATAGCCCGTTTCCCTTGATTCAGATTTTTGAATTAAATTCTGCCTCGATTTACATTATTACAGGTTATTAAAAATACGGGTTGTTACAGACAGTGTTAAGGGTTTACTAGGCTTGCAGAAGTAAAGAAGCATGTGTTTCTATTTATTGTGGTTAGGCTTGCATGTGCGTGGTGTACTATGTATGCATAGATATTTAGGATATGTTTTCTTCTTGGGTTCTCAGCTAGCTGTAAACTAAAATTAGAGTGCTTTTCGTGTTTTCAAATCTGATGGGAAATGTATAGGCTGAAAGAGCTAACACAGGCTAGGCTATTACTAAGTTACTTAGAACCGAAGAGAATATGTATATTTTATTCATATTTTTATTTATTTTACGTTATCAAACTTTACTGCTAATAATTCTTTAACCATTATATCCGAACTAACACTCGTGAGCTCCAAACACAAATGAAAAAGAATACACCGCTACTTCTCAATATTCCTGTTCCAATGAAATTTATTTCATCGAAAATCAACTTCGTTTGCACCACGTTGTTATTTTAATTTATCGGTTCAGTCTTAAATTTCACACACCGACAAAACAACCCTAGTCGACTACAAACTGAAAATATAGCAATAATTAATTATACGTACCCCAATAAAATTTGTTTCATCAAAAACGGAGGTCGTTTAAAAAATAAAACATTTCTTAAGGCTTATAAATATATCGATCAATTCCTCATATGCGAAGCACGTGCCATATCATAAGGTAAGCGACGTATTGATTTGAACGTTCTATTTCGTATGATTATTTAATTTAATCGTCAATTGTCGTTGAGCGTTTTATATTCGAACCGATATACATGAATTTGAAATTGTAATTTACAAAATACCGCATTGTTTACGAGTTCAAATTATAATTATATACAAATTAAACGTTCAAACTACGTTATATACACGAATTATATATTATAATTCCAAGTAAAATTCCACTGAAAATACAGGATGTTACATTCCTTCCCCCTTAAAAGAATTTCGTCCCCGAAAATTACTAAGGTAGTAGAAATGCTACAAACCCAATTTGTTTACTTTTCTAAAATCCAATTTATTTCAAATTGAAAACCAATCCACTATTATAAATAAAAATTTCCAAAATATCGAATATTTTTAACACATTAAATTGTCGAAAAATTCGGTAGAGTCTCCCTTCTACAGAGGGACTTCTGCGATACCGCAGGATCAACAAATATCTATACATCGACTCTTATGGTCAGAAAACAAAATTCAGAAACCAAAACTTATATTTTGCGTAAGCGTACCTTATGCGAGCGCTATTCAGTGTACTAGTTCAAGTTATTGCAATTTATGTAACCAATATCAAATCCCCAAGCCTCTTGGCACCTGTCTCAACTCAATTTATCATGAAAAAACATTCACATGAAATTTCAAATAATATTTATTAATCAACAAGTTAACTATACCAATTTCCCCAATCCAGACATATAACATTCATTCATTTTCATATTCAGGGTTAAATGATCCAATTCTAATTCAAATGAAATTTATTTCAATTTATAATAATGGGATTCAACTTTCTATTCGCTCAACAATTTTATTAAACCGTTCATGAATCTTTATAAAACCACCTAACAAGCAATCAACAAGCATTACACAATAACCAAACCATTTAATTTATATTAACTTCCATTATTATCAAATATTAATGTTTACTTATTATTTCACTTTGGTTTAATATCAATCGATTTATATCAGATTGATTTCCGTTCCATTATTATTAGTTTGAATTCAAATTCCAAATTTATCTTCACATAACCATGTCGAGTTCCAATTCCATATTCAATTTACTAATTTATTTCCAATTAGTTTACTTCCATTACAAAATCCAAATTCCGTTCCATTTTAATTCCAAGTTATAATTCTCATTTACCAATTTCATATATGAAATTAAATGGTTAACAAACCATTTCAAATTTGATAATTCAATATGAATTCTATCCACAACAATCATTCACACTAACATATTAACAATTTATTAAAATTGCTTTACTTTATATGTGGAAATATAATTTGGGCAAAAAATTTTCATTTACCCTTCTTTTCAAAACAATGTCGTGTCAGTTGCTAGTCCAAATGCTTTTCAACACTTGAGCTGATCAAATAACACAATACAAAACATTTATATATAAAATATACAAATACGCGCTCTCATATATATACATTCAAACTCAATCTAGGTTATTAATAACCCCATCTCTATCGAGTTATGCCACAGAGCCAAGGTTATTACTTAACCTCGCTCTGATACCACTGTAACGACCCGGGGAATTCGACGCCCGAATTCCAACAACAATACATCAATCTGTATTACTTGTTAGAACTCAAGTATCGAAAACACCAGATAGTTATTAGAAAGAAATTAGAGGATGAGATAAGAAAGAAAGAAATGTTAGAATAGAAGAAGAAGAATAACAACACAACCACATCAGAGTCTCACATCGCAGCGGAATAAAATATAATATAGAAATAAATCTTTATTGAGAGCTTGAAATAATACTTACATTACATTAGAGTACATCAATACATCTAGACAGTTATAGATACCTGTCCTCATATACAACCCACAACAGAATAAATACTAATACGTCTGAACTCTTTCAGCACGTCCTCTAAACTTCATAGTATCCAATAACCTGAACCTGGAAACCCGGGCTAACCCGAGCATTACAAACACCGCGTCGGTATGGTGAACCAGAGTGAGAAAACTCACTAAGTTTATATAACATCCATATGGATTTTAAAGTCAAAAATCATTTTGAAAGAAAAGGATAATAGTAAGACCAGCCCACACATGAACACAGACGGTTTTTACCTTACTATAACCCAAAACACTTTTGAAATCATATATTTCTCTGATATTATAATAGTGTCTAAATACAATTAAATAACAATCTAGCAGAACGCTTGCATCTTACGCTCCACATATATATTATACAATCAAAACCGCATGCTCTTATTGGAGATTGGATTTCCAACTATGACAAGGTATGGGACCACCTGCCGATAGTGTATCTCTAGAGGCGAATACACTGGGTTCAACAAGAACGTCTTGCAACCCGGCCCACACATGACCGACCACTCATTTCGCTTGAGTGTATCGAATGTATATCACAACTGGTTGGGATCAACAACCATTTCCCGAAAAGTGACAGCATCGATAGATTAAAGAAGGAAAAGGAATTTCTTTAGATAGGTGATTATACACCTTAATGGGTGCGACCCACATAGCCAGGCAACCTGCCCGATTTTTGTCATTTATCGGTTGATGAGGCTTAAGGTTTAACATTTTCTCCTTTAGAACATCACAATCACTTTGGATGCCACATCGTTAGATCCGCTAAATCACTAATTGACGTTCACAAAAATACTCTGGGTGTTTATGCTAAGAGAAGGTGTCTTCTCTGCCACCTACAGAAATACGTTTGTAAAAATCAATGTACGTGATTCTTAAGAAAGACTATGTCAGACATCCGTCCATACAAGTCATCCAGGAACAGGATGAACCAAAGGTACCCTCCTACCACATCCTAGGAATCACCCTATAGATCAGTAGCGAGTAGTCCTTGCAAACCCGTAGATTTCAACCACGATAGAACCACAATATATATCTGGTTATAAATTATAAATTAAGTTAATATATAGTAGACTTTGAAAACTATAGGGGTTGACCAGAGATATAAGTAATCCTTCCGTTTTATGAAGATCTATGGTCTTCAATGGCTCCGTCTTGATCAACATCTGATATCTTCTCAATTTCGTATTTGCTGGTCAGAATTGTTCTCGAATATAATTCGATCTCGGTCTTTCCATTCAAACAATCGTATTGGTTAGATTAAAACCTCCATTCAACTATAAAAATAAAATGGACTCACTGGTTCAGAATTCAGCATCACTTGGCCTTTTTTTAGTTTAAAAACAAATTAAAACTTTTTAGTTTTCCAACTATTTTAAACACGACATTACTTCATATCTTATTATATGAATATTAAGAAAACTCTTTTTAAACACTTTTACATTAACTCAAATAAATATATACACTTCAAACACTTTGAGTTCAATCAAATCTCATATAAAAATATCGTTACGAAATCACTTTGATTTTCATTTCTTGGAGACAATAATTAACACTTGTCCTCTTTTGAATAACTTATTCCTTTAAAGGGGTATTCCAGCGCTAATATAAATTCATCGATCAAATCAAACCAAGGCATTCATCACAACCATTTAATTCAAATGGTAAGTATTAAATCATTTCACTGATTAACAAGCGTCAGGATTTTTACTAGAGTTAAATTAAATAGAATAACTAGTTATCAACTTAATTTTCTCAGATTCACACTTGCATGTCAGTTTTAAACAAAACATCAACAATTAAACACAGCCATGCAACCAATTTATTTCATAATTTAATTCAATAAATATGGGGGATAATTCAGTATTTCGTAAGTGAGAAAATCACTCACCTTCGGGTTCTTAGTTGATTGAACGTCCAATTAAAGACCAAAAATTTTTCTGCCTCCAAACACAGCCAAACCAGTCTCAGATCAACCGCAATTCCGCCATGATCCCAACGCAACAAACCGCGTGTCAATCCGAGGTCGTATGAAGAAGTTATGCTTGTTTTACCGTTTGAATTCAATATATATAAAATAAATAAAAATGTACTCCTCACCAACCAACTCATGACACGTCAGCCCCCCTTTACTTCTTCCCGCTCATGCTCTCTTTCCGCTACAGGAAACCAACGAAATGAAACCCAATTTGCACCAAACTTTGACTGCCTATTTCTCTCGACTCCGGCCATGTCAGGACCTGCAACCACCACCAAATCGAAGCTCATGCCGAGCCGCTTCTACCCGTACCAAAGTTGCCATCTCCGGTCACCTATTTTGCCTCCGGCGACGTCAGCCCCAAATGGAAAAATCAACCCTAAAACCCAAATTCCTGGTGATATACTCAGTAATAAACACTCCGGCTGCCTTCGTTCGACTCCTGCCCGAACACTCTACAAAACCCATATCATAAATTCTCCGATTAACTCGCAAATCAGAAAACCCCGAACTTTGGTCTTAGCCTTTCGAAAATCTGAAGTTTGACCGAGTTTTCTAGCGAATTCGTGCACTACATGTCGAATTGAACTACACCAGAAGCTTCGTATCGTCGAGGGCTTTGATTTGATTATAATTTGCTATAGTTTGGAGCGATTTGATTTTCAAAGCTTGGATTTTTATTTCTAGGTTTTTGAAAATATTGGTTTCTGCCATTGAAGATAAAAATCGACAGATAGAAAAGTATACGTGAATGAGAAGTGAGATGGTGAGGTGGATATAGAATTCTATTTATATATAAAGAAGGCCCAAACACTAGAAATACCCAATTATCCATTGACAATGATCTTGTTCACATTTTATCTCGTACGGTCAAACAGTAAGTCGTATTGTAACGCAAATTGGAATCCTAACATAGTTCATCGTTCTGAATCCAATGGCACCAGTTTCGTCAGATTCCGAGACATTTGCCAAAACAGTTAAATTCACTATTAATTAAATAATAAAATATTCAAAAATTCCTTTAACTGTTCAATTCAATTGAATATTCATTAAATTCAAATTTAAAACAAATTATAACTTCAATAAATTTTTATAACTGAATTTCACACATTTTTAAATCGTAATTTGATTATTTGAGTTTTGATTTGAATTTCAGTTATAATTCAATGACCTAAAATTCCACCATTTCAAATTTAAATTTAAATTCCACTTTTAAATTAATCCACTCAAATTAATTTAATTATTTAAATATTAAAATTCCAAATTACAACCATCCTACGTGCAACTGAATAAAAATCCATTTGTACTCAATTCAACCAAATCATCAACATTAAAATTAACAAAAAATTTGATTTTCCCTAACATATTCCAATTTATTTATTTTAATTGAAATTTAAATATACTGAAAATTATGGGATGTTACAAAAACAATCATTATATCAAAACTCTTTTGATATTATAATAGTGTCTAAATAAAATAATAGAATCTTAGTGAACGCTTGCATCTGACGTTCCACATTTTAAAATACAATCAAAACAGTGGGCGCTTATTGGGTAATGAATTTCCAACTATGACAAGGTATGGAACCACCTTCCGCTAGTGTATCTCTAGAGGAGAATACACCGAGTTCAACAAGAACATCTTGCAACTCAGCCACACATGACCGACCACTCATTTCGCTTGAGTGTATCGAATGTATACCACCAACGATTGGGATCAGCAACCGTTTCCCGATAAGGGACAACATTGATATAGATTGAAGAAGCAAATAAATATTCTCTAAATAGGTGATAATACACCCTAATGGGAGCTAACCACATAGCCATTCTGCCTGCCCGATTTCTGTCATTTCCCGGTTGTTGAGGCCTGAGGCTACGATTACTTTCCATTCATTGATAACACGATCACTTTGAATGCCACATTATCAGATCCGTTAATCATTAATTGGTTTGCACAAATATTCCAGATATTATTCTAAGGGAATAAATCTGTTGCCACCATATATATTTGTACAGTCCAACATATGTGATCATTGGAAATATTCTGTCAGACATTCATCCATATACGTTCGTTTGTGGGACGGAACGAAACCAAAGGCACTATTCAGTACATCCATCCTAGGCAATCTCTACCTAGGACTTATACAATAGCCCTTGAACTTTACTCCGTCTTCAATTTTCTTTGGCATATATGATTCGCAACGCTTATGCCAATACGGAGTGGTTCTTTGGATAAGAATCCAACCGGTCTCTCCATATTAACAACGTTAAAATGGTCAAAACTTTGATAGTCGGTGATTTAACTATCAAATGAAAACTGTCCGTGTACACACAACGATCTTATTTCCAAATGGAATTATCGATCACATCATCAACCATATATATTGTAACAACTCGAATTTTAACAATGTGTTAAGACAAGAATCAAGGCAGAATTAAATGTTAAATTCTGAATCAGATAGAACGGGTTGCGACATTGTGTTCGTCTCGGAGAAATACGCGAAATAGAGTCCGAAATTTTGTAAATCGGAGTCCGTATGACCGAGATATGGCCTCGCGAAGTTTCACGAAAATTCAAATCTGAAAACAGATTCGAAATTCAGCCAAAACGAGAGGCAGGAAAATTCCCGCCAGACACAGGGTCGACACCAGGGTCGACTTGGGTGTCGACCCCGGGATCGACCCCCCCTCCCCCCCGTAGAACCCAGCGACCTGGTACACCTACTTGCTATGTTGGCTCGGTTTTGGAGGCTTGTGACGGATTTTGAGGGCTAAGATCTATCCTAGGGTTAATCCTAGGGCCTAAAACTACCCTAAACTCTATTAAAAGACCCATAGACCTACCTTAAACCCTCACAACTCTCTCTAGCCACAAAGTGCTGCCCAAATCTTCATTGATCATGGCCTCCATCCCTAAATTCAAGAGCTTATGCATTCAAATCAGATTCAAATCAAAGGTGCAAGCTTTCTACAACAAATCAAGGGTATTGGCCATCATCTCGACATGGATTCTACGACAAGACGATTCATGCACCTAAATCTCTAAGTCACGCTATATAATTTCTAGCTAATTCGAGATGTTAACGGTAGTTTAATGATGGAATGGAATAAAATGCGGTTAAACATGAATGCAATAACCTATGTGAACCTAGTTTGCCCCTTTATCATGAACATATGACTTTGGACTATGTTTTAGCGACTAAACCATGCCACTCATGTTATGTTTAGCCTAGTCTATCATGAAAGACTTAATCTTTAACTTGTGAATGTGGGCATATGACCTTAGAGCCACTTTGACTTGCGAAATATGTGCATGAATTTGACTTGGGGCTTATGCATATAAAATGAACCCAAACCCCTTATGATAATATGTAAGTTTGTGGCCAAATCCTTTATGACATTATGCATATTTGTGGCCAAATTTCCTTATGATATTATGCAAGTTCGAGGCCAAATCACTTTATGATGCTAAGCATGCTTTGAGGCCAAACCCCCTTATGATTTTATGCATGTTCAAGGCCAATCCCTTTATGGAATTGTGCATGTTTTGCGGCTAATATGTGTCGTAGTATCCCTACTATGTTGGCTCGCTTTTACTTGCGTTTGGAACGCGATTTGGGATAGTATGGGGGAACATAGTTATGACATGAAAACGTTGACATGGGGTTACTTGAAAATATGACATCCTTGATACACTTGAATGTGGACATGAAACGTAGGAAAACATGGAACTTGGGGCTAGACACGTATGGGTTGTAGGTGTAATATGACACTAGACCAAACATGAAAGTGACCAACTCGAGGTTGGGTTGAGTTTGTAGCGTAAATCTGCCCGGAACCGACCGACATACCAGTAGCTACAAACAATAAGACCCAATGTGAGTAGTTGGTCACATCGCGCTTAAGACCCGAGGTTAGACTAGGTTGTAGTGTAAAGCTGCCCGGACCCGCCCGGCACATCCAGTAACCACAACAAAGTCTAATTTGAGAGGTTGGGGTGCATTAATTAACTTAATGCAACATGATAAGGTCAAGTCAATTTGATTAGTGACACTTAACCGATATGACATGAATGGGTAGGTTAAGTGAAACCGGACTTGATTCCTTAATGACACTTAACCGTATAATACAGTTAGGGGATGGGGTTAAGTAATCTACACTTAACTAATCCAACACGGTAATTAGATGGGGTTAAGTAACCTAGACTTAACTAATCTAAACACGGTAATTTGATGGGTTAAGTGACCTATACTTAGCCAATCTAAACACGATAATTTGATGGGGTTAAGCGACCTATACTTAACCAATCTAACACGGTAATTTGTTGAGGTTAAGTAACCTACACTTAACCAACCTAGACTTGGTAATTAGATGGGATTAAGTTAATCTAGACTTAACTAATCTAAACACGGTAATTTGTTGAGGTTAAGTAACTTACACTTAACCGACCTAATATGATAACTTGATAGGGTTAAGTCACAATGAATATACTTAACCGTTATAATACGATTAGTGGATGAGGTTAAGCTAACCTATACTTAACCAATCCAACTCGATAACTGGATGGGGTTAAGTTAATATATACTTAACCAATCCAATACGATAATCTGATAGGGTTAAGACAACCAATACTTAACCAATTTGAATTGATGATTGTATAGGGTTAAGTCATGAACATTAGGGTATACTTAACCAACGTGACACATGGTTTGTAGCGCTATGTCTTGAACCTGAATACTTAGCCAATCTTGACATGATTCGTAGATGGGTTAAGTCATGAACTTGAGTGACACATAACCCAATAGACAAAACCCTAGTTAGAGGGACTAGGTAGAAAAACGTATTTAACAAGGATAACGGGAGAAGAAGCTAAGTGGTAAACCTTAATTAGGGATAAATAAGTGATAATTCTTAGCCAAGAACATTGGACCGGTTCATAAATAGATGAATAACCTGATACGGTATGTCATCGCTTAGCATACGAGGGGGAGCGAATTATCTGATCTAGTTAAAGGCTCCAACGAACTGGGTGACGAAGTGGTAGCTTCGGGGGATGTGAGGGTACTCTTGGTATCCCTCTGTGAGGCTGCAGATGATCCTCCTGGGCTCACAGAGGTTAAGGTCTGCGGTAGAAGAGCCAAGAGTATGCCTTGGTTGCTGTGCGAGCAACCTAAAGACTAGGATGGATTAGCGTGGAGTCGTCGATACTCGTTTTAGCCCTGGATAGGACGTCGTCGACTACCTACCATCCTTAGTCAATCGTGTACGAACGGAAAGGCAGAGAACTCCCAACAGACCATGTTCTGGCTATAGAGTCATGGGTGAGGTTGGCCAATAGGAAAGTGGGGCTATAGTGGGGCCGTGGATGTAGTTCTCATACATGATCTTTCTTGGATTGCCTTTCAGTAGTTGAGGGAAGTGTCACGTAGGACCATAGCCACGGGTACAAAAACAAACCTGGATATCTGCATCGGCAGATGGTTTAAAGCTCCTGACCGAGTTCCGTATTTCTCGATTTGCCCTGGCACGGGACTCGGATGGCACATTAAAACACTTGTGCACCTAGACATGGAATGACGATTCACGATACATACGTGGGATAAAAGTGTGCGGTTGACGGGTAGCATAATCCCTTGTGGCCCAAGGTGGCTTGAACCCAAACCGATATACGAGAACGTTGATAAGTAGCATAATCCCTAGTGGTCCTAGGTGGCGTAAATCCTAATTAAGGCTAGAAATTGTTCAATAGGTGGCATAATCCCTAGTGGTCCTAGGTGGCATAAATCCTAGTTGGACACGCGATAGTTCATAAAGAGGAAACCTAGCCAAATCAAGGGTAACAGTCCAAAATGTTTTCAAGGATAATACGACACGAGGAAGCCTGTATGAGGTACGGCAAAGGACTGAAACATACGAGTTGGGAAAACCTACATATGATATATATATTAGGTTGACATGGACCATTAATTGACATTGGGCAAGGGACATTCATAGTTAACGCATGGCACGGGTTGGGATACTAGTACGGAGGGTGCAGAGCAAATACACATGATAGATACCTTGGGATAGTATACTTGATAGGAACCTGACAATGTGATACCTTGACTTATCTTGACACCGTAGGTTATCGTGACACATTGGTTTATCCTGATACTGTAGTTTATCTATCTGGTCACCATCCTTATGTTTACTTTCGTTTTATGCATGTCATTTTACCTTTACCTGTTTTTATCCTGGAAGTAGGTAGGACTTACCAATCTTTATGACTGACCCCGTTTTCTTTCGCCTCTTTGTCTTCCGTCTCCCCCCCACCAGGTTTTCAGGGAGGAAACATGTTGTTAGTTCAGGACTTCTTCTTCTTGGAGGTCGTCATCTACAGCTAGGACTTTTCTTGGCTATGGATACTTTGCTATTTTTACTTGGGGAATAATTTATGAAATGTTTTATGCTTCTTCACTATTGCAAGACAGGATTTGATGTATTTCTGATGTAAAAGGCTTTAGACCATGTTTATAAAGAAATGTGATTTGGTTTTACTTCCGCTGTTTTATATATGTTCTGCCTTGTGATATTTCTGTGCATGTTTACCTTGTGTCAACGCCCCTCCAAAGCTAGTGCATCCCTTTGGGGTGACCCTGGCGGAGGTGGGGTGTTACATTTGGTATCAGAGCAGAAGGTTATGAGACCGGGCAAAAGTTTTCAAAAACCTTCTGAAAACCATTTTACAAAACGTTTACAAAGAAGCATTTTTCAAGAAAAGTTTTACTTTTAAAGGCTATTCCCCAAAGGCCATTAGCACTATCCTTTGTTTCCCTGATTGATTGTCTTTTCCTTTCTTTCCTCCATCTGTAGTCACAGTAGCTTTTACTGTGACTAATCTTTTTCGTGCTACGAAGTGTTTTCCGTACGATGGAGGAGGTTCTCGAGAGACCTGTTGCCGCGTTACAAGAAAGGATAATAAGAAAGAGGATAAAGGATACAAGCTTAAGGATAAGCAACTTGTTGGTGTGGCTTGATCCACAAAGGAAGATAAGGACAAGATCAGCAAGAGGGCAATTGTATACTCTCATTCTTAGCGTACCTAAGAGAAATGGTACCGTTTCTGTTAGAGGTTTAGCCTTCCTTTTCTATCATCCCGTCTAGACTTTGTTTTGATCATCACATCATTTAATTCTGCTTTGATAGTTGAGTCTCTGCACCTTAGTACTAGCATGGTAGAGGATCCCATTTTTGTCCCAAATCTTGTTGGACGATCGGTCCATTTATTCATGACTTGTTTGGATTTAAGAATGTCTATGCTAAGTGTTGAGTTCGGATGAGATGCCCATGTTATTGGGCCATGGAAGGATTCTAGGGATAAAGTGGTCATCCAATAAGCGTTGCCACTCTCGGTTTTGGGAAAGAGGGTGGTTAGACTCTTGACTTGCCTTGGTAATACCCTCGAAGTCTCGTGTAACCTTTTGGGCTCTGCCAGGGTTAGTTACCTAGAATCTCAAGAAGCATTTGTTGAAAATCCATTCGGGAAGTGTTCGCCAATAAGACGGATGGTTTATCTCGATTACACATGAGCTATAGAGATCGCCCTAGTAGGTACACTTGGCAACATGGATTGGCATCGGTAAACGAGGTCCAGAATTCACTGGTGAATTTTGGAGAGCTTGCATGAGTATGCAGGAAGGGTTGAGCCAAGTATACTAGGGAAAGGATAAGTGAAAGTGGAACGAGAAGGGACAGTGAAATGAGTTCTAACTCATATCCTGGAAATAGGAATCAAGGAGCTACAAAATCATGAAGTTAAAAGACGGTCAAGGCATAAGGGAATTAAGCTCAAGGAAACGCGACTTAGAAGACGTAAGGCTAGACACGCGCATCGTATCTCTTTTTAAAGAGTGTATCCTTGACCCCTGGTTTTTCCTGAAGAGCTTGCTTGCATGTTATCTTTTTGTAAACATCCTCTCGGTCCTGTTTCTGTTGTAAACTCCATAAGGAGTTAATCTTGTTCATCCTCTCGATCCTATCTTGAGAACCTTAATTAGAACCCTATGGATGTAAACATGTATTTGAAACATGTTATGTTTGATATGGTTGCAAATGGTTGCAAGTGGTTGCTCGTGGATGCGCGAATACACGTTAGACGCTAGGCATTAGGACGACTCGGTCACATTTCACATTGCATATGCACGAGTATTTATACTTGTTTATGGATGAAATTGAATGTGTTATCATGCGGATGTTGCATATGGATGAATGGTTTTGCACACATATAGTGTTTATATGACTAGGGTTATTTGCACACATGTTGGATTCATAGCACTAAACATAATTTGCAATAGAAGATCATTCAGGCCTGATCATTAGCATTAGCTAAGGAACATATACACACACCCTTTGCATTTATTCATAAAGCATTAAAAGTCTGTTAAGGACAGTGGTTGCCTGTGGATGATGGTTTGATTAGATGGATGATGGATGGTAGGATACATTCTTCCTAACTTGGAGATTTCGGGGACGAAATTCTTAAAGGAGGGGAGAATGTAACAACCCGAATTTTAACAACATGTTAAGAAAAGAATCAAGGCAAAATTAAATGTTAAAATCTGAATCAGATAAAACGGATTGCGCCATTGCGTTCATCTCGGAAAAATACGCGAAATAGAGTCCGAAGTTTCGTAAATCGGAGTCCGTATGACCGAGATATGGCCTCGCGAAGTTTCACGAAAATTCAAATCCGAAAACAGATTCGAAATTCAGCCCAAAACGAGAGGCGGGAAAATTCCCGCCAGACACAGGGTCGACACCAGGGTCGACTTGGGTGTCAACCCCCCCAGGGGGTCGACCCTAGTGTCGACCCCGGGGTCGACCCCCCTGTAGAACCCAGCGACTTGGTGCACCTACTTGCTATGTTGGCTCGGTTTTGGAGGCTTGTGACGGATTTTGAGGGCTGAGATCTATCCTAGCGTTAATCCTAGGGCCTAAAACTACCCCAAACTCTATAAAAAGACCCCTAGACCTACCTTAAACCCTCACAACTCTCTCTAGCCAGAAGTGCTGCCCAAATCTTCATTGATCATGGCCTCCATCCCCAAATTCATGAGCTTACGCATTCAAATCGGATTCAAATCAAAGGTGCAAGCTTTCTACAACAAATCAAGGGTATTGGCCATCGTCTCAACCTGGATTCTACGACAAGATGATTCATGCACCTAAATCTCTAAGCCACGCTATGTAAGTTCTAGCTACTTCGAGATGTTAACGGTAATTTAATGATGGCATGGAATAAAATGTTGTTAAACATGAATGTTATAACCTATGTGAACCTAGTTTGCCCCTTTATCATGAACATATGACTTTGGACTATGTTTTAGCGACTAAACCATGCCACTCATGTTATGTTTAGCCTAGTCTATCATGAAAGATTTAATCTTTAACTTGTGAATGTGGGCATACGACCTTAGAGCCACTTTGACTTGCGAAATATGTGCATGAATTTGACTTGGGGCTTATGCATATAAAATGAACCCAAACCCCTTATGATAATATGTAAGTTTGTGGCCAAATCCTTTATGACATTATGCATGTTTGTGGCCAAATTTCCTTATGATATTATTCAAGTTTGAGGCCAAATCACTTTATGATGCTATGCATGCTTTAAGGCCAAACCCCCTTATGATTTTATGCATGTTCAAGGCCAATCCCTTTATGGAATTGTGCATGTTTTGCGGCCAATATGTGTCATAGTATCCCTACTATGTTGGCTCGCTTTTACTTGCGTTAGGAACACGATTTGGGATAGTATGGGGGAACATAGTTATGACATGAAAACGTTGACATGGGGTTACATGAAAATATGTCATCCTTGATACACTTGAATGTGGACATGACACGTAGGAAAACATGGAACTTGGGGCTAGACACGTATGGGTTGTAGGTGTAATATGACACTAGACCAAACATGAAAGTGACCAACTCGAGGTTGGGTTGAGTTTGTAGCGTAAATCTGCCTGGAACTGACCAGCATACCTGTAGCTACAAACAATAAGACCCAATGTGAGTAGTCGGTCACATCGCGCTTAAGACCCGAGATTAGACTAGGTTGTGGTGTAAAGCTCCCCGGACCCGCCCGGCACATCCAGTAACCACAATAAAGTCTAATGTGAGAGGTTGGGGTGCATTAATTAACTTAATGCAGCATGATAAGGTCAAGTCAATTTGATTAGTGACACTTAACCGATATGACATGAATGGGTAGGTTAAGTGAAACCGGACTTGATTCCTTAATGACACTTAACCGTATAATACAGTTAGGGGATGGGGTTAAGTAATCTACACTTAACTAATCCAACACGGTAATTAGATGGGGTTAAGTAACCTAGACTTAACTAATCTAAACACGGTAATTTGATGGGGGTAAAGCGACCTAAACTTAACCAATCTAAACACCATAATTTGATAGGGTTAAGCGACCTATACTTAACTAATCTAACACGGTAATTTGTTGTGGTTAAGTAACCTACACTTGACCAATCTAGACTCGGTAATTAGATGGGATTAAGTTAATCTAGATTTAACTAATCTAAACACGGTAATTTGTTGAGGTTAAGTAACTTACACTTAACCGACCTAATATGATAACTTGATAGGGTTATGTCACAACGAATATACTTAACCATTATAATACGATTAGTGGATGAGGTTAAGCTAACCTATACTTAACCAATCCGACTCTATAACTTGATGGGGTTAAGTTAATCTATACTTAACCAATCCAATACGATAATCTGATAGGGTTAAGACAACCAATACTTAACCAATTTGACTTGATGATTAGATAGGGTTAAGTCATGAACATTAGGGTATACTTAACCAACGTGACACATGGTTTGTAGGGCTAAGTCTTGAACCTGAATACTTAGCCAACCTTGACATTATTCGTAGACGGGTTAAGTCATGAACTTGAGTGACACTTAACCCAATATACAAAACCCTAGTTAGAGGGACTAGGTAGAAAAACGTAGTTAACAAGGATAACGGGAAAAGAAGCTAAGTGGTAAACCTTAGTTAGGGATAACTAAGTAATAATTCTTAGCCAAGAACATTGGACCGGTTCATGAATAGATGAATAACCTGATACGGTAGGTCATCGCTTAGCGTACGAGGGGGAGCGAATTATCCGATTTAGATAAAGGCTCCAACGAACTCAGTGACGAAGCAGTAGCTTCGGGGGACGTGAGGGTACTCTTGGTATCCCTCTGTGAGGCTGAAGATGATCCTCCTGGGCTCACAGAGGTTAGGGTCTGTTGTAGAAGAGCCAAGAGTATGCCTTGGTTGATGTGCGAGCAACCTAAAGACTGGGATGGATTAACGTGGAGTCGTCGATACTCGTTTTAGCCCTGGATAGCACGTCGTCGACAACCTACCATCCTTAGTCAATCGTGTACAAACGGAAAGGCAGAGAACTCCCAACAGACCATGTTCTTGCGATCGAGTCATGGGAGAGGTTGGCCAATAGGAAAGTGGGGCTATAGTGGGGCCGCGGATGTAGTCCTCATACATGATCTTTCTTGGATTCCTTTCAGTAGTTGAGGGAAGGGTCACGTGGGACCATAGCCACGGGTACAAAAAAAGACCTGGATATCTGCATCAGCAGATGATTTAAAGCTCCCGACCGAGTTCCGTATTTCTCGATTTGCCCTGACACGGGACTCGGATGGCACATTGAGACACTTGTGCACCTAGACATGGAATGACGATTCACGATACATACGTGGGATAAAAGGGCGCGGTTGACGGGTAGCATAATCCCTAGTGGCCCTAGGTGGCTTGAACCCAAACCGATATACGAGAACGTTGATAGTAGCATAATCCCTAGTGGTCCTAGGTGGCCTAAATCCTAATTAAGGCTAGAAATTGTTCAGTAGGTGGCATAATCCCTATTGGTCCTAGGTGGCATAAATCCTAGTTGGACATGTGATAGTTCATGAAGAGGAAACCTAGCCAAATCAAAGGTAACAGTCCAAAACGTTTTCAAGGATAATACGACACGAGGAAGCCCGTACGAGGTACGGCAAAGGACTGAAACATACGAGTTGGGAAAACCTACATATGATATATATATTAGGTTGACATGGACCATTACTTGACATTGTGCAAGGGACATTCATAGTTAACACATGGCACGGGTTGGGATACTAGTACGAAGGGTGCAGAGCAAATACACATGATAGATACCTTGGGATAGTATACTTGATAGGAACCTGACGATGTGATACCTTGACTTATCTTGACGCCGTAGGTTATCATGACACATTGGTTTATCCTCATACTGTAGTTTATCTATCTGGTCACCATCCTTATGTTTACTTTCGGTTTATGCATGTCATGTTACCTTTACCTGTTTTTATGCTGGAAGTAGGTAGGACTTACCAGTCTTTATGACTGACCCCGTTTTCTTTCGCCTCTTTATCTTCCGTTCCCCCCCAGGTTTTCAGGGAGGAAACATGTTATTAGTTCAGGACTTCTTCTGCTTGGAGGTCGTCATCTACGGCTTAGACTTTTCTTGGCTATGGCTACTTTACTACTTTTACTTGGGGAATAATTTATTAAATGTTTTATGCTTCTTTACTATTGCAAGACAGGATTTGATGTATTTCTGATGTAAAAGGCTTTAGACCTTGTTTATAAAGAAATGTGATTTGGTTTTACTTCCACTGTTTTATATATGTTCTGTCTTGTGATATTTCTGTGCATGTTTACCTTGAGTCAACGCCCCTCCGAAGCTTGTGCATCCCTTTGGGGTGACCCTGGCGGAGGTGGGGTGTTACATATATATATATATATATATATATATATATATATATATATTCATATTTCCTTATTTTCTATAATGAGAAAATATATGTTATTAACTTTTGAAAACATTCCCATTGCATATTTACATATCACTATTCTTCCACATCTATCAGACTCTAACTGTAAACTAGTAGGAGAACAACTTCCTAAGTATAAACCCCGAAGGCCGAAACCAACATCAGATCGATACTCAAAAAGTTGTTCAACTCAACTAATTTCCAGTTAGTTTCTAATTCTGCTTAATTCTATTTCTTTAACTCCATTTGACTAACTTCTTATCAACACGATCGTTTTAAATCTGCAAATCATTTGCTTTTAAATCATCGTTCACTTTAAAACATATATCATCCAGGATTTTATTTATAAAATTCCCTTTCGCTTATAATATTTTATTTTAAGTTTGTTTCATTATCGAATTATATATATATCGATATAACGATTTCTAGTTTATCAGATTTTCGTAAAAATAATCTAACTCGTTAAATTTCCGGATAAATTCGCCATAACCTCCTTTGTACGGGCTTACCGGAAAAAGTCAAACCTTGCCACACAGGCCTCTCTATTCAAAAAGAAAAAGAAACAGCCAAGCGGCTAGCCGATATGGCGCATAAAATCTCATATTCAATTGAAATACATACCTTTTTGTCGAGCATTCTAATTATATATATATATCTTCATATACTTCATTCCAAACCGGTTTAACCTATATACATCTATTCTCAATTCATCTCAATTCAATATAGTCGTTCTAACTCAATTCGTTAATTAATTCGTTAATCAACTCTTTGCCTATTTCCCTTTTATATTTTAACACGACATGTTCAAATATATTTTCAACTTTATTATAAACTAATTGAATTACATTTCGCTTACATTTCACATTCAATTTCGAATATAAATTCTCAAATCTGATTTACCTTTCAAAGTTCAACTTCAATTCAGCATTCCATTAACTAATTGCTAATTAACCATTTGTCTATTTCTTCTTTGTATTTGAATATAACATGTTCAAATATAAGTTTAACTTGATCATAAACTAATTAAATTCCATTTCACTTACATTTCCCTATTCACCTTTAAATTCATATTCGAATTTAAACTACTAAATTGTCTAATGATAATTTATTTCACTTAATTTATAACATCGTTTATAAACTAACTTGTTCATTAACTATCTTAACCCAAGTCTTCATTTCAAACCTATTTGAAACTTAATCCTTTTTATTTGCAAACACCGTTTATTTTACATGTTTATATATTTAACAAGTCCTTCTTTCAAATTCATTTGAAATAAATATTTTTACTTTGGAAAATAACTTTCCCTTTTCGAATTAGCACTTGTATTTATATTTCTAAATTTTCCCAGGATAATTCATTTTACTTCATTTATAAACTTCGTTTATGAACGGACTGCTTGTTTTTATCCTTTCAAAACAAGTTAATATTTCTATTTTATTCGATTTTCAAATTCTGTTTTAGAAAAATATAATTTCCCTTTTAAATCTCAAATATCCTTTTCACGATATTTTTAAAAATAAACACTTAGGCCCAGTTGTATTTAAACACACAAAATAACCAATTATAAATTTCAGGTTTTCTAACACATCGTATTTGACAGTATATATGCAAACAAACACGTAGATAATATATTTTTGAGGAATCCAGTTGGATCCCTCCAACTTGTTTTCCTGCATCCACAGACGTTAGCACATAAATAATACCATCCTGCTTCGAGGTAGGATATCGCGGTATAGAAGGTCATCACTATCATAGCGTGGGGCGTATAGGGTAATCATCCGCTAATGGTACCGCGGGTATCCGCTAATTAGACTGCGGGCATCCAACCACCAAACCAATATATATAATAGTCAACCCTAAATAACTAATATATTTAAAACAACCAAAAAGTATTCAAAAAAGCAACAAACAATTATTTTTAACGAATAAAGATAATTCTAAATAAAGAGGTGAGTGAGATTAACTCACTGAAATTTTCGTTTCCCGAGTATCCAATAAATTCCAAACCAAATTTATTTCAAAGTATCCGTCGTTCTGGTTCCAACGTACTTCGTCTTGCTCAAATCTAATATAAAAATAATTTATGATTTTTATAAGTTATCGAATGAATAAATTTATTAATCAATCCATTAACGACCTTATTAAGTTGTATAACCGTTATTAAAATAAGCTAATTATCATGATTAGTGAATCCTAATCCTTCCCTTTCCTAATTTCATATTCGAATAGTCAGCTTACAAATTTAATTACTTCGCTATCTAAATATATTTGTTCATACAAATTAAATTAATCCACTTTTGATTTTAAACACTAGTTTCCGTATAAATTTAATTTTCACAAATCAAACATATACCTCACTTCCTTAGTCCAAAATCTTTCCCAAACTGAATACACAGGTCGATTCCTTCCACCTTCACTGTCGAAACCCAAAAATTACCCTAGTTCAACATCAGACCATTCAAGCAACACTCCCCTTTCTTACAGTGCACAATTCCACCGTCGTCTTCCACATGGGAACTCCTACTCCAAATTGCCACCTACTTCTATCAGTTTGACAGTAAAATTTGTGACCCCTAATTCATAAACAGAGTCGCACCCTTCACTCCACCGATCGAAGTTCGATTTCCCCATTAAATCAAGAACGAAATGCACTATTGAATTTCACTTTCATACCTAAAATTTTCGACTACCTCTACACTACGGACTCCGCCCTTCCAGACAATCGCAATGATCTTCCTATCGCACACCTCCATCAACGCTCAAAATCCCTCACCAAAACATCGATCTAAAAGCTGTAATAACCCGGAAATCTGGGCCAATTTAAATTTTTTAAATTGGCTAATTTAACGTATTTTGACTATTTAAAATAGGATATTTTAAATAAATACGACAGAAAATTTATTTTCGACGAAGTTAAGACAAGTAAATTTATTCTAAATAAATAACGAGCTTGGAATTGCGCGGTAGTTTGAAAATTTAAATTTAAACTTCGATTAAATATATATAATTCAATTTAAAGTGTAAAGTGGATGACCCTAGAAAATTTAACTCTGTTTAACCAAATCTTTGAAACGAAAGTGGAGAATATGACCGTCATAGTGTAGAGTAAATGTTAGGGCTTGGCTGACATTTTAAAATAGTCGCAGGGCTGTTAATACAAGGCTGTGTACATTTAAAGGTATTTTAAATATATATTTGGCCCTTAAAAATAGCCATTTTGCAAACGACCTTGGACTTCTGCGAAACCACTTTTGTTGGATCCAGGACGTTAAATTATTGCTAGGTTCCAAGTTTCGTAATTTTTGGAATTAATATGTGAGCGTGGCGCAGTTAAACGCGTTTGGTAATTTAAATTTGAATTTCGTCGACCAGAATTTGGCCATTTTTCAAACGGTCTCAGAATTTGACGAAAATAGTTTTGTTAGGACCGTATCGCCGTTACGATGCTAGAAAATATTTTTTTTGGAATTTTTAGAGTTCGTATGTGACACCGGCAATTAGAAATGTGCGTTAAAATTAAATATATATCTATTTATACTTTATTTTGACGAAAACCTATCGAGACAGCTGATTTGGCTGACGATAAATATCCCATTGTGTCCGGAATGGGGGTATTACGCAAGGGACGACAGTCGTTGGGGTCGATTTGGGGTTCGTGACGATATTGAATTTTAAAGTGAATTAAATATTATTTAAATATATATGTCTCCTTTTATTGGTCAAGGTAAAGTCAAACCCCTCATTCTTTTAACTCCCCGGTCAAAATTGAGAATCCCGCTCCTCCCCCCAAATTCTCTGTCGCCCACCGCAGTTCCAACGTCGGAGCCTCCTCCACCGCCGCTCGTCATGCGCCTCCTCCCCCAACTCCGATCCCGCCCCTCCTCCTCTGCCCCTCCATCTTTTCCTCTCGTGTGCAAACCCCTAAGGCTAACCCGAAAATCGCGAAACCCCCCAGATCTGAAACCGCCGCCTCCCCCTTCGGACCCGCCTGAATCCGCCCCTACATCCCACCTTCGGCCTCCGCCAATCCCCTCCCCTCCGCCAACGATGACCAGCGACGGCAACCAGACCCCCCGCCCCTGCAATCGACTACGCCACCTCAGCCCCGAAGACAGCGAGCCTCTCACCAGATCTGAACGCCATTTCGGAGCGCGCCACACACCCTCCACCTTCGAATCGCCGTGAGTTCTCTTCTCCGATTTTGGTCTTATTTTATTTTATAAAATCCGACCTTTTTATATGCGAATAAAATTGTTTAAAAATTAGATTTTTGTTGAGGAAAGATTCAATTTTTAGAAGTGAAAAATTTGATCTTTAAAAAGATAAAGACTCGATCTTTATCATCTTAAAAGCAAAGTAAAAATATAGTCTTTATTTTATATTTAGCGAAGTAAAAATATAATCTTTATTTTATATTTAGCGAAGTAAAAATATATTCTTTATTTTATATTTAGCGAAGTAAAAATATAATCTTTGTTTTATATTTGGCATCGTAAAAATATAATCTTTTACAGGTAAATAGCGTTGTAAAAATAACATATTTATGTATATAGTAGCGTGTTAAAAATATAATCTTTAACTATGTATTAGCGTGTTAAAAATATAATCTTTAACTATGTAGTAGCGTGTTAAAAATATAATCTTTGGTTTAAAGGTAGTTTTGTTAAAAATGTGATTTTTAACATATAACGGTGTTGAACAGATCAAGTGGAAACACAGTGAAGACTTTCTACATAAAAAGAGTCGTGGCGTTGGTTTAGCAATTGGTGAGAACTTCTCACTCTATTTTTAATTTCTAGTTAAAATATATATTAGGATGTTTGACGGTGTTTAGGAGCACCTGACACCTGTCGTCCACAAACCATGGACGACTTGTTTGCCTGGTTGCTTTATTTGTTGTATTGATTAGGATATTGGTTTGAATGTGGTTTGTGGTTTGGAATCGAATTAATAATTGGTTAGGATTAGACGTGCGCCGAGATAAGGCAAGGGTGTAAGGCTAGGTTAGAACTTACCCCAGTTTGTTGTTTGAATAACGAATCGAAAAATTTGTTAGGATTAGACGTGCGCCGAGATAAGGCGAAGGAGTAAGGCTAGGTTAGATCTTACTCTAGTTTTGGTATAGCGCCGTTGTGCTGCTGAAATTTTCTAAAAAGTGTTAAAAAAAATTGACTTGTGAAATTAAATATCCATATTCAAACCATACGGTTTGTCTATATACACCTATTTGATTGACGTTGATTTGGGTCGATATATTTTACACATCGCCCAACTGCATGAATAAAAATGTGTTTTTGCTGGTTGAAACCCCATACGGGTGTTGGGATGAAATTGACGTACACTAATCCCAATTGTTTAGTTGTATGTCAAACGATTGGTTGACAGGCTGTTGTAAGCGTTGATTAGTGATATTTAATGCTTATGCAGTTGTGTAGTGCACTTTGGATGATGGTTGATTATATACATGTGTTGTATATGAATCCATATAAGTGAAATTATATGGTATGTGTTTGGGCCTCATTCCAATTTGGTAAAATCAAAAATATTTGAAATACGACATTTGAAGTATAAATATTTGAAATAGAATATTTAAAGTATAAATATTGGAAATAGAATATTTGAACCAGAAATATTTGAAAGAGAATATTTGAAGTAAAAATATTTGAATTAGAAATATTTGAAATATATTAAGCCGTGTTGATTAGAGTTGCGCCATTTGGACGCGAGCGATATTTGAATCGATTCTATTCGTTTTTAAATAAATATCGATTAGTAAATAATTTCAAATTCGAATACTTTGAAAATAATATCGTTTATAGTATAACGATGTAGAATATTCAGTTTTGACTAAAAATTAAAAGTGAAGTTGGAATTGATTTTTAAACGGTGTATAAAATACGTTTTGAATTAAAATCGACGAAATATATATATGATATATTATATATATATATATATATATATATATATATATATATATATATATATATATATTAATGGCCTGAATAGAACGCGCCGCGCCGCAGCAGTTCGCGAATTTCGACCATTAAACTTCGCGTGGAGATTACGGGAGATCCGACCTTCGGATTCTCCTAAAACCGGAACCGTTGGGTTCGTGTCGAAAAGCGCTTTCCAACGAATATTAGAAATTTGAAATCTAACGGTTGGATTTGGAATTATGTCCAAATCAAATTTGAAAAAGGTCGCTATGGATGCAGTTCGATGACCGTTAGTGGAAATCGACTGTACAGGCCTTGATAAAATTATTAAAAATAGCGATAATTTGTGTAAAATCAAAATAAGTGATTTGGGAAGAGTTGGGGTGAAAACTCCATATTTGTGAAGATAAAAATGTGTTTTATCGAATTGAACTAGTTTTAACTAGAATTAAAGTCTATTTATTTTTAAATAAATAAACTGGTTTTGAAATGGTTTTAAAAATAACCATAATTTCTAATGTGTGAGTTGGAACGTGATTGTGGGTTCGTCGTGAATGGTGGGACGGCCCGCCCCGCACCAACCGACATTTACTCCATAAGTGCGCTGTACACATGTCCAGTTAGCACGGAACGGGTCGTGAGAAGGAAAGGGAAGAAGGAAATGAACATACAAAGAACCTGTAGAATGTCTCACAGCGCATAGAACAAAATATAATAATGACATACTTGACAAAAAACAGGAGAGACAGTGCATAAGCTGAAAATCAGAACTAAACATCATAGCAGCGGAAATCCAAAATACAACTTATTACAACTTTCAAACTGTCTCAAAGCAAAAGCAAGATAAATGAGGTACACTACTAATGCCCTAGTAGCGACCACCAACGACACATGGAGAATGTGTATATATATCATACGTGGAAGCCTCCTGCCCGCCTCCGAATCAGCTACTCGTACATCACCAGCTAACCTGTCTCTAGTCTGCTCGTTTGAGCACCCAGAGTAATAAGAGGAGACATAAAACTCTGGGTCAGACATAAAGCCTGGTATGAGCGATAAGCATCTAAAGTGAACAATAACAGGTAGACTAAAACATACCTGAACCTGGACCTGCAACCAAAGACTTAGCATTACATACTGTACAACACTCTAAGGTATCATATCAAACAGTGTAAAGCTACGGAGGTGGGGGAGGTGTGCATGTCATAATGATGGCAAACAATCAAACATAGCATCCATCCTCACATCTCTCACTCAGTGCGTAAAGCATACGATATTCACCACTTCGATCACCCAACATTCCTTGCTACGATCACTTTGCCCCATGAAGTCATAAATAGCTTCACTGTACTGATAACGTAGCCACTAATTCCTCGCTATGTCCACTTGCTCCATGGAGTTATTCACCCCATCTGCGCTGGCTCATAGCCTTACTAATCCTTACTATGTCCACTTGCCCCATGGAGTTATTCACCCCATCTGCGCTGGCTCATAGTCTCACTACGCATCACCTTGCGCCTCAGGTCATAATGACCCTACTGCACTGATAACGTAGTCTTGCTACCATCACCTTGCCCCTCAGGTCGTAATGACCCTACTGCACTGATAGGTAGCTCATCATTCCCTTTTAGTGGTGAATCGAAGTTATGAACGTCGACAACTCCTTAGCACACGTCCCGCAGCAAAGTCCAACGATGAAGTGAACTCATTGGTTCCCAAATAGTTCCGGGATCCTGAGCTCTAACTTCCATTTGGACTGCCTTTGCATCTCGGGTTATTGGTCATCACCATCGGATCAGATCAGCCTTCACATTCTTCATCGGATTGGATCGGCCTTTGCATTCGGATCGGGTCGCGCCTCTTGCATCGGATCGGGTCGTGGTCCTCCAACTCGTGGCTCCCCCTCCTGATTCGGATCGGCGTCACCACTTCGAATCGGATCGGGTTGCTTCATCCGGGTCGGGTCATGTCTTCTGATCGGGTCGGATCATCTCGCCTAGTACCCATCGACTCGGGAGCTTCCCACCCTCCTCTGGTTCGGATCGGAAATACTTGTTGGTTCGGATCGTGCTTCTACCACTGGATCGTGCCACCTAGCTGAGTCATGACTAACTCCTTTAAACGGATCGTAACGCCCATACTGGAACGGTTCGAGTCGCTCTACCCTCCACCGATCCGATCCAGATTCTGGGTCATTTCCTGCATGTTTTCCTGCGACTGTTTCTACGCCATTCGACGGCGTTTTCGACCAATCTAACCCTTCTAAACAATCAAAAAGCATACCATACAGTCATAGCGACATGTAGTGTCGATCTCAAACATCAAAACATAAATCATAGCACATAAAATGGATCAAACATACCCAAAATCCCAAATTTCCCCTTAAGCATACTTAGGTGAAACTAATGATAGAATTATCAAAACTTAACCAAATTAACCCAAATTCATATCAGAGGTCTAAAACATCATTCCGAATTTTATAAACATTTTTCCAGAATTTTATCACGTTTAAATTCGCTAATTAACACTAATCACCCCTAATTAGCCATAATTAGTGCAAAACTAAGCAAATCACTCACCTTAGCCACAAAATAAACTAAGATCTGAAATGATTCTCTGATTTGATGCGAATTTCAATACCAAACAGCAGCTCCTTTGTTGATTTAGTGAAGATCCTTCTTGATTAGGGGTTGCTAAGTCAAATCCTTAACCAAAAGATGATATGGAGGTGATTTAGAGGTTGGAGGCCATTTTTAGGGATCCTTGGTGATAAGTGGAGGCTAGAAAACTGTAATGGAACGATTCTCCATCTCATTTCAGCCCTCCCATAACCCTAATCCCGAAATAGGTTATGGGCCTACTCGCTAATCAACCGATTTGGCCCGGTTAAGCAGTTTTTCACCCTCCAAACCTTGTTTCAGCCATATCTCCCAAACGGTAAGTCCGTTTGGCTATTATGACCACTCTACGGAAAGAGAAACTATCAAACGAATCAAATGGAAGTGGATTCAGGTCAAAATTCCTTTCCAATCAAAAGTTATGGCCAAAACAGTACCAACTAGGGGCAAAATGGTCATTTAAAAATCGACAAAAATCATAAGCATGGGAAATGACTCTAATAGATGTTCCCCAAAGTTACATGACCATACAACTTCACACGGGAAACAAATAAATATTCTACAATCCTATGATGTGTAGAATACGGGTCGTTACACTCTTCCCCCCTTAAGAAATTTCGCCCCCGAAATTCCCTAATCCACACACAAAGGTCCCGCATGCCCATCAATCATAAAACAACCATCAAACATACAAAACAAGTGAAATAAGTCCATCCTAGCATGCAAAATAACTAAATCGCAAAGTAAATCTTACCAGGCAAAGAGTTCTGGGTGTGTGTTCCTAATGCTTTCCTCTGTCTCCCAAGTACAATCATTCTCGTCCTCGCCCCACTGAACTTTGACTAGCCTCACCGACTTCCTTCGAAGTTGCTTCGTGTCGTGCTCCACAATACGAATCGGCTTGCGGTCCTCAACCGCCTCAGGTTCTACTTCGAAGTCCTCTAACTGATCAGGTGAAATAGTCACATCTGAGTCGTGAACGAACTTTCTCAGTTGGGAAACATGAAATACATTGTGAACTCCTGCCATTTTCTCTGGTAAGCCAACTCTATACGCCAAATTCCCGACTAATTCAAGAACAGGGAACGGGCCAACAAATCTTGGTGCCAACTTGCCTCTCCTGCCAAATCGTATCACGCTCTTCAACGGAGAGATCTTGACAAACACCAAGTCACCTACGGAGAATTTCAATTCTCTTCTCCTCTTATCAGCATAACTCTTCTGCCTATCTTGGGCAGCTTTCATTCGTTGCTGAATGATCTTAATCTTATCTGAAGTTTCTCTCACCACGTCAGGTCCAAGCACAAACTTCTCGCCAGTCTCTATCCAACATGATGGTGAGTTACACGGTCTTCCGTACAAAGCTTCATATGGAGCCATACCGATACTGGATTGGTAGCTATTATTATATGCAAACTCTACTAGATGCAAATGGTCATCCCATGATCCACCAAAATCCAATATACAAGCTCTCAAGAGATCTTCCAACATACGATTCACCCTCTCCGTCTGACCGTCGGTCTAAGGATGATATACGGTACTGAGATGTAATCCTGACCCTAGAGCCTCTTGTAAGCTCTTCCAAAAACCACTAGTGAACAACGGATCTCGGTCACTCACAATGCTTTTGGGTACTCCATGAAATCTCACTACCCACTTCATATACAATTCTTCCAACTTGGCTGCTGTTCTGGTCGATTTGACTGGTATAAATCTTGCGCTCTTAGTCAATCGATCCACAATTACCCAAATGCTATCATATCCCGATCTAGTCCTTGGTAAACCATCGATGAAATCCATCGAGACTTGCTCCCATTTCCATTCGGGAATTTCTAATGGTTGCAACAACCCACTAGGCTTCTTTTGCTCGGCTTTAACTAACTGACAATTCATGCATTTGGATATAAACTTTCCAACGTCTTTTTTCATCCCTTCCCAGTAGTAGGTTCGCTTCATGTCTCGATACATCTTATTACCACCGGGATGCATAGTCAGTTTTGAGTGATGACATTCTCTAAGCACTTCATCTCTCAAACCATTCACGTTGGGCACAACTAACCTTCCATTCTTCCGAAGCCATCCATCTCGATCAAGCCCATACACACTCATCTCCTCATCGATACCCATCTCTAACTTGGAGATGATTTCTAGTAGATTAGGGTCGTCCCTCTGACTAGAACCAATCCGCTCTATCAAAGTGTGTCTGATCGTCAAACTAGCTAGCATAACTGGATCCAATTCGCACCTTGGTCTGAAATCAAACCCCGCGATATACTCCAGTTGCTTACATTCAAGAAACATTGCCCCTAAGCTGGCATGTCTCCTACTCAAGGCATCGGCTACTGCATTACCCTTCCCAGGTGTGTATGCGATATCAAAATCATACGAAGCTAAGAACTCTAACCATCTCTGCTGACGGAGATTCAGATCTTTTTGAGAGAAGAGAAACTTTAACGATTTATGATTGGTAAACAACTCAAATATTTCTCCCAAGAGATAGTGTCTCCACATCTTCAGCGCAAATACAATCGCTGCCAATTCCAAATCATGGGTAGGATACTTCTTCTCGTGCGGCTTTAGTTGACGACTAGCATAAGCTACAACCCTACCTCCTTGCATCAATACAGCACCCAGTCCAGTACCACAAGCATCCGTGTATACCGTCATCTCTTCATTCCCCTTAGGAATGACTAGCACTGGCGCACGCGTCAACCTCTCCTTTAGACTTTTGAATGCATCCTCGCACACTCCGTCCCAGACGAAGGACTGATTCTTCTTAGTCAACTGAGTCAACGGTGCTGCTATCTTGGAGAAGTCCTGGATAAACTTACGATAATATCCGGCCAATCCCAAGAAACTTCTTACATCTGTTGCATTTTGTAACACCCCGTATATTCTATAACCGTGAAAGTCATAAATTAAAGTATAATTAATTTGAAATCAAAGAACTAAGGGAAACGGGATACGCCATTGCGTTCGTCTCGGAAAAATACGCGAAATAGAGTCCGAGTTTTCGAAAAACGGAGTCCGTATGAAGAAGATATAGCCTCCGGAAGTTTCTGAATCAAGTTTAAAATTAAAAATCGGGCCCAATTGGCCAGGGCGGGAAAAGTCCCGCCTAAGACACCCAGGTCGACTGGGCTGTCGACCTGGTCTAGCCAGGTCGACATGGCTGTCGACAGGGCTGTCGACCTGGTCCAGAGCCAGGTCGAGCCCAGTCCAACCTGGCTGGCCTATTCTATGTTGGTCGATTTTCTGTGGTCTGCTTTGTCATTAGGGCTAGGTGGCAGGCTCTAATTGGTCTCTCCTTAGGATGAATGGCTACGATCAATCCAAGCAACATCAATGGTCCTAATCAGTTCCTAACCTCTATAAAAAGGACCCTAGACTCTACCTCGGTTTCTTGCACAATTCTCTAGCCTCCATTGCTCTCTTCTTCTAATAAAAAAATAAAAATGGCGTCTCTGCTCTGCTGGAATTAAAACTAGAAGATAATCAACATCAGCCTAAGCAACTCAATTCAAACTAGAGGTTAAAGTTCTGCAAAGATTCTACAACAAGTTAAAGTTCTTTCTTTAATCCAATCAAGGCAAGTACAGTTATTCTCCGCTATAAACGTTAATTATAATTTTGATATGCATTTAAATCTGAGTTTGAGGTTGTATTCTCTTCTGTTAGATCTGTTTTCTGTGACTGTTCTATATTCCTTTCTTCTTTTCTGTTTCTATAGCCAGGCTACCACGAGCCTGTGCCTAATCTCATAAGAGATGAACGTATGAACGCAAGTTTTGGGATGAATGATGAGAAATTTGACAGAACCAAATTTAATGTATGACTTTAGGTCTGAGGCATAAAATATATTGGACATATGACTTGGGATTGGATGCATAAATTTGACTATGAACATATAATTTATGCATGTTGTATGCATAGTTATGTTGTAATTTAGACCTGTAATTAATTAGAAAAAAAATAGCATATGTTATAAACTAGTTTTAGACCTATGCATATTTTGTGATAAAAGAAGAAGAGGAACCACTGTAAAGATTACATATGATTTGAGACTTTGGACAAAATGCATATAAAAAGGCAAGATCTGATTTTTAGAAGATATGGTTTAAAGATTTATATTGTTGGGGATAGTTTGCATAATAATTCATGACATGAAAAGAAGGAAGATATGGAAACTTAAGATTTACATTAATTAGGATATCTATTATTGCAATTACACCTAAATAGGGATTTTTGGATATATGACATGCATTGAAATTAATGGTTATATTTGGTATAATCTATATTGGAACATATGTTATATGGCAAATTATGTCCATATTCTGCGCTTAAGCAAACATGAAATATATGTTGTGAATCATGAAAAAATTATGTAGGCATATGAATTTAGGCCTAATTTATGACTAGGCAAGGCATGTAAATAGAACCTTTAGAATTATTAGGTTTGCTAAATCTGCTAATTTGCTAAGTTGCCTAAACTGCTAGTTTTGTTATATTGCCTAGACTACTAATTAGATTGAAATGCCAAATCTGTTAAATTTGTCTGTTGAGATGCCTAATCTGTTATATGCCAAAATCTGCTAAGTGCTAAATCGGTTAAATCTGTTAAGTCACCCAATCTGCTAAAATCTGTTATCTGCTATATCAGTTGAGTTGATGTGATCATTCGGTTATTGATATAATCTGAATTGGCATATATATTGGGTGTGCGCATAAACGGTAAATAATTAATTAATTGGCCGCAAAGATGAATATGGCTAACTCGAGGTAAGAATGAGTTTGCGACGTAAATCTGCCCGGAACCGCCCGGCACATCCAGTGGCCGCAAACAATAGGTTCTAATGTGAGAAGTTAGTCATAACATGCGTAAGACACGAGGTTAGGTCTGGCTTGTGGCAGAAGTCTGCCCGGAACCGCCCGGCATATCCAGCGGCCACAAGCTACCGACCTAATGTGAGAGGTCTGTGCATTAATAATTAATTAATGCAAATCTAAGATAAGAATGACGTCTAAAACGTATTGGGGGAAAATAGGGTTAAACCAAAGGGATTAATAGATGTAGTAAAACCCGTCCATGAATCTGTAGGCCCAATACAAAGTTAGACAAATCTGAAAAATCTGTACATCTGATCCGTTAGTCTGAAAACTTGTTAACTCAATTTGTGAACTAGTAAATCTGAATTCTGTATGTCTGAACTTGTAAACAAATAAATCTGAAATCTGTTAGTTTGGGGACACAAGGTTAGGAGGGGAATTACTTGTGTCATCTGTTGTTTGGGACCCATATTAGTCAGTAACCCTTTCTGGTATCAAAACTTTGACCCAACAGTAGGTAGGGTCCGGGCACGCTTACTGAACTAATTATAAGAGGTTCATTCTGATAATGGCGAGGGGTGTTGATGGTGCGTTCCAACCGGGTCATGTGCGTGCATGGATCCCGGTCTGCCTCTGAGGATGTAAGACGCCGTGACATCTGTAAATAGGTCTGTGCCAATTGGTTGTCACTTTAGGGAGTGATACACCCTACTGTGGGGCCGACACAGGATATTTATGTATTAGGGAGCCGATCGCTTGGGGTAGGGTTTTAGGGTACACTTAGTTCTGTCTGTTTCTGTTGGTACCGTCTGTTTCTGTTGGGTGGTAACACCCGTCCGTTTCTGTGTGGTACCGTCTGTTCGGGTGGTAAAGGCCCATTACTAGTGTACACCTAATTCTACATTCTGTTTCCGTAGGGATTAATCTGTTTCTGCTTCTGTCTGTTTCTGATCGGGTAGTAAAGGCCCATTATTAGCATTCTGTTTCTATTAAAGTATTCTGTACCCGTTCCTGCTTCAATTTAGACATTAGGGTGACCCCTAATTCTGTTATACTAGTATTAGTGCAGAGAAGTGTAAAACAATAGTTTATATCATTCTGTTTTTCTGTTATATCTGCTACACCTGTTATAGTTATCTCACATCCAGTTTTATGTTCATATCATATTATTATTATCTGTTCATATGCTGAAAGTCACTGGACTTGCCAGACTTTTTGTCTGACCCTTGTTGTTTCGCCTTCTTTCTTCCGTTTCCCCCCCAGGTTATCCAAGGAGGGAAATACTTTAGCTTGATCCGGATTTCTCTTTGCTTGAAGTGCTTAAAGTATGGCTTGGCTCTGTATAGCTTCCGTTCCATGGGGATTATGATTTTAAACTATGCATTTTGATGGCTTTTGTACAAGACTGATATTTTGTACTTGAATTCTGAAATTGAAAGGATGTAACCATACTAATTTCTGTTTCCGCTGTAATAAAGTTAAAAATTTTCAAGTACTGTTTTATATGTCTTGTAAGTTTTCTGTTCTGTTTACTAAAATGCTCCACCAAAGTTAAGGCATTCCCTTTGTGAGTGACCTTAACGGAGGTGGGGTGTTACACTTGGTATCAGAGCTGAAGGTTACCAGATTGGGTAAAGTTTTTGAAAACTATTTTCAAAAAGGTTTTGGAAAGGAAGTATTTTCAAAAATAAAGCTTATTTTGAAAAAAAACATGATCCCCAAGAGCCATATATCTTTCTTTCAGTCCTTTTTTGTATTGAACCTTTCCTTTTTCGTTCCAGCATGTCTGAAGCATCTGAGATACCAGAGGGTGTTCATGTACCCGGTTGGTTTCGTCAATATCTTGAGGCTAGGACCGCCGCTGCAGGTCCAGCAAATGATCCCCCTCCTCCACCCCCTCCTCGTGCTATTGCTTTCTCAAAAATCTGTAGAGATTTTAGGGCCATGGGTGGGAAGGATTTCAAAGGAACTGAATCATTCGTAGAAGCAAGGAATTGGCTCAAAGAAACTGAGGATCTATTCGTTATCTTCGAGGTGGACGATAGGCAGAAGGTACAGTTGGCGGTATGGTTGCTCAAAGACGAAGCTTCCTACTGGTGGGAAGTCACTAACGCCGAGAGGCCGGTCGAGACATGGATGGATTTCAGAACAAGGTTTGAGACAAAATTCCTCTCGCAAGCTGAACGAAGTTTACAACTGGAAAAGTTCTTATCTCTTAAGCAAGGAAGTATGACGGTCAAGGAATACGTCAACCAGTTCAACCAACTAGCTAGGTTCGGATTGGATTTAGTCAACACTCAGCATAAAAAGGCTCTCCGCTTTGTTAAAGGATTGAATGAGCCACTGCACAGCCTAGCCATGACCCATGTACCCATGGGAGCAACTTACGAGAAATTGGTGGATATGGCACTACTGCACGAGGAAGACAAGGGCCCGAAAGAGACAAAGAAGGAAGAACCACAGAATAAGAAAGCGGGGCCCAAAAAGGAAACACAAAAGAAGGATGAGAAGTCTGAAGATAAGAAGGGGAAAAAGTGCTTTACTTGTGGGAGCTCAACTCATCTGAACAAGGATTGCAGAAAAAGGAAGGGCGCTTGCTTCAACTGTGGGGAGATGGGACACTTCACTAGAGACTGCCCGAAGAGACGAGGACAAGGAGGGCAGGCGAACACTCTTGAGGCTAGTGGCTAGGATAGAAATAGGAAATTTTCTATAGTAGGTTAAATTTATTTATCTGATTATGAAGTCAAGACTTTTTTCTGATTCTGGTATTTTGGTTTTGTAATCGGTACTCTGCACTTTAATACTAGTATTATTTCTGAATTCCGCTGTAGACTCAGACCCATAAGGGTTATAGATTGGAGTTTGAGGGATATCTGTGTTAGGAGTCAAGTATGACGCATACATTCTGAGTTTTCGTGGGGTATGATTTTATCATGCTTAGCTTCCTAAGAATCATTAGGAAACCTGATCTGTACCAGTAGTCTGTAAATATCTAAATACTTTTTATAGGATTTCCAGTTTTGACATTGTCTAAAGAAGGTAATCCTCTGGGTGTCAATTTGATGTTGGTTTCGGTCTTTGGGGCCGATACTTAGGACCCATGTCTAATGGGAACCAAACTTTCGTTCTATCTGTACTTGCTTCCATCATTCGACTGTATCCTGTCGATCGAATATTGGAACTTTAGGTAGGAACTAATGGGTGTAAACATGTGTTTGAGACATGTTATGTTTGATGGTTGCAAGTGGATGCAAGTGGTTGCTAGTGGTTGCCCGTCGATGCATATACACACACTAGGCACTAGATCGGCTCAAAAACACTCTCATACTGCATATGGATGTGTGAGCATTTTTAAATTTTTATGGATGCAAAATGGTTGAATCAGCATATGGATGTTGCATATGAATGAGCAGTTGTGCACTCATATAGAAATGATATGTGTCAAATAGGAGAATTTGCATACATATTGGACTCATGGCACTAACATGATTTGCATTAAGGAGGTCGACTGAATCAGTGGGCCGCCTGATTTTGCATTAGATACGGACATGAACACACACTGTGCATTTAAACATGAAAGAATTAGAAGTCTATAAGGACAATGGATGTCTGTGGTTGATGATTGAGTAGATGGATGATTGGATGGTAGGACACATTCTTCTTAACTTGAAGATTTCGGGGACGAAATCCTTTTAAGTGGGGGAGAATGTAACACCCCGTATATTCTATAACCATGAAAGTCATAAATTATGTATAATTAATTTGAAATCAAAGAACTAAGGGAAACGGGATACGCCATTGCGTTCGTCTCGGAAAAATACGCGAAATAGAGTCCGAGTTTTCGAAAAACGGAGTCCGTATGAAGAAGATATAGCCTCCGGAAGTTTCTGAATCAAGTTTAAAATTAAAAATCGGGCCCAATTGGCCAGGGCGGGAAAAGTCCCGCCTAAGACACCCAGGTCGACTGGGTTGTCGACCTGGTCTAGCCAGGTCGACAGGGCTGTCGACAGGGCTGTCGACCTGGTCCAGAGCCAGGTCGAGCCCAGTCCAACCTGGCTGGCCTATTCTATGTTGGTCGATTTTCTGTGGTCTGCTTTGTCATTAGGGCTAGGTGGCAGGCTCTAATTGGTCTCTCCTTAGGATGAATGGCTACGATCAATCCAAGCAACATCAATGGTCCTAATCAGTTCCTAACCGCTATAAAAAGGACCCTAGACTCTACCTAGGTTTCTTGCACAATTCTCTAGCCTCCATTGCTCTCTTCTTCTAATAAAAAAATAAAAATGGCGTCTTTGCTCTGCTGGAATTAAAACTAGAAGATAATCAACATCAGCCTAAGCAACTCAATTCAAACTAGAGGTTAAAGTTCTGCAAAGATTCTACAACAAGTTAAAGTTCTTTCTTTAATCCAATCAAGGTAAGTACAGTTATTCTCCGCTATAAACGTTAATTATAATTTTGATATGCATTTAAATCTGAGTTTGAGGTTGTATTCTCTTCTGTTAGATCTGTTTTCTGTGACTGTTCTATATTCCTTTCTTCTTTTCTGTTTCTATAGCCAGGCTACCACGAGCCTGTGCCTAATCTCATAAGAGATGAACGTATGAACGCAAGTTTTGGGATGAATGATGAGAAATTTGACAAAACCAAATTTAATGTATGACTTTAGGTCTGAGGCATAAAATATATTGGACATATGACTTGGGATTGGATGCATAAATTTGACTATGAACATATATTTTATGCATGTTGTATGCATAGTTATGTTGTAATTTAGACCTGTAATTAATTAGAAAAAAAATAGTATATGTTATAAACTAGTTTTAGACCTATGCATATTTTGTGATAAAAGAAGAAGAGGAACCACTGTAAAGATTACTTATGATTTGAGACTTTGGACAAAATGCATATAAAAAGGCAAGATCTGATTTTTAGAAGATATGGTTTAAAGATTTATATTATTGGGGATAGTTTGCATAATAATTCATGACATGAAAAGAAGGAAGATATGGAAACTTAAGATTTACATTAATTAGGATATCTATTATTGTAATTACACCTAAATAGGGATTTTTGGATGTATGACATGCATTGAAATTAATGGTTATATTTGGTATAATCTATATTGGAACATATGTTATATGGCAAATTATGTCCATATTCTGCGCTTAAGCAAACATGAAATATATGTTGTGAATCATGAAAAAATTATGCAGGCATATGAATTTAGGCCTAATTTATGACTAGGCAAGGCATGTAAATAGAACCTTTAGAATTATTAGGTTTGCTAAATCTGCTAATTTGCTAAGTTGCCTAAACTGCTAGTTTTGTTATATTGCCTAGACTACTAATTAGATTGAAATGCCAAATCTGTTAAATTTGTCGGTTGAGATGCCTAATCTGTTATATGCCAAAATCTGCTAAGTGCTAAATCGGTTAAATCTGTTAAGTCACCCAATCTGCTATATCCGTTGAGTTGATGTGATCATTCTGTTATTGATATAATCTGAATTGGCATATATATTGGGTGTGCGCATAAACGGTAAATAATTAATTAATTGGCCGCAAAGATGAATATGGCTAACTCGAGGTTAGAATGAGTTTGCGACGTAAATCTGCCCGGAACCGCCCGGCACATCCAGTGGCCGCAAACAATAGGTTCTAATGTGAGAAGTTAGTCATAACATGCGTAAGACACGAGGTTAGGTCTGGCTTGTGGCAGAAGTCTGCCCGGAACCGCCCGGCATATCCAGCGGCCACAAGCTACCGACCTAATGTGAGAGGTCTGTGCATTAATAATTAATTAATGCAAATCTAAGATAAGAATGACGTCTAAAACGTATTGGGGGAAAATAGGGTTAAACCAAAGGGATTAATAGATGTAGTAAAACACGTCCATGAATCTGTAGGCCCAATACAAAGTTAGACAAATCTGAAAAATCTGTACATCTGATCCGTTAGTCTGAAAACTTGTTAACTCAATTTGTGAACTAGTAAATCTGAATTCTGTATGTCTGAACTTGTAAACAAATAAATCTGAAATCTGTTAGTTTGGGGACACAAGGTTAGGAGGGGAATTACTTGTGTCATCTGTTGTTTGGGACCCATATTAGTCAGTAACCCTTTCTGGTATCAAAACTTTGACCCAACAGTAGGTAGGGTCCGGGCACGCTTACTGAACTAATTATAAGACGTTCATTCTGATAATGGCGAGGGGTGTTGATGGTGCGTTCCAACCGGGTCATGTGCGTGCATGGATCCCGGTCTGCCTCTGAGGATGTAAGACGCCGTGACATCTGTAAATAGGTCTGTGCCAATTGGTTGTCACTTTAGGGAGTGATACACCCTACTGTGGGGCCGACACAGGATATTTATGTATTAGGGAGCCGATCGCTTGGGGTAGGGTTTTAGGGTACACTTAGTTCTGTCTGTTTCTGTTGGTACCGTCTTTTTCTGTTGGGTGGTAACACCCGTCCGTTTCTGTGTGGTACCGTCTGTTCGGGTGGTAAAGGCCCATTACTAGTGTACACCTAATTCTACATTCTGTTTCCGTAGGGATTAATCTGTTTCTGCTTCTGTCTGTTTCTGATCGGGTAGTAAAGGCCCATTATTAGCATTATGTTTCTGTTAAAGTATTCTGTACCCGTTCCTGCTTCAATTTAGACATTAGGGTGACCCCTAATTCTGTTATACTAGTATTAGTGCAGAGAAGTGTAAAACAATAGTTTATATCATTCTGTTTTTCTGTTATATCTGCTACACCTGTTATAGTTATCTCACATCCAGTTTTATGTTCATATCATATTATTATTATCTGTTCATATGCTGAAAGTCACTGGACTTGCCAGACTTTTTGTCTGACCCTTGTTGTTTCGCCTTCTTTCTTCCGTTTCCCCCCAGGTTATCCAAGGAGGGAAATACTTTAGCTTGATCCGGATTTCTCTTTGCTTGAAGTGCTTAAAGTATGGCTTGGCTCTGTATAGCTTCCGTTCCATGGGGATTATGATTTTAAACTATGCATTTTGATGGCTTTTGTACAAGACTGATATTTTGTACTTGAATTCTGAAATTGAAAGGATGTAACCATACTAATTTCTGTTTCCGCTGTAATAAAGTTAAAAATTTTCAAGTACTGTTTTATATGTCTTGTAAGTTTTCTGTTCTGTTTACTAAAATGCTCCACCAAAGTTAAGGCATTCCCTTTGTGAGTGACCTTAACGGAGGTGGGGTGTTACACATTCTTGGGCGTAGGCCAATCCTGTACCGTAGCCACCTTCGCAGGGTCCACGGCAATACCACACTCTGAAACAACATGACCCAAGAATCTTACTTCCCTTCTCCAAAAATGACACTTAGAGAATTTCGCTTTCAATTGGTGTTTCCTCAACACCTCCATCACTTTCCTCAAGTGCCCCTTGTGTTCCTCCTCTGTCCTTGAATAAACAAGGATATCATCCACGAACACAAGAACAAACTTATTCAACTGATCTCTGAATACTCGATTCATAAGATCCACAAAGTAGGTTGGTGCATTGGTCAACCCAAACGGCATGACCAACCACTCATAAAATCCAGACGGCGTCCGAAAGGCCATTTTCGGAACACTCTCATCTGCTACTCTAAGCTGATGAAATCCTGTCGCGAGGTCCAACTGGGAGAACACTCTTGCTCCTTCCAGCTGATCAAACAAATCATCTATCCGCGGTAGAGGATACTTATTCTTCCTCGTCACCTTATTCAACTCGCGATAGTCCACACACAAACGAAGGGAACCATCTGCCTTAGTGGCAAATACAATTGGTGCTCCCCACTCGGAGACACTCCTTCTAATCAATCCCTTCTTCAAAATATTGCTGACTTGCACCCCTAGCTCTCGCTGCTCCTTTGGTGCCATACGACGAAGTGGCATCACTATAGGTCTGGCATCTTTCACTAAATCAATACGGAACTCAATCTCTCGGTGTGGTGGAAGCCCGGTCACCTCCTCGAAGACGTCCGGATACTGGCCAACCACGGGCACATCTGACAACTCATCCTGCGGGATGTCGAGGGAATTTACAAAACTAGCCATAACCCCATCACTAGCTAGACTACCAAACACTACCCTCCGCCCATCATCCGCCCTTACTGTCACCAAAAAGCCCTCACAGTCTACCACCACCCCGTATCTTTGGAGCCAATCGACTCCCAATAAAATGCCATACCGAGTAAAGCCCAAAACAAAGCAATCACATACAAACATACATCCATGACTCGATAAGACCAAATTCCTGCAAATCATACTAAGACTAGTCGAACCACCAATCGGGTTCGTCACAACCAATGGTCTATCGACTATCTCGGGTTCCAGTCCCAACCTATCTACCAGGTCACTAGATATGAAGGAACGGGAAGCCCCAGTATCAAACAAAACTCGAATTGGTACATCATAAATAGAAAGCATACCTTGAATAACAACATTCTTCCGTTTCTCCGCCGCAGTTGGGGCATTCGACGAAGAAGGAATAGCATCAAGAGCATATGCTTTCATAATCTGCTTCTCCTTAAGAGGTTGCGGACACTTATCTTTCTGATGTCCCACTTGACCACAGTTGTAGCACTTCCTTTCCGCTGGCTTGGCCCGACATTCCTTAGCATAATGGCCTTTCTTTCCACAGCTGAAGCACTCAACATCCTTCTTGCTCTTTTTCTGGCCACCTTTAGATTGGTCCTGCTTCCTCTTATTCTGAGAGCTATTCTTGCCTCCACCGCCTGCTTGCGGCTTTGGCCCTTCTACAGATGCAGCCTCAGTCTTTGACTTAGGGTAAAGACTCTCTGATCTCAAAGCCTTCCCCACAATCGATTCAAAAGTCTCATCGATGTGATTGATAAGCCTTTCCCCCAAGTACCCATCCAAACCAGTAATGAACTTCTCATTCTTCTTCTCAGGAGTATCGATAAGAGACAGTCCATACTTCGACAAAGTGTCGAACTCAGCAATATAATCAGAAACTGCCCTCCCATTCTGCTTGAGTTCCGAGAACCTCTTGAACAACACTGACTTCTGGGCAGCTGGAATAAACTTCTCGCTAAAGCGAGCCTTGAACTGAACCCAAGTAACCTAGTCCTCTGGAGTAGTTGTTCTAATAGCATTCCACCAATTCATCGCTCGCCCTTGCAGCTGACAAGACGCTAGCCTTCTCTTCATTGCATCCTCAAGACCCAAGTCATCAAAGATACGATCACAGCTATCCATCCAATCTTGAACATCCGTGGCCGACTCCGTTCCGTGGAACGGCTTCCCACCAAGGTTAGTGTAATCTTTGCACAACTTGGCGAAATCGACCCTAGGCGCCTGCACTACTGGGCCATCACCAACTCCGGGATTGGGAACTGCCCCTTGCACTTCTCTAAGCATGTCTCTCATGAGGTTGGTAAACATCGCCCTCATGTCAGCGGCATTCCCATTATTGGCCCCTCTACCAGTACCTCTAACATGTCGGCTCATCGTCAATCTGAAAAAGGGAAACGATTAACGACCCCATAGTGGTACTAGTGCAGTGCAACTTCATTCTTATACTACTAATAGTATATATATACATAGCTTTTGAAAACCAAAGTAATCACAAATACGCGCTCTCATATACGTACTAACTCTCCCTAGTGTCTTTCCCTAGGTTAACTACGCAACCTAGAGCTCTGATACCAAGTGTGACGGCCCACCCCGCACCAACCGACATTTACTCCATAAGTGCGCTGTACACATGTCCAGTTAGCACGGAACGGGTCGTGAGAAGGAAAAGGAAGAACGAAATGAACATACAAAGAATCTGTAGAATGTCTCACAGCGCATAGAACAAAATATAATAATAACATACTTGACATAAAACAGGAGAGACATTGCGTAAGCTAAAAATCAGAACTAAACATCATAGCAGCGGAAATCCAAAATACAGCTTATTACAACTTTCAAACTGTCTCAAAGCAAAAGCAAGATAAATGAGGTACACTACTAATGCCCAAGTAGCGACCACCAACGACACAGGGAGAATGTGTATATATATCATACGTGGAAGCCTCCTGCCCACCTCCGAATCAGCTACTCGTACATCACCGGCTAACCTGTCTCTAGTCTGCTCGTGTGAGCACCCAGAGTAATAAGAGGAGACATAAAACTCTGGGTCAGACATAAAGCCTGGTATGAGCGATAAGCATCTAAAGTGAACAATAACAGGTAGACTAAAACATACCTGAACCAGGACCTGCAACCAAAGACTTAGCATTACATACTGTACAACACTCTAAGGTATCATATCAAACAGTGTAAAGCTACGGAGGTGGGGGAGGTGTGCATGTCATAATAATGGCAAACAATCAAACATAGCATCCATCCTCACATCTCTCACTCAGTGCGTAAAGCATACGATATTCACCACTTCGATCACCCAACATTCCTTGCTACGATCACTTTGCCCCATGAAGTCATAAATGGCTTCACTGTACTGATAACGTAGCCACTAATTCCTCGCTATGTCCACTTGCTCCATGGAGTTATTCACCCCATCTGCGCTGGCTCATAGCCTTACTAATCCTTACTATGTCCACTTGCCCCATGGAGTTATTCACCCCATCTGCGTTGGCTCATAGTCTCACTACGCATCACCTTGCCCCTCAGGTCATAATGACCCTACTGCACTGATAGCGTAGTCTTGCTACCATCACCTTGCCCCTCAGGTCGTAATAACCCTACTGCACTGATATGTAGCCCATCATTCCCTTTTAGTGGTGAATCGAAGTTATGAACGTCGACAACTCCTTAGCACACGTCCCGCAGCAAAGTCCAACCATGAAGTGAACTCATTGGTTCCCAACTAGTTCCGGGATCCTGAGCTCTAACTTCCATTTGGACTGCCTTTGCATCTCGGGTTATTGGTCATCACCATCGGATCAGATCAGCCTTCACATTCTTCATCGGATCAGATCGGCCTTTGCATTCGGATCGGGTCGCGCCTCTTGCATCGGATCAGGTCGTGGTCCTCCAGCTCGTGGCTCCTCTTCCTGATTCAGATCAGCGTCACCACTTCGAATCGGATCGGGTTGCTTCATCCGGGTCGGGTCATGTCTTCTGATCGGGTCGGATCGTCTCGCCTAGTACCCATCGACTCGTGAGCTCCCCACCCTCCTCTGGTTCGGATCGGAAATACTTGTTGGTTAGGATCGTGCTTCTACCACCGGATCGTGCCACCTAGCTGAGTCGTGACTTACTCCTTTAAACGGATCGTAACGCCCATACTGGAACGGTTCGAGTCGCTCTACCCTCCACCGATCCGATCCGGATTCTGGGTCATTTCCTGCATGTTTTCCTGCGACTGTTTCTACGCCATTCGACGGCGTTTTCGACCAATCTAACCCTTCTAAACAATCAAAAAGCATACCATACAGTCATAGAAACATGTAGTGTCGATCCCAAACATCAAAACATAAATCATAGCACATAAAATGGATCAAACATACCCAAAATCCCAAATTTCCCCTTAAGCATACTTAGGTGAAACTAATGATAGAATTATCAAAACTTAACCAAATTAACCCAAACTCATATCAGAGGTCTAACCCTGCCTACTGCTGCATTTCTAAGGTTTCTACTAGGTGATAGAACAGATCCCGCATACAAGACCATGTACACACGCAAACCCTGCTCCTATTCTAACCCTACGCCCGTAGACTGATCTAATCCCCTAGATCAGATTTCCCGAATTACAAACCCTGTAACTCGTAACTCAGATTTACAGACTCTGAAACTGACAGTCAACACCTTGACTAAATCCCCCTAGATTTTACAGACCTAGAACTGTTCAGAAATGATTTTACAACACAATTTAAAAAACAACAGAATGTAAAACAAAAATGTAAACCCTAGTTCTTAAAATAAAAATAAAAAGAGGAGTTTATATTTAAGGGGTCATCCCCTTTTCCTTTTAGAAGCTTGGCCTAGTTAAAATAGAAATAGGCCGGCCCCTTTTTAATTCATCTGCCCGATCCTCTTTTGTTTTCTGGAAGAATAAATGGCGGCTAGGGTTTTGCCCCAAATCCAATCGCGATAGCTCCAGATTGATGTAATCTGGTTCTCTGATGTTCTTCTTCACGTTGTTTCTCTCTGGTCAGTGATTTGGGGCTTCTCTCTTACGCTCGACACTGATTTGGAATTGTTCTCTGGCTCGATCGAAAAACTGTGAGTATTTCTGAAAATTCTTGCTTTGAAAAACTTGTGGGTTGTTTGTTGGTTTCGATGGATACTTGCCAGTGATGAATGGTTGTGTTGTATATAGGATTACAAATCCTTTTAATTCCTCTGATTTCACGCCGAACTGATTTGGTCTGATTTTGTGATTTCCCTTTTTGCTTCCGAAAAAAAAATTGTGAGATTTCCTGCTTTGAATCTTCGGCTTAAATTGAAATTTTCTGCCTTGATAGAGAATGCCGTGAATGATTTGTGAATGAACTTGCCCCTTTTGAATAAATTAGCTTGAGAAAATGTGTGTGTTTCCCCTTTTGGTTTGTTGCCTGATTTTGCTCGACTTTGAATGGAAAAAATGAGCCTCGAATTCTTTATGTCATATACTCCAGAGACGTTTGCTTTGTGAATTTGTGATGCTTCCTCTTTTGATAAATTCAGTTTTGAAATACTTTGCTTTGATGGCTCTTGTGATTGACTCTCCTTGGCTCCTGTCGAATTTGCTGGAAGAGTACAAAATGATTTGTTTCCTGTATTTGCCTTGATTGCCTGTCCCTAGAATAAGTCCATCCTTGATTTATGCTCTGCTATGAATTATTCTCTTTGAACACACTTGCAGAAAAAAAAACTTGATATAAATCATGAGTCATTTCAGATTTATTTGCCAAAGATTTTCCGAATAAAATGCCAATTCAGGAAAATGTTTTAAAACATGCCAAACTAAACCTTTTCAAACTTGGAGCCAAATTATCTGTCCAAAAATGATGTGTGACTCATAGTTGATTTGTGGAATAATTTTCTTTCCAATTTGATTCCTTTGATTGCACACACTGTGTATGCAAAAATAAATTGTTTGGACATTTTCCATATATTCATGGACTGATTTTTAGGCAAATTCCAATGCTTTTTTTTTAAAAAATGGAAATAATATTCCATTTATGTTTCCTTGATTAAATTTAATCCATGAAAACTGTCAAAAGGATTTATTGCTCAAAGCTGATTTTCGAAATGAAATTTTGCCAAAACAAATGTTGAAAAACTGGAAATCAATTTCTGATTTTAAAAAAAAAACTTTTGCCAAAAACTGTTTGTTCCCTGATTCCACTTGTAAGGCTCGACTTGATCATTAGTGTTGACAATGACCATTTCAGAACTGAGAAGCTTTTCTTGCTTGTGCTTGTATGCATGTTCATACATAACTGAACTGATGCACCCACTTTTCTGAAATGAACTATGGTTCATTTTGCACCATCTTGTGCTTCATCTTGTATGTTGATTCATCATTAATTTGCTGTAGTATGCACCATTGTATAGCACTACCATATATGTACCATGCTCATTTGAATTCTCCATATTTAGCTGCTGAAGTCATTGCTGCTACACCCTTTGACTTTGAGCTGCCTTGACCAATGGTTGAACTGTCATGTTTGTCACTTGTTCTCTGAATTGTTTGCACCACTTTTGTCTTTGTGCTTGCTTATGAGCTTGTCAATCATGCTTGAGTTTTGCCGTGTTGTTTTTGGGCTGCACTATCCAGTTTGTTTCTAAGTTTGCTGTAGACTCTTTTACACCACATGCTCGACTTGCTTATGAACTTGAACATGCCTTGAATTTGCTCTCTTGTGCTGAATCATATATACGTGCTTCTTGACTTTGATTACCACTGATATGTCACGGTGCTTGGCCATTGATGTTGAGCATCATCACATTGGACCCATGACCTTGTACATATGAATATGTTGTGTTGTGCTTGTATTTATTTCTTGATTTGTGCCATGTAATCATGTACTTGCTCCACCATGCTACTTGAAATTGACTTGCTGTGTTGTACTCATGCTGACATCTGCTTGACAACATTTTGGCCTTGTTTTGTTGAGCTGCTTTTCTTCTTGTATTTACATGTTTGGTTTCACTGTTTTGCACCTGAAATATGAGTATGCCATCTCTTGTGCTAGACCATTTTGAATTTTCATGTTTGACATTTTGTTTTTAAGATATAACAGCAGACTAGTCACACTATGTTGAGGCTGATCAAAAATCAGCAAACTAGTGTGATTATGTCGAGGCTGATCAAATCAGATCGAGTCAGAAAAATGATGAGAAACACACCGAAATTCTGAGGCAAATAAAATTTTTAAAATAAAATAAAATTTATATTTGCATGAATTCTGTTTTATTTCTATTGCAGTGTACTGTGCGTGTGTTTCTGTGAATGACAGGTATGAAAACGATGACTGGACTGACAGTGACTGGACAGACTGAAGACTGAAGATAACACTGTGCAATTTGTATATGTATATGAGTCAGTAAAGAAAAATGTAGCGAAGAGCTGATATGTAAATGAAATTCAGTGATGTACAAATAGTGGAGTTATAAATTTTGTACTGTATGGAATGTTGAAATAAAATATTATATTTAAATAAAATACTGTTGAATATTTGAATTCGTGTATAGTCGTATTCTATTTAAATATAGATATTATATTTCTGTCTGTGATGTGATATAACAATACAAAAACAAACACATTTATAATAATATATATTTGGTTGTTATCATCAAACAAAAATCATATAATTGTGTATACAACTGCGTTATATACAACAATCTCCCCCTTTTGATGATGACAAACAAATATGGAGATTTTGAATCAGATAAATGTGTTTGGCTGTGAAGAACTGAACTCCCCCTATTTGAATGCTCCCCCTACAACTAAACTCCCCCTATAACTGTGCATGAGTGAAAAAGAAAGAAAAATTGAACGAATTTTCAAAAATAAAAATTTTATAAAGTATTCACTCATAAATCAAAATCTCAACCCATTCTCCCCCTTTTGTTATCATCAAAAAAATATAGAATTTAAAATATAGATGAATAGTGACTAACAAATATAATTTCAGCATAAGTGGAAGAATGACCATCATAAATTTCAATCAGTCAAACAAAAATCAAAATATTCTAGGAACAGGTGGCATATTTCACATTTTAGAGAATGACGGATATACGATGAATTTTATAAAAATGAGGAGAGTTATAAAAATATGAATATTTCCCAATTATTTTCAAAAGAATTTTATAAAATTAAAGCACCAAAAACGGTGATGGATTTGGATTATAATTAAAAATTCAATTTAAGTGAGAAAATCGAATAATCTCAAATCTCAATATCTATCAATCAACAAATCATAATACGTCATAATATTTTCAACACATTTCACAGATTAGAGAGATGGATTGATAGGTTGATTTTTACACACCAAGGAGAATTTCAATTTTATTTCAGTTTTTAGCACATTTTTTTTTATTTATTTATTTAAGAGCACACTGACCACGCATAACCAGAGCTTGGATTTTTAAATGAGGTCAGTCGCAGCTTAAATTATAAGTTGTCTCTTAACCATGCATGACCAGAGCTTGGATTTTTAAATGAGGTTAGAGACACACTTATATATTTATTATATATATTTATCATTTCATCTTTTAAAAAGAAACACTCCTTGGTATAAAACCAATATATGGATGATAGAAAATGTGGTAGGTACAGAAATGGACTGTGAAATAAATTTCTAAATTAATTATATTATGAAATATGACCAACTGTACCGGGATTATTGAAAATTTTCAATTATCACTAATTCTGAATAATAATATAACCACAATTCCATTACAAATATTTTCACTGTTTATTTAAAATGATTTTAAGAAAAATTAAACTCTCCCCATTTATATAAAATCATAACGGATGGCAGAAGGATGATAAGTAATGAAGATGGCCGTGAAATAATTGCCAGTTCAAAGATATTATAATAAATATTCAACCATCATGAAAATCTAAATAAAATTCTCCTCTTGTTGTGAAATATACTGCAGTCACAATTCATCACAATTTCTAAATCTGGTTATAATTTTGATGAATTATAAATACAGTTTAATTTGGATATTGATTTCAATTTCTGAAAGAATAATCAATAAATAATTTTAAAATTGAAAATCAATTACAAGAGGAATATGCTGATCTATACATGACAAGAGGGAAAAAAATATATATACAACAAAAAAAAATATGCAGCACTTTTAAACTGATACCACATGGTGTCTCTACAAAGTGAAAAATCAGAACAGATGGATGAAAAAAAACTGATACCAAATGTAGTCTCCCTTATTGAGGAAATTAATTACACCATGATGGACTATCATGGACATCTCAGACCAAAGAAATTTAAACACAAATTCAGCCAGACAAATTTAGCACATTTATTTGTATAAGGCAAAAAAATATGTGTGGATCTATACAAGGTGAAAATTTGAATCTCAGTACAGATGGGTGAAACAAATATAAGCACTTCTGATACCACTTGTTCTCGCTTTCCCGAGGATTTTACCAAGACAATGGAGACAAACTATGATATCACAGACAACAGAAATTTAAAGCCCAAGCAGACAAATCAAACAATAAGCAATTATCTAAGAACAGTATCAGAGCAGTGCAGAACACAATATCACATCAGACTTGTCTGGGGATGGTCACATAAGAACTTTCATGATCCAAGATTAGAACTACCGTTTATTTGAAATCATTTGAGGAATATGAAAAAAATCTCTAGATTTAATGAATCGATCACACCAAATTATTATTTTCACATTCAGAATATGTGTGTGATTCAATAAATCAATAATTTCAAATGATTTTAAACAAACAATCATTCAAATCAAATAACCATGAAATAGCAGAGAAATTCAAGACCGGATTTTCAAAGAATTTTCACAAGAATTTCCTGACAAGTCCTCAAGAAATTTTAGATCATCTACATCAATTTTGTGAGATATTCATGATCCAAAGAATAAAAATAATTTATTTGAAATCATTTGAATTAATGTCAAATTTTGAGATATAATGAATCAGTCACACAAGGTTAATAATTTCAGATTTAAGTGGTGTGTGAGATTCAAAATATCAGGAATTTCAGATGATTTCAAACTAAACTAATTTCAACCATAATAATCATGAATAAGGATGAAATTCTAGATGTATCACTGATTTAACCCAAATATTTTTCAAGTCAGAAATAATCAAGCCAATCCGAAAAACAATGAAATTATCACAACTGATAAATAATAGAGTGCTGTAATGAGTATAATATTTTTAGCTTTTCTAAAATGAATTAGAATAAACTCAGAACAGCAAAGGTGTGTGAAATTCCATTAAACTTTCAGATCTTCAAAAAAAATTAGAATTCAAGTTAACAATGTTCAAGATATGACAAGAATGCATCAACACTGTTATGAATTCAAAAATTAGAAAATAAACTTCAAAACAATTGTAGATATTGACAAGTTTAAATACAAGATCTGGAAAAAATTAAAATATCAGAATTATATTCAACTAAGGCAAATTTCCAGAAAATATGAATTCTACAATTGGAAGTTAATGAAGCCCAGAAGAAGTTACAGTGATGTGACAGTGAAAAAAAAAATTAAAACAGAAGAGATAAAGTAAATACACAGAGGGGGTAGAAGGAGAACAAAATAAAAATATATTTACAAAGATGAGTTTAGAGATCATACCAGAATCCAATGTAAATCTGAATCTCTAACTCAACAGATCTTGGCCTAAGGAACTGTAAATGACACAGAGTTATAGACAATCTTGATTTCAAATTTCTTTTCAGCACAGCAGTTCCTCAGCCACCTTCGATACCTAACAGTTTATAGAATCGAGTGGTCTAACAAAGTTTGTAAAACCACTCATAGTTTTGTTTATAGCTTTAGGTACCCAAACCTGCTTATATAACAATCCGTTAGAATCAACTAGAGTTCCCTTTGTAACCCAAATTTGTTTAGGTTTTCCAAAATTGTTTTATTTCTTTTCGGGATCCAAAATGAATTGTTATCAAACCAATTCTTATCTCGATTGTGATTCAAAAAACTTTTGGAATTTTTAAAATTCAAATTTTTTGAATGACTCTTCTTGAAGCTGTTTAAAGAGTTTTTGAAATCACAAGAGTTCAAACTTTCAAAATCATTTCTTTTCCCAAAACCAAGACCATTTTTATGACCAGAAGAAAATTGATTTTTCAACAACATATTCAAAGATTTTTCACCAATTGAAAAGCGTTTCAAACTCAATTCAAGATTGTTGATTTTGGATTTAAGATCAGAATTCTCTTTCATTAGATTCGAACAACGATTAATGCTGATCTTTCTCTTTTCAGTATCATTCTGTTTCAAAATCAAATTTTCGTTTTCAAGCATTTTAACTTTGGTCTTGGATTCAAAGATCTCTGATTCAAATTTAATTTGTTTTTCAGATCCAAGTTTCTTGAGATTTTCAATCTCTTTTTCAAGCTCACTCAAAATCAGATCTGTTTTCAACAAACTATCACTTTCAGCAATTTCAAGTTTGGAATTTTCGATAGCCTTAAAATTGTTAAATTCCTTTTGAAAAAAATTGTTTGCATTTTTCAACTCAATCTCGTTACCTTTTAAAACTAGAATTTCTTCTTCAAGCCTTTGAATGTTATTGTTGAGATGAACGAGATCTGTTTTTAATTTCAAACAATTTTCACAATTAGAATTTTCAAATTTCACAACATTTTCAAGTTTTAATTCCAAACAATGAATTTTGCTGGTCAACTCATGATTTTCAGTTTTCAAAGATTTGTTTTTAGATTGGAGTTTATCAATAGATTTCGTTAAATCAAGACACATGTAAACCAAATCTTCATATGAGAGATTTTCTGTTTCAGCATTTGTTGATTCTCCATCATCTGATTCATCTGAAGTTTCATCTACATGACTTGTTAAGCATAGATCTGAATCAAAGTTGACATTATGGGGTTTTGAGCTGTTGTCAGATTTTCCATACAACTTGTTGAGAGTTCTCCAAACTTCCTGTGCAGATAAACAATGACAGATAAGATTAAACTGTTCAGTGCTAAGATAGTCAAATATAATTTTCATAGCACGAGCATTGAAATTAATATCTACACTATCAAACCCATTGATAATGACATCCCAACATTTAATATTAACAGATTTTAAATAAAATTCCATTTTGGATTTCCAGTTTAAAAAATCTGTTCCATTGAAAATAGTTGGAGATGAGCTGGACTGACTCTCTATCGACTGACAACTAGGAATCACCATTACTCTAGAGTTAACAGAATACCTGGCTCTGATACCACTGTTGGATCTAGAATAACCCTAGAGGGGGGTGAATAGGGTTTTTCACAGTTTTTAAACTGAATTGAAAAACTGATAGGATATTAAAAATAATAAACAGATCACAGAATATAGCAGAAACAGAAATGCAGAAAATAAATCACACACAGATATACCCAGCTTCGGCAAAACCCTGCCTACTGCTGCATTTCTAAGGTTTCTACTAGGTGATAGAACAGATCCCGCATACAAGACCATGTACACTCGCAAACCCTGCTCCTATTCTAACCCTACGCTCAAAACCGTAGACTGATCTAATCCCCTAGATCAGATTTCCCGAATTACAAACCCTGTAACTCGTAACTCAGATTTACAGACTCTGAAACTGACAGTCAACACCTTGACTAAATCCCCCTAGATTTTACAGACCTAGAACTGTTCAGAAATGATTTTACAACACAATTTAAAAAACAACAGAATGTAAAACAAAAATGTAAACCCTAGTTCTTAAAATAAAAATAAAAAGAGGAGTTTATATTAAAGGGGTCATCCCCTTTTCCTTTTAGAAGCTTGGCCTAGTTAAAATAGAAATAGGCCGGCCCCTTTTTAATTCATCTGCCCGATCCTCTTTTGTTTTCTGGAAGAATAAATGGCGGCTAGGGTTTTGCCCCAAATCCAATCGCGATAGCTCCAGATTGATGTAATCTGGTTCTCTGATGTTCTTCTTCACGTTGTTTCTCTCTGGTCAGTGATTTGGGGCTTCTCTCTTACGCTCGACACTGATTTGGAATTGTTCTCTGGCTCGATCGAAAAACTGTGAGTATTTCTGAAAATTCTTGCTTTGAAAAACTTGTGGGTTGTTTGTTGGTTTCGATGGATACTTGCCAGTGATAAATGGTTGTGTTGTATATAGGATTACAAATCCTTTTAATTCCTCTGATTTCACGCCGAACTGATTTGGTCTGATTTTGTGATTTCCCTTTTTGCTTGCGAAAAAAAAATTGTGAGATTTCCTGCTTTGAATCTTCGGCTTAAATTGAAATCTTCTGCCTTGATAGAGAATGCCGTGAATGATTTGTGAATGGACTTGCCCCTTTTGAATAAATTAGCTTGAGAAAATGTGTGTGTTTCCCCTTTTGGTTTGTTGCCTGATTTTGCTCGACTTTGAATTGAAAAAATGAGCCTCGAATTCTTTATGTCATATACTCCAGAGACGTTTGCTTTGTGAATTTGTGATGTTTCCTCTTTTGATAAATTCAGTTTTGAAATACTTTGCTTTGATGGCTCTTGTGATTGACTCTCCTTGGCTCCTGTCGAATTTGCTGGAAGAGTACAAAATGATTTGTTTCCTGTTTTTGCCTTGATTGCCTGTCCCTAGAATAAGTCCATCCTTGATTTATGCTCTGCTATGAATTATTCTCTTTGAACACACTTGCAGAAAAAAAAAACTTGATATAAATCATGAGTCATTTCAGATTTATTTGCCAAAGATTTTCCGAATAAAATGCCAATTCTGGAAAATGTTTTAAAACATGCCAAACTAAACCTTTTCAAACTTGGAGCCAAATTATCTGTCCAAAAATGATGTGTGACTCATAGTTGATTTGTGGAATAATTTTCTTTCCAATTTGATTCCTTTGATTGCACACACTTTGTATGCAAAAATAAATTGTTTGGACATTTTCCATATATTCATGGACTGATTTTTAGGCAAATTCCAATGCTTTTTTAAAAAAAAATGGAAATAATATTCCATTTATGTTTCCTTGATTAAATTTAATCCATGAAAACTGTCAAAAGGATTTATTGCTCAAAGCTGATTTTCGAAATGAAATTTTGCCAAAACAAATGTTGAAAAACAGGAAATCAATTTCTGATTTTAAAAAAAAAACTTTTGCCAAAAACTGTTTGTTCCCTGATTCCACTTGTAAGGCTCGACTTGATCATTAGTGTTGACAATGACCATTTCAGAACTGAGAAGCTTTTCTTGCTTGTGCTTGTATGCATGTTCATACATAACTGAACTGATGCACCCACTTTTCTGAAATGAACTATGGTTCATTTTGCACCATCTTGTGCTTCATCTTGTATGTTGATTCATCATTAATTTGCTGTAGTATGCACCATTGTATAGCACTACCATATATGTACCATGCTCATTTGAATTCTCCATATTTAGCTGCTGAAGTCATTGCTGCTGCACCCTTTGACTTTGAGCTGCCTTGACCAATGGTTGAACTGTCATGTTTGTCACTTGTTCTCTGAATTGTTTGCACCACTTTTGTCTTTGTGCTTGCTTATGAGCTTGTCAATCATGCTTGAGTTTTGCCGTGTTGTTTTTGGGCTGCACTATCCAGTTTGTTTCTAAGTTTGCTGTAGACTCTTTTACACCACATGCTCGACTTGCTTAAGAACTTGAACATGCCTTGAATTTGCTCTCTTGTGCTGAATCATATATACGTGCTTCTTGACTTTGATTACCACTGATATGTCACGGTGCTTGGCCATTGATGTTGAGCATCATCACATTGGACCCATGACCTTGTACATTTGAATATGCTGTGTTGTGCTTGTATTTATTTCTTGATTTGTGCCATGTAATCATGTACTTACTCCACCATGCTACTTGAAATTGACTTGCTGTGTTGTACTCATGCTGACATCTGCTTGACAACATTTTGGCCTTGTTTTGTTGAGCTGCTTTTCTTCTTGTATTTACATGTTTGGTTTCACTGTTTTGCACCTGAAATATGAGTATACCATCTCTTGTGCTAGACCATTTTGAATTTTCATGTTTGACATTTTGTTTTTAAGATATATCAGCAGACTAGTCACACTATGTTGAGGCTGATCAAAAATCAGCAAACTAGTGTGATTATGTCGAGGCTGATCAAATCAGATCGAGTCAGAAAAATGATGAGAAACACACCGAAATTCTAAGGCAAATAAAATTTTTAAAATAAAATAAAATTTATATTTGCATGAATTCTGTTTTATTTCTATTGCAGTGTACTGTGCGTGTGTTTCTGTGAATGACAGGTATGAAAACGATGACTGGACTGACAGTGACTGGACAGACTGAAGACTGAAGATAACACTGTGCAATTTGTATATGTATATGAGTCAGTAAAGAAAAATGTAGCGAAGAGCAGATATGTAAATGAAATTCAGTGATGTACAAATAGTGGAGTTATAAATTTTGTACTGCATGGAATGTTGAAATAAAATATTATATTTAAATAAAATACTGTTGAATATTTGAATTCGTGTATAGTCGTATTCTATTTAAATATAGATATTATATTTCTGTCTGTGATGTGATATAACAATACAAAAACAAACACATTTATAATAATATATATTTGGTTGTTATCATCAAACAAAAATCATATAATTGTGTATACAACTGCGTTATATACAACATCAACAAGTACGTCCGAACCACTACCACTATAACCCCATCATGGGAGCTACCCAAATCCAGGGAAATAGTAGTAATCCATTCGATGTGAAGATCGTCGGTCTTCAACCACCGTCTCCAATATCTTCGACTTTTAGTCGTCATATTAGTTATTCAAAATGGGTTAAACCCGGTCTTTCCGAATAACTTGCATATATTATAATCAAGTGCTTTAAAAAAACATCATGCGCCTTATTCCAATCCAGAATATTCTTTTATTCAAACATACTTTACATTGGGAATTATTCCCATAAACCTTATCAAAGATTTAATTCATTTAAACCCCTTGTTTAAATCTTCACTTGGAAACCATTTCAAAAGATTTGGTACTATCTTTTCACAACTTTAAACCAAATTAAGGTTTATCAAACTAGCCTGGATTATCGAGCCTTACCGAAGTAATCATTTATTTTATTTTTCCAATCCCAACCTATTTATCCTATAGAGCAAAACTGGTAATACTCCATATATAACACCCCCTATGTTATTGGTAAATTCAATTACCATTCAACGTTCAAATCTAATTAAAGATTTAACTATCGCATGAAGTAAAACTGGTGATACTCCATTCTGGAACACTTCTCAAATTTGGAAAATTTAATTACCATATTAACATTCTAATTAAAGATTTATTAAAACTCCATCTCAGTTTTAATATTCAAGAATCACTACTTAATGATTATTCAAATTTAGGAAATAAATCCAACTTTTAACTGGGTTAAGGAACCAATGTCGTTTAAAACATCGTTCACGATAAACCCAAAATCATCTTCCATCAAAATGGAATCTACACGGAAATAATAATAGTATATAATCGATATAAATTTTTGTATCCGACTAATAATATAAATGGAATAACAGCAAAGCCTTTTAAATTCCATATATAGTAACGGCTTCATTCACGGAAGATCATCTCTATTATTACAAATCGAATTCCATTCAATTCCAATTTAATATATTAAACTGAAAACTTTACTATGGAAAATTCCATTAATTCTAATTAAAATATTATAAATTCCAAATCATATCTTCACTGTTAGTTGGGCTAAAGAACAAATGTTATTTAAAACACCATTCACGATAAACCCAAAAATCCAATTCTTTTATTCAATACCAATTGAATATTAATTAATTGGTAAACTTCACTAAATCTTAATTAAAAGATTTATTATTTTCGCAAAGGGGTTTAAGAGTGGTGTTATTAAAGACGTCATTCACGACAAACCCCAAAACTGTAATGACCCGCAAATCCGTACTATCTGAGTTGACTAAATACACCACACGTCCAAACCAAATTGCATAGAAATATGGATCATTAATAGAAAGAAGTTAGAGGATGAGAAATAGAAAGAAAGAAACTTAGAATATAAGAAGAAGAACAGAAACACAACACAGAATCTCACATCGCAGCGGAATTAAATATAATATATAGCAGCTTTTGAAATACAAAATTTGACTGTATATGCATAACATTATCATCAGAGTACAACACTTACAATACAACGGAATAGATAACTAACGTTGAAGCCTCCTGCTCCAAGCTCCTCCAAATATCTGTAAACACCTGAACTACTTGACTGCCCGTACAAATTTAGGCACCCAAGAGTTTAGGTAAAACAAAACAAAATAAACTCCGGGTTAGTCATGCGACTGGTATGAGTAAACAATTTTTATACAGCCCGAGAGAATAAACGATAACTTATAAGACCACGCCGTATTACACGGAACGGGTTTCTCCGTTATGAGAATCCAAAACGATCTTTATATCAAAACTCTTTTGATATTATAATAGTGTCTAAATCAAATAAATAGAATCTTAGTGGAACGCTTGCATCTCACGTTCCACATATATAAATACAATCAAAACCGTGGGCGCTTATTGGGTAATGAATTTCCAACTATGACAAGGTATGGAACAAGCTTCTGCTAGTGTATCCCTAGAGGAGAATACACCGAGTTCAACAAGAACATCTTGCAACTCAACCACACATGACCGACCACTCATTTCACTTGAGTGTATCGAATGTATACCACCAACGGTTGGGATCAGCAATCGTTTCTCGATAAGGGACAGCGTTGATACAGATTAATGAAGCAAATGAATATTCTCTAGATAGGTGATAATACACCCTAATGGGAGCTAACCGCATAGCCATGCTGCCTGCCCGATTTTTGTCATTTCCCAGTTGTTGAGGCCAGAGGCTACAATTACTTTCCATTCATTGATAACACGATCACTTCGAATGCCACATTATCAGATCCGTTAATCATTAATTGGTTTGCACAAATATTCTGGATATTATGCTAAGGGAATAAATCCGTTGCCACCATATATATTTGTACAGTGCAACATATGCGATCATTGGAAATATTCTGTCAGACATTCGTCCGTATACGTTCGTTCTGGGACGGAACGAAACTGAACGCACTATTCAGTACATCCATCATAGGCAATCTCTAGCTAGGACTTATACAACAGCCCTTGCACTTTACCCTGTCTTCAATTTTCTTTGGCATATATGATTCAGAACGCTTATGCCAATACGGAGTGGTTCTTTGGATAAGAACCAACCGGTCTCTCCATACTAACAACGTTAAAATAGTCAAAACTTTGATAGTCGGTGATTTAACTATCAAATGGAAAATGTCCGTGTACACACAACGATCTTATTTCCAAATGGAATTATCGATCAAATCGTCAACCATATATATATATTCATATTTCCTTATTTTCTATATTAAGAAAATATATGTTATTAACCCTGGAAAACTTTCCCACTGCATATTTACATATCACTATTATTCCACATCTATCAGACTCTAACTGTAAACTAGTAAGAGAACAACTTCCTAAGTATAAACCCCGATGGCCGAAAACAACATCAGATCGATACTCAAAAAGTCGTTCAACTCAACTAATTTCCAGTTAGTTTCTAATTCTGCTTAACTCTATTTCTTTAACTCCATTTGATTAACTTCTTATCAACACGATCATTTAAATCTGCAAATCATTTGCTTTTAAATCATCTTTCACTTTAAAAAGTAAATCCCCCAGGATTTTATTTATAAAATTCCCTTTCGTATATAATATTCTATTTTAAGTTCGTTTCGTTATCAAATTCTATATATCGATATATAGTTTATCAGATTTTCTTAAAAATATTCTAACTCCTTATATTTTCGAAAAAATTCGCCATAACCTCCTTTGTACGGGGTTACCGGAAAAATTCAAACCTTGTCACACAGGCCTCTCTATTCAAAAAGAAAAAGAAACAGCTAAGCGGCTAGCCGATATGGCGCATAAAATCTCATATTCAATTGAAATACATACATTTTTGTTGAGCATTCTAATTATATATATATCTTCATATACTTCATTCCAAACCTGTTTAACCTATATATATCTATTCTCAATTCATCTCAATTCAATATAGTCGTTCTAACTCAATTCGTCAATTAATTCGTTAATCAACTCTTTGCCTATTTCTATTTTTTATTTTATCACGACATGTTCAAATATATTTTCAACTTTCTTATAAACTAATTGAATTCCATTTCGCTTACATTTCATATTCAATTTCGAATATAAATTCTCAAATCCGATTTACCTTTCAAAGTTCAACTTCAATTCAGCATTCCATTAACTAATTGCTAATTAACCGTTTGTCTATTTCTTCTTTGTATTTGAATATAACATGTTCAAATATAAGTTTAACTTGTTTATAAACTAACTGAATTCCATTTCACTTACATTTGCCTATTCACCTTTAAATTCATATTCGAATTTAAACCGCTATGTTATCTAACGATAATTTATTTCACTTAATTTACAACATCGTTTATAAATTAACTTGTTCATTACCTATCTTAACCCAAGTCTTCATTTCAAACCTATTTGAAACTTAATCCTTTTTATTTACAAACACCGTTTATTTTACTTGTTTATATATTTAACAAGTCTCGCTTTCAAATTCATTTGAAATAAATATTTCTACTTTGGAAAATAACTTTCCCTTTTCAAATTAACACTTGTATTTATATTTCTGAATTTTCCCATTATAATTCGTTTTACTTCATTTATAAACTTCGTTTATGAATGGACTGCTTGTTTTTATCCTTTCAAAACAAGTTAATATTTCTATTTTATTCGAATTTCAAATTCTATTTTAGAAAAATAGAACTTCCCTTTTAAATCTCAAATATCCTTTTCACGATATTTTTAAAAATAAACACTTAGGCCCAGTGGTATTTAAACACAAAAAATAACCAATTATAAATTTCAGGTTTTCTAACACATCATATATGACAGTATATATGCAAACAAATAAACACACAAATTATATATTTTTGAGGAACCTAGTTGGATCCCTCCAACCTATTTTCCTGCATCCACAGATGTTAGCACATAAATAATACCATCCTGTTTCGAGGCAGGATATCGCGGTATAGAAGGTCATCCACTATCATAGCGTAGGGCGTGTTGGGTAGTCGTTCGCTATTGGTACAGCGGGAATCCGCTAATGAGACTGCGGGAATCCAACCACCAAACAATATATATATACAATAGTCAACCCCAAATAACTAATATATTTAAAACAACCAGAAAGCATTCAAACAAGCAACAAAAAATTATTTTTAACGAATAAAGATAATTCTAAATAAGGAGGTGAGTGAGATTTACTCACCGAAATTTTCGTTTGTCGAGTATCCAATAAATTCCAAACCAAGTTTATTTCAAAGTATCTGTCGTTCTGGTCCCAACATACTTCGTCTTGCTCAAATCTAATATAAAAATAATTTATGACTTTTATAAGTTATTGAATGAATAAATTTATTAATCAATCCTTTAACGACCTTACTAAGCTGTATTACCATTATTAAAATAAGCTAATTATCATGATTAGTGAATCCAAATCCTTCCCTTTCCTAATTTCATATTCGAATGGATAGCTTACAAATTTAATTACTTCGTTATCTAATATATTTGTTCATACAAATTAAATTAATCCACTTCCAATTTTAAACACTAGTTTCCATATAAATTTAGTTTTCACAAATCAAAAATATACTTCACTTCCTTAGTCCAAGATCTTTCCCAAACTGAATACACAAGTCGATTCCCTCCACCTTCACTGTCGAAACCCAAAAACTACCCTAGTTCAACATCAGACCATTCAAGCAACACTCCCTTTTCTTACAGTGCACAATTCCACCGTCGCCTTCCACATGGGAACTCCTGCTCCAGATCGCCACCTACTTCTATCAGTTTGATAGTAAAATTTGTGACCCCTAAACAGAGTCGCACCCTTCACTCCACAGATCGAAGTTCGATTTCCCCATTAAATCAAGAACCAAATGCACTGTTGAACTTACTATAATACCTTAAATTTTCGACTACCTCTACACTACGGACTCCGCCCTTCCAGACACTCGCAATGATCTTCCTATCGCACACCTCCATCAACGCTCAAAACCCCACACCAAAACATCGATCTACAGGCACTTCTTGCCATGAACATCTGTACAATGAACGCACTCAACACCTACACTGACATCGCACAAGTACATAAACACCACCGGAGCTCGAGACTTTGGCCTGAGCCCTACTACCGTGCTAACGTCGAATTCCCAGAAAACATCGCATCCAGTTTTGACATTCCAGAAACCGCACTCCCCAATTCCTGAATCGCATCATCGATTTCCCCTGAGTTGAACTCGAATGAGCAGCGCTGCCTTGGCTCCTCTGATTTCCTGCATTGGCAGCGACCTCCCATCCAATTTTCGTTGCCTGTTGACTGACCCTAACCACCTTCTCTTCCATGGCGACCTCGCTTGTACACTACAGGGACTAAATCGAGCAATGCTATACCCTAATTTCGCGAGCCCCTTCTCGGATACGAACTCCATTTCCGAAGGGATTAGATTTTGATTTCAATTCGAACTCGTTTAGGATTTATGGCGGAGATGGCTGTGATTTTAAAGAGGAGGGTGCGACTTATTTTTGAACAGCAAGGCCCTTTTTCTTTGCCTTGTAGTTTTGTTTATATCCACAACAAAAAGGAATTTACTTTATGATATTTTATTTCAATTAAAAATCTGTATCCTTAAAATTTAAGTAACCCTCGATCGTGAGCACTTTACTGAACCCAACAACTGACAGTTCTAAGATAAAACCGTTGTTCGAAACAAATTGGGACAGGTATCGAAACTCAATTTGATAATATGGAGGAGATATTAATTTAAACTGATATAAATTAATTTCAAAACAAATTTATTCTTCGATAAAGAATTAATATTATTATTCTAATTCAAACAGAATTTTCTACTGGTCATCTTGAACTGTTTTCAGTTTAGTTTTAACTTCGAATTCGATATTAAATTCAATCGTGTTCGATTATTAAATCGATAAGTTAATATAAATTTCCATTTATATTCTCAACTAAATATTTAAATCCATATTAAATATTTAAAATTAATTGACCGAAAAACCAGGTCATTACAATCTTCCCCCCTTAAAAGAATTTCATCCCCGAAATTACTAAGTTAGTAAAAGTGCTACAAACCTATTAACTTTTCAAAATCTTACTTATGTTGATACTCAACATTTTATATTTCAACAAATTTTAGTTCTACCAAAACTTTTGGTTCTTGTTCATTTAATTCAAATGATCTATAATCAATATACTCATATCTAATTCATATTCTATTCAAATGCATTCCAATTTTATTTAAATTGATTATGGTCAATTTATTCACTTCGGTCCATTTAACTTACTTAAGTTAAATTTAATTTCCAGAATTCAAATTCCTGGGTTTTTATTTCAAGTCCCTTTGAAATCACATAAACATGTACTTATATTTATTTCTATCTCAAATTCAAAACGTTTGAATTCTCAAACTAACTTGTTTGCTTTCAATCAAATTTCCAACAAAACTTTTCTAAGGTAGCAATCCATCACTGAGAAACTCGAAAATGAACACTGATGATGTCGCGATCATCATCAGAATTATTTCCCATCCACTGAAGTGTGTTCAGTGCTTTAAAAATTTCAAAATCCTTTTAAAACAAAGCTATATTGTTCTAATATACTTTAGAAAATATTTTCCAACTTCCCAGGATTTAAATTCCACTTCTGGTTTGAATTAAATTTTAATTCATCTCATTTGTATATATTTCATTTACATACAAATTCTGTTTGGTTTTATATAACCAATCCAATTTTAAAATCTTACTTGATTATAATAATTTCAATCAACTCATCCATTTATTATAATAATTTATGAAAATTATTCCTTTTCAATCAAAGTAGAATTTTGGGTAAAATTATTTTGTTTACCCACTTAAAAACAATATCGTGTTCAATCTTCTATTCAGGTATTTACAAACTCTTATCGACATCGTGACGTCTCACGATTCGACCAGAATTTATAAACCACTCAACGGACTAGCCAACACAACATAAAACAATTTTTATATCAATCAACAAATACGCACTCTCGTATATATACACTCAACTCATTCTAGGGTACTACTGACCCTATCTCTAATGAGTACAATCCACCAAAGCCTAGGTATGCGCTCAACCTAAGCTCTGATACCAACTATAATGACCCGCATATCCCTACTATCTGAGTTGACTAAATACACCACACGTCCAACCCAAATTGCATAGAAATACAGATCATTAATAGAATGAAGTTAGAGGATGAGAAATAGAAAGAAAGAAACTTAGAATAGAAGAAGAAGAATAGAGCACAACACATAATCTCACATCGCAGTGGAATAAAATGTAATATATAACAGCTTTTGAAATACAAAACTTGACAGTATATACATAACATTATCATCAGAATACAACACTTACAATACAGCGGAAATAACACTAGATAACTAACGTTGAAGCCTCCTGCTCCAAGCTCCTCAAAATATCTGTAAACACCTAAACTACTTGACTACCCGTACAAACTAAGGCACCCAAGAGATTAGGTAAAACAAAACAAAATAAACTCTGGGTCAGTCATGGGACTGGTATCAGCAAACAATTTTTAAACAGCCCGAGAGAATAAATGATAACTCATAAGACCACGCCGTATAACACGAAACGGGTTTCTCCCTTATGAGAATCCAAAACTGTAACGACCCATATTTTTTGAATGTTCAAATCGACAATAAGCCACACATGTCGACCCAAAAAAATCGCAAATATAGGCACTTATTGGGAAAAGAAGAAAAAGAAGAAAGAAGAGAAAAACAATAACAGAGTTCTCATAATGGAAGGACGACATATAATAAATAACTAACAATTGAAACACATATATTTGTCTATACCATACAACGATTATCAAAGTTACTTATATAGATCTCTACATAGTACAACGGAAATAAAACGCAGCGGAAACACTTATATATAGTAGATATATACCAAATCTTCATCTTCATCCCCCAAGCTATTGAAATCTTCGCAAACTGCAACATCTGCTGACCCGAGCATATTGCATAAAAAGGAAAACACAACAAACACTCGGATAAACACTAAATCATCTCGTATTAGTCAAATCAAAATACGAAATGACATCAGTGTCATGGATACAGTAACTCAAGAGATGTTACAGGATTTTTCCATCTCTCAAGGATCCGTTAAACTAATACATACATAGTATAATAGGCTATTATGATAGTGTCTACTCAGTAAAGTATAAATACTGAAAATAGCGTAAGCGGGATTACATTTTTACCCTTACACCGTTTATAATACCATAGTATATATAGTACCGTAAACCCACCGTAAACGATGGCATCAGAGGGCACTCCATAGTTACGATACAAATCAAAATCGTATGGGGCTCGATATTGTAACAACCCGGAAATTCTTAGCCAGTTTAAATTTTTTATTTTGGCTAATTTAATGAATTTTGAATATTTAAAATGGATTATTTTAAATAAAAACGATGAAAAATTTATTTTTGATGAAGTTAAAACGAATAAATTTATTTTAATTATATAACGAGCCTGAAATGGCCCTACAGTTCGAAAATTTGATTTCGAATTTCAAATGAATATATAGAATTCGTTTTAAGTCAGAATTGGACAAAACAAGAAATATCTGAATCTGTTTAATCATATCTTTCTAACGGAGCCAAGAAACTGAGATTTCACTTTATAAGTTGAAAGATATGTCCAGTTTAAAATTCAGAAAAGTCGCTGTGGAATTTATATATACTTTAATATATATAAAGGCCTTTGAAAATAGAAATTTCGCAAACGACCTCGGTTTTCGATGAAACCACTTTTGTTGGATCCAGGATGTCAATTTATTGCTAAGTTTATTTTCCCATAATTTTCTGAAACAATATGTGAGCGTGGCGAAGTCAAACGTGTTTTAACAGTTTCAGTCAATTTTGGTCGACCAGAAAATGACCATTTTTCAAGCGGTCTCAGAATTTGATGAAATTAGTTTTGTTAGGACCGTATCATCAATACAAAGCTAGAAATAATTTTTTTGGAATTTTTTGAGTTTGTATGTGGCCCCGGTAAATTAAAATGTACGTTTAAAATTGAATATACAGATTTATATTTTAATTTCAGCGAAAACTGATCGTAACGATCGAATTGGCCTACAAAACATATCCCATTGTGTTCGGAATAAGGGTAATACGCTCGGGACGACAGTCGTTGGGTCGTGTTTCGAGCTCGAAATAAAAGTCAACCCTTTTTGAAATTTAAAATAAAATAATAATAAAATATATATAGTTTACACTTAAACCACCTCCCCGTATTCCCCTTTCTCTCATAATCAAACCCGTAACCTCCCTCCTTCCAAATCGTTCAGCCACCCTCCACTTAATCGACGCCGCCGCCAAGGAAGCGCCGCCCACGACCCTCGGCCTCCCCCTTCACTTCAGGCGAATCCCCACGCCCCCTCCCTCTTCTCTCCTCCTCTCCCAGTCGTTCACCGCACAAACCCAAACTCCTCCAGCCCTAGAAATCCTAGCCACCGCCGATTTTCCCCACGCGCCCTCAGACCCCCTCTCTCCTCTTCTCCCATTCAAGCGACGTCGAACCACCCATATCCGACACCACCACCCCCATTGACCAGCCGCCGACCCCCTTGCACCCCCTTCCTCTGACGAACCCGCAGCCCCCTTCTTTGGTCAACACGCAAGAAACTCTCCTCCCTCTTCAATAAACCATAGTGAGTATTTATTTTCATGATTATTTATCGAATTTCTTTGATGATTAAAATTGAATTTCTTTGATGTTAAAACCGAATTTCTTTGATGTTAAAATTGAATTTCTTTGATGAAAAAAATTAGATTTTTATTATATGAAAGATTCTATTTTAATTAAGGAAAGATACGATTTTTAATTCATAACAGATTAGATTTTTATGAGGATAAAAATATGATTTTTATTTATGTAGGGTAATAAAAATATAATTTTTATATGTAAAGTAGCGTAGTAAAAATATAATTTTTATGTGATGTAAAGAATAAAAATATGATTTTTATATAATGAAATGAATTAAAAATGTAATTTCTATAGCGATGAAATAAAAATTCGATCTTTATATATAAAGTAGAAATATAAAAATATAATTTTTATATAGAATGAAGCGTCGAAAATATATATGAAGAAGAAATAAAACTTTGATTTTTATTTATTACAATGAAGTGACAAAAGTATAATTTTTATTATAAACAGCGGGAAAAGGACTGCAATGGAACTTCAAACAGATCCAGACGGTTCAGCAGTTCAAAAGAAAAGCACGGCAGAGTGGAAACCTCTGTGAGAACTTCTCACTTTAAAATTTCTTTTTTCTTGTTATAAATATATACTAGGATGCAGACGGTGTTTAGTAGCACCAGACACCATCGTCCACAGACCATGGACTTGTTTGTTTGGTTGTGTAGTTGGTTAGATTATTTGATTTGAATTTGATTGTTTGGTGAAATGGAATTGACTTGATTGATATGTGTATGGCGTGGGCCATTATTAGACTGGGGATAAGGCTGGGCCTTGTCCCGTTTCTGGTATCGTGCCATTATGCCGCCGAAATTTTCTAAAATATGTTGGAAAAATAAAAATATCATTATATTTGGTCAATGAATAAAATAAAATATTCATATACAAATCAGACGATTTGTTTATATACACCCACTTGACTGATATTGATTGGGACGATAAATTTAACACATCGCCCAACTGCACAAATAATATTCAGTGTTTGTTGATTGAAACCCCACACGGGTATTGGGATGATATACGACATACACTAGTCCCAATAATTAGTTGTATGTCGATCGATAGGTTGACAAACGGTTGTGTTGTGCACTTTGGATGATGGTTGATTATTTATCATTGCTGATATATGCATGTGTAGTATGGAAATCCATAGAAATAAAGTCTATGGTAATTGATTGGGCCTCATTCCAGTTTCGAAATAGAATATTTGAAATAGAATGTTTGAATAGAAATATTTGAAAACAAATATTTGAAAACAAATATTTGAAAACAAATATTTGAAATAGAAATATTTGAAATAGAATTATTTGAAAAGAAATATTTTAACAGAATATTTGAAATAGAAATGTATGAAGCCGTGTTGATTAGATTTGCGCCATTTTGACGCGAGCGATATTTATATCGATTTTATTCGTTTTATAACGAATATTGAAAAGGAAGTGATTTCAAAGTATATTGTTTTGAAAATATTATCATTTATATGTTAATGATATGGAATATTCAATTTTGATTTGAAATTGAATATGAAGTTGAAACCGTTTTGAAAACGAATTTAAAACGATTAATAAAATACGTTTTGAAAGAAAATAGACGAAATATATATAACATAAATATTATATATATTTAATGGCCTGAATAGAACGCGCCGTGCTGCGGCAGTTCGTGAATTTCAACCACTGACTTCGAATTGACGTTACGGGAGATCCGACGTTCGGATTCTCCTGAAACCGGGACCGTTGGGTTCGTATCGAAAAGAGATTTAGAATGAATATTAGAAATTTGAAATCTAACGGTTCGATTTGGAGATACGTCCAAATCAAATTTAGAAAAGGTCGTTGTAAGTGCAGTTTGGTGGCCGTTATTGGAAATCGACTGTACCGGCCTTGATAAAATAATTAAAAATATCTATAGTTTGTGTAAAATCCTGATACATGAATTGGAAAGGACTGGGTTAAAAAATTCCATATTTGAAAAGATAAAAATATATTTTTATCGAAATGAACTAGTTATGAACAAGGATTATAATCCATTATTTTTGAATAAATAAATTGGATTGGACATGGTTTTAAAAATAACCAGAATTTCCAATATATGAATTGGAATGGAATTGAATCGAAATTATCTTCGGGATATTTCAATGTTGTATTTCGTGATTATACAGATATGGTTATGGAAATTTGAAAGATATATTTATATCGTTATTTCCAATACGATATTTGTTGATTTCAGAAATCGATATTGAATATAAGCCGATATATTTTCTATTCAGAGCCTTGTATTTAAAATCAAATGGGATTTTGGGTTCATCGTGAATGGTGTCTTAAATAACAGTGTTCTTGAACCCAATTTAGAAAAGAATAAATCTTTTAATTAAGATTTAGTGAAAGTGTCCAGTTAATTAGTATTTAATTGGAAATGAATTTAGATTGGTTTTCGGGTATATCGTGAGCAGTGTTTTGAATAACCCCTGTTCTTTAACCCGATTAACACTGGGATGTGATTTTGGGTATATCGTGAACCATGTTTTAAATGACATTGGTTCTTTAACCCAGTTAAAGATTCAAACTAAGTGAAGTTTTAATGAATCTTTAATTAGATTGAAATGATCGAGAATGGAGTATCACCAGTTTTGCTCCAAGCGATAGTTAAATCTTTAATTAGATTTGAACGTGAAATGGTAATTAAATTTACCGATAACACCGTGGTGTTAGCATGAAGTATTATCAGTTTTGCTTCATAGGATGAATAGGTTGGGATTGGGAAATTAAAGCAAATAATTACTTCGGTAAGGATCGCTAATCCCGACTAGTTTGAAAAACCATAATATGGTTTGAAATGATATTCATAGGAAGATTAAAGAATAGATTTTAAAGAATTTATCTTTGATAAAATTAATGGGAACCTTTCCCCTAGTGGTTTGAATAAAAGAATATTCTGAATTGGAATGAGGCGTATGATGCATTTGTGTAACATTTGTTTGTAATATACGCGAGTTATTCGGAAAGACCGGGGTTTATCCCATTCTAAATAACTGTTACGACGATACGCCAAAGACAAAGACGGTGGTTGAAGACCGGAGATCTTCACATCGTTTGGATGGTTACTGGTGATCTTGATTGGGCTGTACACCCAAGAGGAGGGAATCAGTTGGTAATCGTTCAGACGTACTTGGAGATCGACGGATATGCCAGTAAAGAGCCTCCGGTTTCGTTCAGACCCAGAACGAACTTGTATGGACGGTGTGTATGACATTGGATTTTTCTCTGTGTTGATTGATCTCTATCAAATATACATCTGCCTGATGAAGGAGAATTTATTCTCTTACTTCACCCTTCTCTGAGACGCACGAGATCAGAGGTTGTATATGGATAGACATCAGTCGTGTGGAGTGGATTGCCGGTGTGGCATGCCTAAGTGGCAATTGATCAAGGCTTCTATTGAAAAGCAAAGTCTTGTGGTTGATGATCAAAGTACGGCCCATGTGGCATCTCTTTGTGTAGCGTTAATTCGCAAGCCTCACACCCCGGTATGAACCAAAAACGGGAGAAGGATCCAGGGAAAGCATGCGTCTCTTTCTAGTTAGAGGTGGTGTCGGTGCTTAAACTGGCCGACATTTATATTATTTTTACCTATGTGGTTGTTGCTGTTGTGAGGCGCCTCGGATATGGAGTCATTTGGCTCATTTACGCCCCATAGGGCGGGAAGACATATTGTTCAGGGTTAAATTTTAATCCACATCGAGTGGACCGGCCCTGTGGCTCCAAGGGCTCACCTGTGTCTGGGTCCTGAGACATGGACTGGAGCGTCTCGAATTCGGTGAGGATCTTGCCCCTTGCCTCGGTTCATAGAAGGAAACCCAATTGCCAATACGAGTTTTGCGGTTTTAATTGTAAACCTATATATGGCGACATAGTGGTATGGGGCATTCATGCGCCTATGATTGATACTTATGATTAAAATTGTTTTTGACACTATACACTTATAGTACTATCAAAATAATCTGTTTTAAACGTATCAAGCATTTTTTGGCTATTATAAGGTAAAAACCCTATCCTCCGGCTTGCGTTGCATTGTGTGATGGGACCTCGGTCTTATAATACTGTAACAACCCGGAAATCTGAGCCAGTTTAAATTTTTTATTTTGGCTATAATAACGAATTTTGAATATTTAAATTGGAATATTTTAAATAATAACAACGAAAAATTCATTTGAATTGAAAATAAAATATATAATTTATTTTAAATTATATAACGAGTCTGAAATGGCGCTGCAGTTTGAAAATTCGACTTTGAAATTCAATTGAATGTATAGAATTCATTATAAATCAGAATTGGGACGACCCAGAAAAATATAACTCTGTTTAGCAATATCTTCCCAACGAATGTGGAAAACTGAAATTTCATAATATAGATTTGAAGTTATGGCCAGTTGAAAATTTAAAATAGTCGCTATGGAAGTTATATATATTTATTTATATAGTGTATATATATAGCCCTTAAAAATAGACATTTTGCAAATGACCTCGGTTTTCGACGAAACCACTTTTGTTGGATCCGCAGCGTCAAATTATTGCTAGATTCCAAAATTCGTAATTTTCTGAATCAATATGTGAGTGTGGCGCAGTTAAACGCATTTGACCAGTTTCAATTGAATTTAATCAACTGGAAAATACCCATTTTTTAAACGGGCTCAGAATTCACCGAGACCAGTTTTGTTGGGACCGTATCGTCCCAAAATAGCTAGGTTTATTTTTCCAGAATTTTCTGAATCAATATGTGAGCGTGGCAAAGGAAAACGTGTTTGGTCGATTTCAATTGAAATGGATCGACCAGAAAAGGGCCATTTTACAAACGTTCTCAGAATTTGACGAAATTAGTTTTGTTAGGACCGTATCGTCGATACGATGCTAGGAAATATTTTTCTGGAATTTTTTGAGTTAGTATGTGACCCCGGTAAGTTGAAACGCGCGTTCAAATTCAATATATAGTGATTTATATTTTGATTTTTGACGGAAACTGGCTGAAACGATCGAATTGGCTTACGGTACATATCCCATTGTGTTCGGAATGGGGGTAATTAGCTATGGACGACAGTCGGTGCGCCTAGTTTGGACTTCGAATGAAAAATCAACTTTAAGGAGGAAAAATTAAAATAAAATAATATAAATTATTATATATAATCTTTCCCCCCTCAGTATTCTCTTTCCCCGACCAGATGGAAAATTAAATTAAAAAAAAAGGGAAAGGGGGAAAATCAAAGGGGGAGACCGCCTGCTCCGCCGCCCATGCTCGCGCTCCGGCCCCGCCCTCTGGCGAAGGCGCCTCCGACTCCAACCACCACCCCCGGCCTCTTCTCCAATCGCGACACCCACGCCCAAAAAAAAAGACCGACGCCTGAGCACCTGAAACCCATACCCCGCGCCACCATACCCCGCGCCATGCTCAGCCCCCCCGCCACCTGAAGCCGCGACCCCCCTGCCTCCTCCCACTGACCAGCGACGATCCTCCGCCCCTCTGCTCCCTCTAACTTCCCCTAATTCGAACCCTAACCTCCGATTTAGCCCAAACCCGCCACCGTGGATCCCTCAGCGCACCACCACCCTCTCCACTACCTGCCACCGACCCTGCGACGCCCCCGCAGCCCCCCTCGCCAAATAAAAACCTGTAAGTCCTTCTTTTCTTTTTCTTTTTATTGTTTAATGTAATTAGTTTTCTTTTTTAGGGATTTTTAATGCTAAAGAGTTAGATTTTCAAAGAAGTAAAAATAAGATTTTCAAAGAAGAAAAAAATAAGATTTTTAAACAAGTAAAAGTCAGATTTTTAAAGGAGTAAAAATCAGATTTTTAAAGGAGTAAAAATCATATTTTGAAAGGAGTAAAAATCATATTTTTAAAGAAGGAAAATCATACTTTTTAAAGAAGGAAAGATTATATTTGTAATCAAGGGAAAATAATATTTTTACATCAAGAAAGAAGACATTTTTATCATGCGTAGGAAATATTTTTATGAAGATAAAAATATAATCTTTTATATAGTAGCGATATCAAAATAGAATTTTTACTATAGTAGAGATATCAAAATAGAATTTTTTTCTTAAGTAACGACATCAAAATCGAATTTTAATATGATGTTGAGATTAAAAATACGATTTTTATAGAAGTAGCGAAATAAAAATATAATTTTTATACTATATAGATAGTAAAAAAATTTGATCTTTATATATGTAGCGAAATAAAAATTTGATTTTTATTATATATAAGTTGAAATAAAAATATGATTTTTATAGCGTCGAAATAAAAATTCGATCTTTATAGAGGAAGTAGAAATATAAAAATATAATTTTTATATAGAAAGAAGAGATAAAAATATATGACTTTTATATATGAAATGTCATAGTAAAAAAATGTGATTTTTAATGTGAACAGCGTGAAAAGGACTGCATTGGAATTTCAAACAAATCCAAACGGTTAAGCAGTTCAGAAGTAAAGCACGGCGGAGTGGAACCCTAGGTGAGAACTTCTCACTTTAAATTTATTTCTAGTTATATATATATATATACTAGGATGCAGACGGTGCTTATTAGAAGCACCCGACACCTTTGTTTGAAACCATGGATGTTTGGTTGATTTGTGGTTTGGTTGATATTGGTTTGAATGTGGTTTGTTGTGTGAATAATCGAATCGATAAATTGGTTAGGATTAGACGTGCGCCGTTATAAGGCGAAGGAGTAAGGCTAGGTTAGACCTTACTACTAATTTTGTGGTTTGAATAACGAAAGTGATTTGATTGGTATGGGTATGGCGTGGGCCATCATTAGACTGGGGACAAGGCTAGGCCTTGTCCCGTTTCTAGTGTAGCGCCGTTATTCCGCCGAAATTTTCTAAAATATGTTTGAAAAATAAAAATATCATTTTTATTAGATAATGAATAAAATAAATACTCATTTAACAAATCAAAACGATTTGTTAATGTACACCCATTTGACTAATATGGATTGGGACGATAAATTTTACACATCGCCCAACTGCACAAATAAAATGCGTGTTTGATTGGTTGAAACCCCACACGGGTGTTGGGATGTAATTGACGTACACTAATCCCGACTGTTTGGTTGTATGTCGATCGATTGGTCGACAGGCTGTTATAAGCGTCAATTATTTATAGTTGATGCTTATACAGTTGAATGGTGCACGTCGGATGATGGATGAGTGTTTATCACTGTAGTTATATACATGTGTTGTATGGAAATCCATAGAAGTAAATGGCTATGGTAATTGATTGGGCCTCATTCCAGTTTGGAAAATATAGAATATTTTGAAATGGAAATATTTTTGAATAACGAATATTTCCATATAATATTCTGTAAGGAATAAAACTAATTTTGATGTCCGATTTTTGTTGGACACGAAATATTGGAATGAATGAAGCCGTAGTGGTTGGATATGCGCTATTTGAATGTGAACGATATATATATATATATCGATTTTATTCGTTTATATAACGAATATCGAAAAGGAAATGATTTCAAAATCAAATATTTTGAAAATATTATCATTTATATATAATGATGTGAAATATTCAATTTTGATTAAAAACTGTAAAGTTGGAATCGTTTTGAGAACGAATTTATAAAAAAACGTTTTGAATGGAAATATATATATATATATATATATATATATATATATATATATATATAATGGCCTGAATAGAACGCGCCGCGCAGCGAACGTTCGCGAATTTCGACCATTGACTTCGTATTGATATTACGGGAGATCCGACCGTCAGATTCTCCTAAAACCGGAACCTTTGGATTCGTATCGAAAAGAGCTTTTCAACGAATATAACTAATTTGAAATCTAACGGTTGGATTTGGAGTTATGTCCAAATCAAATTTGGAAAAGGTCGCTATGGATGCAGTTCGATGACCGTTTTTTGAAATCAACTGTACGGGCCTTAATAAAATTATTAAAAATATCAATAATTTGTGTAAAATAAAAATAAATGATTTGCGAAGAGTTGGGATAAAAAATTCCATATTTGAAGGATAAAAGTAGATTTTTATCAAAATGAACTAGTTATTAACTAGAATTATAATCCAATTATTTTAGATAAATAAAAGGGATTGAGAATGGGTTTTGGCAGAACCAGGATTTCCAATATATGAAATGGAAATGGATTTGAATCAAAATTATATTCGGAATATTTTGATATTAGATTCCGTGATTATGCGGATATCGTTATGGAAGTTTGGAAGATATATATATATATATCGTTATTTCCAATACGATATTGGTTGGTTTCAGAATTTGGTATTGAATATAAGCCGATATATTTTCTATTCAGAGCCTTGTATTTAATATCAAATTGGGATTTTGGGTTTATCGTGAATTGTGTTTTAAACAACATTCGTTCTTTAACCGAGTTAACAGTGAAATGTGATTTGGAATTTATTAATCTTTTTATTGAGATTTAATAGAAATTTTCCAAAGTAAAGTTTTCCAATATATAAATTGGAATGGAATGGAATTCGATTCGGTAATAATCGAAGTGAGCTTCTGTGGAAGAAGACCGTTAATACATATGGAATTTAAAAGGCTTTGCCGTTATTCCATTTATATTATTGGTTGGATATGGTAGTTCATATCGACTATATATATGGATTTGTTTTCCGTGAAGATTCCATAATTAATGGAATGGGATTTTGGGTTTACCGTGAACTGTGTTTTAAACGACACTAGTTCTTTAACCCAGTTAAAAGCAGAAATTGATTTTGAGGATTAAAACTGAATTGAAGTTTTAATGAATCTTTAATTAGATTGAAATGATATCCAAAGGAAGATTAAAGAATAAATTTAAAAGAATTTTTCTTTGATAAATTTAATGGGAACCATTCCCAAATGATATGAATATTTGAATAAAAGAATATTCTGAATTGGAATGAGGCGTATGTTGTGTTTGTATAACACTTGTTTATTATATACGCGAGTTATTCAGAAAGGCCGGGTTATACCCATTCTGAATAACTGTTTCGGCAATAAGTCGAAGACGAAGACGATGGTTGAAGACCAGAGGTCTTCACCTCGTTTGGATAATTACTGATGATCTTGATTGGGATGTACACCCAAGAGGAGAGAAACAGTTGGTGATCGTCCAGACGTACTTGGAGATCGATGGATATGCGAGGAACAAGGTTCCTCCGGTTTCGTTCAGACCCAGAAAGGACTTGTAAATGGACTGCGTGTCTGACATTGGATATCATTCCGTGTGATTGATTGATATCGATTGCATGGAGTGGTTTGCCTATGTGGCATGCTAAGATGCAAATGATCAAGGCTTCTGTTGAAAAGCAGAGTCTTGTGGTTGATGATCAAAGCACGGCCTTGTGTGGCGTAGCTTTGAGTATAGCGTTGATTCGCGAGCCTCACACCCCGGCGTGAACCAGAAACGGGAGAAGGACCCAGGGAGGGCATGCGTTTTCTTCTAGTTAGAAGTGGTGTCAGTGCTTGAACTGGCTGGCATTACTTATGTGGATGATGGATTTTGGAGGCGCCTCGGTTATATCGGTCGTTCTCGAACCGATGGAGTCTTTTGGCTCATTTACGCCCTATAGGGCGGGGAAACGCAGTGTCCAGGGTTTAAGTTTAATCCACATCGGTGGACCGACCCTGAGGATCCAAGGGGCAGTTGCGATTGTTCCTGAGGCTTGGACTAGAGAGTCTCGAAGCGGTAGATGATCTTGCCCCTAGCCTCGGTTCACAGATGGAAATCCAATTTCCAATACGACATCTTGCGGTCTTGATTGTAAACTTATATAGGGCGACATAGTGGTATGGGTCATTCATGCTGCCTATGATTGATACTTATGATTTAAAGTTGTTTTATATACTATACACTTATAGTAGTATCATAATGATTTGTTTTAAACGTATCAAGCATTCTTTGGTTATTATAAGGTAAAACCCTATCCTATGGTTTGTGTTGCATTGTGTGATGGGACCTGGGTCTTATAATAGCTTCATTGTTCTTTACTTTAGCATTGCGCCGTTTATTTGATGCACTGGTATTCTTGGGAGGAAACCTGTTCCGTGTTATACGGCGTGGTCCCTTGATTTACTCTGATTTAAAATAAAGTTTAAATAACTGTTTTAGTTATCACACCAGTCACATGACTGACCCGGAGTTTATTGTTTTAATCTAAACTCTGGGTGCCCCTATTTTCCGCACGGGCAGCTAGTAGTTTTGGTTTTGCAGATTTATATTCCACAGGGTCCTGATTTACAGCTGGAACCATACTCGGAAAGCTCTATATCCGTGTATTCTTTTCAGTTGTGTTATGTACTATTTTTCCGCTGCATTGTAATGTAATCAAATCTCTGATATTTTTCTGATGTATAATATTTATTCATACTCTGTATATTCTTGTATTCTGATGAAATTGTTGTAATAGCAATGAAATGTTCTTCCGTCTGCGTTCTGATTCGTACTGTTCTCAAACAATCAGGGGTTTCGAACGATCTTAGTCGATTTAGCGATTGATTCGGATCGAGCGAAATTCTTTGTTGTTACAAATAGCTTCATTGTTCTTTATTTAGCATTGCGATGTTTGTTATATACACTGGTATTCTTGGGGTAAAAACCCGTTCCGTGTTATACGGCATGGTCCCTTGATTTACCGAACTTTAAAATAAGAATTAGTAATTGTTTTAGTTCTCACACCAGTCACATGACTGACCTGGAGTTTAATATTTTAACCTAAACTCTGGTGCCCCTATTTTCCACACGGGCAGCTAGTAGTTTTGGTTGTGCAGATTTATATTCACAGGATCCTGGTTTTAGCATAAGTGATATTCAGAAATCTCTGTATCCGTGTGTTTCTTTCAGTTATGTGTTGTATTATTTTTCCGTTGCGGTATTGTAATTTAACTCTGATGTTTATCAAATGTATAATATTTGTTTATACTCAGTATATTCTTGTATTGTGATGGAATTGTTTTAATAAGCAATGAAATGTTCTTCTGTTTGTGTTCTGATTCGTCTTGTCCTCACGGTAATCCGGGCTTTCCTTATCGGGGAAGTTACGGGTTATCACATTTGGTGTCAGAGCTCTGGTTTACAGAGCTCGAGAACAAGACACATTGGAACAAAACGTAAGAATTCATCAGAAATTGGATTAGTAATATCCAATGAGAATGACTCGTTAAAGATAGGATCAGTAGTATCCTAGAACGAGTGTAAAGAGTATATTTTTCAAATAAAAAGAAAACCCGCTTTGTTTTGAAAATTAAATTCAATTATACGTATTTGAATATTCTATTTGTATTGATTTGGACAATCTAGTATATGATTATTTTGCGTATACGCGTCATGAACGTATATTCGAAATTTTAATATACTGGATAGATATAGAATCACACTGTAGTTGCCCGGGGATGATTCTGATAATGCTGCAGCGTTATCAGTATTTATTTTCGAGTGTCGAAAGTGGGATATCTATATATTTCCATTAGACTGGTGTGAGAACCAAAATTAGATAGGGCTTATTGTTGTGACTTGGCATCAAAAACATGATTTTCTATATTTATATCAAAGTTATATGATTGAAAAATTAACCAACTGATAGATTTATGGTTGTGTTGTATGATTATTGGTTTCATTTATTTAAATTTTGTACTATTATGCCAAATTGAACCGAATATTGAACTGTATTGAAAAAATGATTACAATTGCATGCATATACATGTATATCCATTGAACAGGTCATAACAAAGAGGCTAGAGCAGTGGAATAAAGTTGCTTGCCCGACAAATAGGTACATGTTTATTGTATTTCTTTGGAAGTTGATGATTTTGTGAGCCGATTGGCTTTTTCTTTTTCTTTTGGATTGGTGAGGACCATGTGAGGCAATTTGAAATATCCCGAATCTCCCGGTGCAAAGGAGGTTATTGAGAAATTTTTTGAAAATTTAGGGTGTTAGCGAAATTTTTGAAAAATTTGAAAAGTTTTTAGAAACTGAAAAGTTGAAAAACTTAAGCCATAATTAAAATAATGAAAGTTGAGTTGATTTGAAAACAACTTTCACCTTCGTTCCTTTTCGAGGACGAAAATATTTTAAGTGGGGAAGATTGTAACAACCCGGAAATTCTGAGCCAGTTTAAAATTTAATTCTGGCTAATTTAACGAATTTTGAATATTTAAAATTGATTATTTTAAATAAAAACGACGGGAAATTTATTTTTGATGAAGTTAAAACAAATAAATTTATTTTAATTATATAACGAGCCTGAAATGGGCCTGTAGTTCGAAAATTCGATTTCGAATTTCAAATGAATATATGTAATTCATTTTAAGTCGGAATTGGACGAAACAAGAAATATCTGAATCTATATAATCATATCTTTCTAACGAATCCAAGAAACTGAGATTTCACTTTAGAGTTGAAAGATATGTCTGGTTTAAAATTCAGAAAAGTTGCTGTGGAATTTATATATATTTTAATATATATAAAGGCCTTTGAAAATAGAAATTTCGCAAACGACCTCGATTTTCGACGAAACCACTTTTGTTGGATCCGGAATGTCAATTTATTGCTAAGTTTATTTTCCCATAATTTTCTGAATCAATATGTGAGCATGGCGAAGTTAAACGTGTTTTAACAGTTTTAGTCTATTTTGGTTGACCAGAAAATGACCATTTTTCAAACGGTCTCAGAATTTGATGAAATTAGTTTTGTTAGGACCGTATCGTCAATACGAAGCTAGAAATAATTTTTCTGGAATTTTCTGAGTCTGTATGTGGCCCCGGTAAATTGAAATGTACGTTTAAAATTGAATATACAGATTTATATTTTACTTTCAGCGAATACTGATCGTAACGATCGAATTGGCCTACGAAACATATCCCATTGTGTCCGGAATGGGGATAATACGCTAAGGACGACAGTCGTTGGGTCGCGTTTCGAGTTCGAAATAAAAGTCAACCCTTTTTAAAATTTAAAATAAAATAATAACAAAATATGTATAATTTACACTTAAACACCCCCCCCCCCCCCCCGGTATTCCCCTTTCTCTCATAATCAAACCCGTAACCTCCCTCCTTCCAAATCGTTCAGCCACCCTCCACTTAATCGAAGCCGCCGCCAAGGAATCGCCGCCCACGATCGTCGGCCTCCCCGTTCACCTCAGGCGAATCCCCCACGCCCCCTCCCTCTTCTCTCCTCCTCTCCCCAATAGTTCACCGCACAAACCCAAACTCCTCCAGCCCTAGAAACCCTAGCTGCTACCATCATGGAGCACCCACCACTACCCCAACACCCGATTTTCCCCATACGCCCTCAGACCCCCTCTCTCCTCTTCTCCCATTCAAGCCGCGTTGAACCACCCAGATCCGACGCCGCCACCCCCATTGACTGTGACAAGTCGAATTTCGCCCGGACTTAATCGATCGCTAAAACCGACCAAGACCGATCAAAACCCGAATTGCTTTGAGAACAACACATAATAGAACGCAAACAAAAGACCATTTCTTTGCTATTACAACAATTTACATCAGAGTACAAGAATATACAGATTATAATTCAAATAATACACATTCACAAATATCAGAGTTTAAAATACATTACATAACAGCGGAAGATAATACAAAAAACAACTGAAAAGAATACGCGGGTACAAAGCTTCCCGAGTATAGTTCCAGGTGTAAACCAGGATCTTGTGAATATAAGTCTGCAAAACCAAAACTACAAGCTGCCCGTGCGGAAAATAAGGGCACCCAGAGTTTAGGTTAAAACAATAAACTCCAGGTCAGTCATGTGACTGGTGTGAGAACTAAAACAGTTATTATTCTTTATTCTTAAAGGTAGGTAAATCAAGGGACCACGCCGCTAACGCGGAACGGGCTTCACCCCAAGAATACCAGTGCATAAAACAAACAATGCAATGCTAAATAAAGAACAATGAAGCTATTATAAGACCCAGGTCCCATCACACAATGCAACACAAACCGGAGGATAGGGTTTTACCTTATAATAGCCAAAGCATGCCTGGTACGTTTGAAACACAGATTGTTTTGATATTACTACAAGTGCATAAGTGTTTCAAAACAATTTCAATCATAACTATAAATCATAGACGACATGAGCGTCCCATGCCACTATGTCGCCAATACTAGGCTGTACAATCAAAATCGCAATATCACGTATTGGAAATTGGATTTCCGTCTGTGGACCGAGGCAAAAGATAGTCCTCAACCGCTTCGAGACGCTCTAGTCCGCCCCTCAGGCAAGAAGGCAGGCAAGCCTTGGATCGTCAGGGCCGGTCCACCGATGTGGATTAAACAAGATCCTGAACATTGCGTTTCCCCACCCTATGGGGCGTAAATGAGTCCACTGACTCTATCAGTTCGAGAACGACCGATATATCCGAGGCGCCTCGCAACAGCAACAACCACATAAGCACTGCCAGCCAATTCAAGCACTGACACCACTTCTAACTAGAAGAAAACACAAGTCCTCCCTGAAGTCCGTCTCCAGTTTTTGGTCCACCCGGGGTGTGAAACTCGCGAATCCAACGCTATACACAAAGCTACGCCACACAGGCCGTGCTTTGATCATCACTACAAGACTTTGCTTTTCAACAGAAGCCTTGATCAATTGCCACTTAGGCATGCCACACAGGCAATCCGCTCCATGCGACTGATTCCTATCGATATACAACCTCTGATCCAAGCGACTCAAAGAGGGGTGAAGTAAGAGAATAAATTCTCCTTCTCCAGGCAGATGTATATTTAATAGAAACCAATCAACACAGAGCCAAAATCCCATGTCAGACACACCGACCATTTACAAGTCCGTTCTGGGTCTGAACGAAACCGGAGGCCACTTTCCTCGCATATCCGTCGATCTCCAGTCACGTCTGGACGATCACCAACTGATTCTCTCCTCTTGGGTGTACAGCCAAATCAAGATGGTCAGTAATTATCCAAACGATGTGAAGACCCTCGATCTTCAACCATCGTCTTCACCTTCAACATATAGTCAAATCGGTTATTCAGAATGGGTATAACCCGGCCTTTCTGAATAACCCGCGTATATTTTAAACAAGTGTTACACAAATACAACATACGCCACATTCCAATTTAGAATATTCTTTTATTCAAATTTTCACACTCTTAGGGAAAGATTCCCATTAATTTTATCAAAGATAAATCCCTTTAAATTTATTCTTTATTTTTCCTTTGAATATCACTTCAACCCAATTAAATATTTATTAAAACTCCACTTAGTTTTAATCTTAACTGGGTTAAAGAATCGATGTCATTTAAAACACGATTCACGATAAAGCCCAAATCACATCACATTTCAATCAGTCCCCAACCGTAAATTAGTAAGAGAGCAGTCCCCTGAATATTAACCCCGAAGGTCGAAACCAACATCAGATTAATATCCAAGAAACCATTCAACTTAACTGATCCCCAGTTAGTTCCTAATTCTTTTAACTCCATTTGGGTTTAAGAACAGTATTATTAAAGATACCGCTCACGAATATCCCCAAAATCACATTCCAATTGTTAATCGGGTTAAAGAGCTAGTGTTATTTAAAACACAGCTCACGATAAACCCAAAGTCCAATTCAAATCCTATTTCAGTTAAATATTAATTAACTGGACACTTTCACCAAATCTTAATTAAAAGATTTATTCTTTTCTAAACTGAATTCAAGAACAGTGTTATTTAAGACACAATTCACGACGAACCCAAAATCACATTCCAATTCACGTATTAGAAATTCTGGTTATTTTTAAAACCATTTCAAAACCAGTTTATTTATTTGAAAATAAATAAACTTTAATTCTAGTTGAAACTAGTTCAATTCGATAAAACACAATTTTTATCTTCACAAATATGGAGTTTTTCACCCCAACTCTTCCCAAATCACTTATTTTGATTTTACACGAATTATGACTATTTTTAATAATTTTATCAAGGCCCGTACAGTCGATTTCCACTAACGGTCATCGAACTGCATCCATAGCGACCTTTTTTAAATTTGATTTGGACATAATTCCAAATCCAACCGTTAGATTTCAAATTTCTAATAGTCGTTAGAAAGCTCTTTTCGACACGAACCCAACGGTTCCGGTTTTAGGAGAATCCGACGGTCGGATCTCCCGCAACGTCCACGCGAAGTTTAATGGTCGAAATTCGCGAACTGCCGCGGCGCGATGCGTTCTATTCAGACCATTAATATATATATATATATATATATATATAATATTATATATATTTCATCGATTTTAATTCAAAACGTATCTTACACACCGTTTAAAAATCGATTCCAACTTCACCTTTAATTTTTAGCCAAAATTAAATATTCTACACCGTTATGCTATAAACGATATTATTTCCAAAATATTTGAATTTGAAATAACTCACTAATCGATATTTATTTTAAAACGACTAAAATCGATATAAATATCGCTCGCGTCCAAATGGCGCAACTCTAATCAACACGGCTTAATATATATTATTTCAAATATATTCACTTTAAATATTCTCTTTCAAATATTTCTGCTTTAAATATTTTATTTCAAATATTTATACTTCAAATATTTTATTTCAAATATTTTTGATTTCACCAAATTGGAGCGAGGCCCAAACACATACCATATAATTTCACTTATATGGATTCACATACAACACATGTATATATAATCAACCATCATCCAAAGTGCACCACACAACTGCATAAGCGTTAAATATCACTAATCAACGCTTACAACAGCCTGTCAACCAATCAATTGACATACAACTAAACAATTGGGATTAGTGTACGTCAATTTCATCCCAACACCCGTGTGTGGTTTCAACCAGCAAACACACATTTTTATTCGTGCAGTTGGGCGACGTGTAAAATATATCGACCCAAATCAACGTCAATCAAATAGGTGTACATAGACAAATCGTCTGGTTTGAATATGGATATTTAATTTCACTAGTCAAAATTTTTCTAACACTTTTTAGAAAATTTCGGTAGCACAACGGCGCTATACCAAAATTGGAGTAAGGTCTAACCTAGCCTTACTCCTTCGCCTTATCTCGGCGCACGTCTAATCCTAACAAATTATATCGATTCGTTGTCAAACCACAAACTGGGGTAAGTTCTAACCTAGCCTTACACCCTTCGCCTTATTTCGGCGTACGTCTAATCCTAACCAATTATCGATTCGATTCCAAACCACAAACCACATTCAAACAAATAATCACAACCACAAACAACCAAGCAAACAAGCCATCCATGGTATGTGGACGACGGGTGTCAGGTGCTACTAAACACCGTCAAACATCCTAATATATATTTTAACTAGAAATTAAAAAAAAGGTGAGAAGTTCTCACCAATTGCTAAACCACACGCCACGACTCTTCTGATGTAGAACACATTTGTCGTGCTTCCACTTGGTCCCATCGCACTCTGTTTCACACGTATATGTTAAAAATCACATTTTTAACAACTTTATTTTTAAACCAAAGATTATATTTTTACCAAGCTATTTATATTATAAAGATAATATTTTTAACAGGCTACTTTAAATAAAAAGACTAAATTTTTAATATGTTGTTTAAACAAAAAAGGTTATATTTTTAACACGTTGTTTAAACAAAAAAAGATTTTATTTTTAATATAAAGATTATATTTTTTTTCACGACTATTTTTGATAAAGGTTACATTTTTTTCTACGCTATATATTTGATAAAGGTTTTATTTTTATCCACTATATATTTTTAACACACAAAACTGAATTTTAAAAATTAGGTTTCCTATAAATAAAAACCACTTTTAAAACTATATTTTATATTAATTAAAATCAGGAAAAACTATGTTTTTAACTTAAAATAAAATCAGATTTATAAATAAAACAAATAAAATAATTAAAAAAACAACTCGCTTAAGAAAAAAAGGGTAAAAATCGCACCTTTCTATGGAGAAGGAGGCGCTTGGGGAACGCTGCGTCGGAGCTCCGGTGCAGTGGTGTCGCTGGTGGCGGCGGCGGGGCTGATGGGTGGTGCAGCGGCAGTCATGGGGTGGTCTGTTGGTTGGGCGTCGGGTTCTGGGTTCAGTTGGAGGGAGAGGGAGGAAGGGGAGTGGCGACAGGGTTCGCAGGGGGCAGGGTGGCGCTCGGAGGCGGTGGCAGGTGGTGGCGGTCGTGGGGTGGAGGCAATTAGGGCATGAGGTTTTGCGGGTTTAGGGGTTTGGAGAATTGGGGGTTCGAGGTTCCTGGGTCGCGCGAGGATAGAGGGGAAGGGAGGAGGGCGGTGGCAGCTCAGACGGGGAGGCGCGATGGGAGGCGAGGCCCCCGAGGGTGGCGCGGTGGTGGGAGGCGCAGGCTTCGACGGGATTTTTTTTTCTTTTCGATTTCAACAGGTCAACGAGGGAGGGTTAGTGGAAGAGATAAAGGAGGGGTGAGGTGTAATTTAAGTTATATAATAATTTAATTATTAATTTTAATCTCTATATAGTTGACTTTTCGTTCGAACTCGGAATTAGGCCCAACGACTGTCGTCCCTAGCGTAATACCCCCACTCCGAACACAATGGGATATGTATCGTAAGCCAACTCGGCCGTTTCGATAGGCTTTTCTCAAAATCAAATTATAAATCAATATATATTTAATTTTAACGCACATTTCAAATTACCGGGGTCACATACGAACTCTAAAAATTCCAGAAAAATATTTTCTGGCATCGTATCGACGATACGGTCCTAACAAAACTAATTTCGTCGAATTCTGAGACTGTTTGAAAAATAGCCAAATTCTGGTTGATGAAATTGAAATTTAAATTACCAAACGCGTTTAATTGTGCCACACTCACATATTAGCTCCAAAAATTCTGAAACTTGGAACTTAGCAATAATTTGACGTCCCGGACCCAACAAAATTGGTTTCGTCGAATTCCGAGGTCGTTTGCAAAATGGCTATTTTTAAGGGTCAAATATATCTTTAAAATACCTTTAAATGTACACAGCCTTGTATATACAACCCTGCGACTATTTTAAAACGTCGGCCAAGGCCTAACATTTACTCTACACTGTGACGGTCATGTTCTCCACTTCCGTTTGAGAGATTTTGTCAAACAGAGTTACATTTTCTAGGGTCGTCCCCGCTGTACTTTAAATTGAATTATATATATTTAGTCAAAATTCACTAAATTCGCCAAATTAAAATTTTTAAATTGGTTCAGATTTTCCGGGTCGTTACAATCTCCCCGACTTAAAAACTTTTCGACCTCGAAAAGGAACGAAGCCGAAAGTTGTTTTCTAATAAACTCAACTTTCTCTATTTTAATTACGGCTTAAGTCTTCCAACTTTTCAGTTTCTGAAAACTTTTCAAATTTCTCCAAAATTTGGCTAACACCCTAAATTTTGGAAAAATTTCGCCATAACCTCCCCTGGACCGGGAGCAATGGGATATTTCCAATAGCCTCCCATGGCCCACACTAATCAATGGTGGAATAAAAAGAAAAAAGAAAGCCAAGCGACTTGCCGATACGGCTCATAAAATCATCATCACCCAAACAAAAGAGTAAATATGGTAAACATGTACCTATTTTCGGGCAAAACAATTTTATTCCTTGCTTAACATCCCTGCTATGACCTGTTCAAGTTATACAAGCATGTACATATATGCAAATACAAGAAATTTTCACGTTAGTTCAAATTTTGGTCTATTTGGCTAAATTAACATTACATGTACATATTAATTCAAACAACCAATCACACAACACAATCAGCAATCAATTTGTTGATTAAAGTTTTCAAATGCATATAAGGTTGATATATAGTCAAAAATCACATTTTTGATGCCAAATCACAACAAATAAGCCCTATCAAGTTTTGGTTCTCACACCAATCTGATGGAAATATATAAGAACTCCACTCTCGACACTTGGACTCAATCACTGATGACGATGCCTCATCATCAGAATCGCCTCCAGCATCAGGAGTGTAGTGCTATATCTATCAAGTATATTAAAACTTCGAATACAAGCCGCTAAGCGTCTATGCAAAATCTTTATATACTCGATTGCCCAAATTCAATTTAAATAAACTATTCAAATACGAATACTTAAGATTTGAATTTCCAAAACAATGTTGGTTTTCACTTTTATTTTCAAAAACAACACCCTTTCGACTCGTTCTAGGATACTGCTGATCCCATCTCTAACGAGTCATCCTCATTGGATATTACTAATCCAATCTCTGATGTATTCTTTTGTTTGGTTCTAAAGTGTCTCGTTCTCGAGCTTTGTAAACCAAAGCTCTGATACCAACTGTGATAAGTCGAATTTCGCCCGGACTTAATCGATTGCTAAAACCGACCAAGACCGATCAAAACCCGAATTGCTTTGAGAACAACACATAATTGAACTCAAACAGAAGAAAATTTCATTGCTATTACAACAATTTACATCAGAGTACAAGAATATACAGAGTATAATTCAAATAATACACATTCACAAATATCAGAGTTTAAAATACATTACATAACAGCGGAAGATAATACAAAACACAACTGAAAAGAATACGCGGGTACAAAGCTTCCCGAGTATAGTTCCAGCTGTAAACCAGGATCCTGTGAATATAAATCTGCAAAACCAAAACTACTAGCTGCCCGTGCGGAAAATAAGGGCACCCAGAGTTTAGGTTAAAACAATAAACTCCAGGTCAGTCATGTGACTGGTGTGAGAACTAAAACAGTTATTATTCTTTATTCTTAAAGGTAGGTAAATCAAGGGACCACGCCGCTAACACGGAACGGGCTTCACCCCAAGAATACCAGTGCATAAAACAAACAGCGCAATGCTAAATAAAGAACAATGAAGCTATTATAAGACCCAGGTCCCATCACACAATGCAACACAAACCGGAGGATAGGGTTTTACCTTATAATAGCCAAAGCATGCTTGGTACGTTTAAAACACTGATTTTTTTGATATTACTATAAGTGCATAAGTGTTTCAAAACAATTTCAATCATAACTATAAATCATAGACGACATGAGCGTCCCATGCCACTATGTCGTCAATACTAGGCTATACAATCAAAACCACAATATCACGTATTGGAAATTGGATTTCCGTCTGTGGACCGAGGCAAAAGATAGTCCTTAACCGCTTCGAGACGCTCTAGTCCGTCCCTCAGGCAAGCGCGCAGGCAAGCCTTGGATCGTCAGGGCCGGTCCACCGATGTGGATTAAACAAGATCCTGAACACTGCGTTTCCCTACCCTATGGGGCGTAAATGAGTCCACTGACTCTATCGGTTCGAGAACGACCGATATATCCGAGGCGCCTCGCAACAGCAACAACCACATAAGCAGTGCCAGCCAGTCCAAGCAATGACACCATTCTAACTAGAAGAAAACGCAAGTCCTCCCTGAAGTCCGTCTCCAGTTTTTGGTCCACCCGGGGTGTGAAACTCGCGAATCCAACGCTATACATAAAGCTACGCCACACAAGTCGTGCTTTGATCATCACCACAAGACTTTTCTTTTCAACAGAAGCCTTGATCAATTGCCACTTAGGCATGCCACATAGGCAATCCGATCCATGCGACTGATTCCTATCGATATACAACCTCTGATCCGAGCGACTCAGAGAGGGGTGAAGTAAGAGAATAAATTCTCCTTCTCCAGGTAGATGTATATTTAATAGAAACCAATCAACACAGCGCCAAAATCCCATGTCAGACACACCGACCATTTACAAGTCCGTTCTGGGTCTGAACGAAACCGGAGGCCACTTTCCTCGCATATCCGTCGATCTCCAGTCACGTCTGGACGATCACCAACTGATTCTCTCCTCTTGGGTGTACAGCCCAATCAAGATGGTCAGTAATTATCCAAACGATGTGAAGACCCTCGGTCTTCAACCATCGTCTTCACCTTCAACATATAGTCGAATCGGTTATTCAGAATGGGTATAACCCGGCCTTTCTGAATAACGCGCGTATATTTTAAACAAGTGTTACACAAACACAACATACGCCTCATTCCAATTTAGAATATTCTTGTATTCAAATTTTCACACTCTTAGGGAAAGGTTCCCATTAATTTTATCAAAGATAAATCCCTTTAAATTTATTCTTTAATCTTCCTTTGAATATCACTTCAACCCAATTAAAGATTTATTAAAACTCCACTTAGTTTTAATCTTAATTGGGTTAAAGAATCGATGTCATTTAAAACACGATTCACTATAAACCCCAAATCACATCACATTTTAATCAGTCCCCAACCGTAAATTAGTAAGAGAGCAGTCCTCTGAATATTAAACCCGAAGGTCGAAACCAACATCAGATTAATATCCAAGAAACCATTCAACTTAACTGATCCCCAGTTAGTTCCTAATTCTTTTAACTCCATTTGGGTTTAAGAACAGTATTATTAAAGATACAGCTCACGAAAAACCCCAAAGTCACATTCCAATTGTTAATTGGGTTAAAGAGCTAGTGTTATTTAAAACACTGCTCAAGATAAACCCAAATTCCAATTCAAATCCTATTTCAGTTAAATATTAACTAACTGGACACTTTCACCAAATCTTAATTAAAAGATTTATTCTTTTCTAAACTGAATTCAAGAACAGTGTTATTTAATACACCATTCACGACGAACCCAAAATCACATTCCAATTCACGTATTAGAAATTCTGGTTATTTTTAAAACCATTTCAAAACCAGTTTATTTATTTGAAAATAAATAAACTTTAATTCTAGTTAAAACTAGTTCAATTCGATAAAACACAATTTTTATCTTCACAAATATGGAGTTTTTCACCCCAACTCTTCCCAAATCACTTATTTTGATTTTACACGAATTATCACTATTTTTAATAATTTTATCAAGGCCCGTACAGTCGATTTCCACTAACGGTCAACGAACTGCATCCATAGCGACCTTTTTTAAATTTGATTTGGACATAATTCCAAATCCAACCGTTAGATTACAAATTTCTAATAGTCGTTAGAAGGCTCTTTTCGACACGAACCCAACGGTTCCGGTTTTAGGAGAATCTGACGGTCGGATCTCCCGCAACGTCCACGCGAAGTTTAATGGTCGAAATTCGCGAACTGCCGCGGCGCGACGCGTTCTATTCAGACCATTAATATATATATATTATATATTATATATATTTCGTCAATTTTAATTCAAAACGTATCTTACACACCGTTTAAAAATCAATTCCAACTTCACCTTTAATTTTTAGCCAAAATTAAATATTCTACATCGTTATGCTATAAACGATATTATTTCCAAAATATTTTAATTTGAAATAATTCAGTAATCGATATTTATTTTAAAACGACTAAAATCGATATAAATATCGCTCGCGTCCAAATGGCGCAACTCTAATCAACACGGCTTAATATATATTATTTCAAATATATTCACTTTAAATATTCTCTTTCAAATATTTCTGCTTTAAATATTTTATTTCAAATATTTAACTTCAAATATTTTATTTCAAATATTTTTGATTTCATAAAATTGGAACGAGGCCCAAACACATACCATATAATTTCACTTAAATGGATTCACATACAACACATGTATATATAATCAACCATCATCCAAAGTGCACCACACAACTGCATAAGCGTTAAATATCACTAATCAACGCTTACAACAGCCTGTCAACCAATCAATTGACATACAACTAAACAATTGGGATTAGTGTACGTCAATTTCATCCCAACACCCGTGTGGGGTTTCAACCAGCAAACACACATTTTTATTCGTGCAGTTGGGCGACGTGTAAAATATATCGACCCAAATCAACGTCAATCAAATAGGTGTACATATACAAACCGTCTGGTTTGAATATGGATATTTAATTTCACTAGTCAAAAATTTTCTAACACTTTTTAGAAAATTTCGGCAGCGCAACGGCGCTATAACAAAATTGGAGTAAGGTCTAACCTAGCCTTACTCCTTCGCCTTATCTCGGCGCACGTCTAATCCTAACAAATTATATCGATTCGTTGTCAAACCACAAACTGGGGTAAGTTCTAACCTAGCCTTACACCCTTCGCCTTATTTCGGCGTACGTCTAATCCTAACCAATTATCGATTCGATTCCAAACCACAAACGACATTCGAACAAATAATCACAACCACAAACAACCAAGCAAACAAGCCATCCATGGTATGTGGACGACGGGTGTCAGGTGCTACTAAACACCGTCAAACATCCTAATATATATTTTAACTTGAAATTAAAAAAAAGGTGAGAAGTTCTCACCAATTTCTAAACCACACGCCATGACTCTTCTGACGTAGAACACCTTTGCCATGCTTCCACTTGGTCCCATCGCACTCTGTTTCACACGTATATGTTAAAAATCACATTTTTAACAACGTTATTTTAAACCAAAGATTATATTTTTACCAAGCTATTTATATTATAAAGATAATATTTTTAACATGCTACTTTAAATAAAAAGACTAAAATTTTATTACGTTGCTTAAACAAAAAAGGTTATATTTTTAACACGTTGTTTAAACAAAAAAAGATTTTATTTTTAATATAAAGATTATATTTTTTTCCCAACTATTTTTGATAAAGGTTACATTTTTTTTCTACGCTATATATTTGATAAAGGTTTTATTTTTATCGACTATATATTTTTAACACACAAAACTGAATTTTAAAAATTAGGTTTCCTATAAATAAAAACCACTTTTAAAACTATATTTTATATTAATTAAAATCAGGAAAAACTATGTTTTTAACTTAAAATAAAATCAGATTTATAAATAAAACAAATAAAATAATAAAACAAACAACTCACTTAAGAAAAAAAAATGGTAAAAATCGCACCTTTCTATGGAGAAGGAGGCGCTTGGGGAACGCTGTGTCGGAGCTCCGGTGCAGTGGGGTCGCTGGTGGTGGCGCCGGGGCTGAAGGGTGGTGCAGCGGCAGTCATGGGGTGGTCTGTTGGTTGGGCGTCGGGTTGTGGGTTCAGTTGGAGGGAGAGGGAGGAAGGGGAGTGGCGGCAGGGTTCGCAGGGGGCAGGGTGGCGCTCGGAGGCGGTGGCAGGTGGTGGCTGTCGTGGGGTGGAGGCAATTAGGGCATGAGGTGTTGCGGGTTTAGGGGTTTTGAAACACCCTACCTCCATTAGGGTCACTCTCAAGGGGAATGCCCTAATTTTGGTGGAGGTTTATAAGTATAAGTCACAGATATACAAGACAGATATAAGAACACATATTTGTAAACAGCGGAAAAACAAGAACTTTTATTTCATAAAAGCAAATACGTGTTACAACAACATCACCATAATTGTCTTACATCCTTTCCAAAAACATAACATAACATAACACTTTCATAATCTGTCTTGATTACATTATTTTAAAGAAGCATAAATAAAACATAGATGAACTGCAAAAGCCCCATAGTGGATTGTCCAAAGCCATAGTTTCAAACGAAAGGGTCCAAGCAATACATTTCTCTTCTTCAAGCTGGATGTTATGACCGGTCAAGCTGCTGTGTTCCCTCCCTATGGACCTGGGGGGGAACGGAAGAAAAGAAGACGAAAGAAAAGTAGAGTCAGACATAAAGCCTAAGTAAGTCTAGTACTATTTTGTCTATGAATAAAGAACTGGGTATGATAAGTATAAACAAGAAGTGGGCAAGCACTATAAACTTGGTTAAGTTGTCTAGGGTCGAATATACTATCGTACCCCATGTTAATCTCTGAACCCATATAAACTAGTTCCTAACTGGCACCCCATAATCAGGGTGATGTGATCCATTCAATGATGATCGGCTCCTACTCGCATAATTACATGTGTCTTACGGCCCCCGATGTCGTAGATACCTATGCTGGTCCCACCATGGGGTGTATCAAGTCCCATGGCAGCGGCCCGACACAACCTTAGAATGCACAGGTATGCTACTGGTGCCCAGTGCTTTATTTTTCTGCGCCGGAGTGTGTGCACGCCCGCACCCCGTTAGAACCTACACTGCTACACCACCGCCGTCGATTTGACCTCTTACAATCAGCCCAGTAATCGTGCCCCACCCTGCCTAGTTTTAGGGTATCATGATACACCTTATAGGGTTACTGCTGAAAAGGTTCCCCCGTTACTAGGTTTTCTATCTCTAGCCAACATGCTAAGTTGGTTAAGTGTTTCTAACCTAACCCCCACCAGTTCGTTTAGTTTAGCATGTTCCATTTTGATTAAGTCTTTAGTTCACTTAATCCTAACAATCCTGACTCAGCCTTAATTGTCTTATTAAGGCCCTGACCTCTCACATTAGACAGGTATTGTTGTGGCTGCCTGTTGCCGGTTGGTTCCGGGCAGTCTTACGCCACAACTTAGTCTAACCTCGGGTCCTTATTGGGCTCCATGTTTAACCTCCCACATTGGATAGGTATTGTTGTGACTACTGGACAGCCGGGCGGTTCCGGGCAGGTTTACATCACAACTCAATCCAACCTCGGGTTAAACACATCGTATTTTCTACATTTACATATTTTGTCTTTCTTCTTTATTTATATGTAAATATTTGCGGCCGATTATTAAGTTAATGGTGTAAAGGTTACACCAATCATGGGCCCAACCCATACTTGAATTTGGGCCCTTCTACTTTATATATATATTTTTTTTTGATGCAAAAAGGTAGTGAATCGCTAGATTCACGCCTTCATTCATTCATTAAGCATTAAACTAGTACAACGTGTTCAGCATACATGGCCTTCTACTTTATATTTTCATTTATTAATTAATTTAGCCCAACGTTATTTTCCCCCGTTTAATATGTTCGTTATTATGCTGGGCTTAACCTTTTTAAGCCCAACTTAGCCATGCGAAAAAGGGGAGGCTTAAAGCGTGATTACATACACAAAAAGGGGATTGTGAGCGCATGAACTTGCAATGTGACGTTGGAACTACAAAATAGAAACTGGTGTACTTGCATAGTAGTAACATATACTTTGATCATAAAAGCATAAGTGACATGAATCAAACCATGTAAACTTGTAGTTAAGTTAAGAATATCACTATTAACACATGGGCTTAACTACAACATGAACCTATATTTTTATTTAGGCATAATGTCAAACATAAGCATGGCATAAATATTTCTAACATAAGCATGGCATAATGTCAAACATAAGCATGGCATAAATATTTCTAACATAAGCATGGCATAAGTATAGTTAAACTTGTTCACATAACTATGGCATAAATTAAATCATGATTTTTACTTTAGTCATGCAAACTTGCAAAAAGGGATTTTTGAACCTAACCTAGCTATGTACCACATATGTCATCATATAATTCTTATTAACAATTCCAATTATGAAAATTATCAATCATAGCCTAGTCATATTCATAAGCTTGCAAATAGGTTTTCTAGTACAAAAGCATGGCTTAATACATGATGCCAAATTTTCAACATAATTTCATATGGGTTATGATAATCCAAACTTATTCCAATTACTTCACAAAAATGATGTTTGTATAAAAATACACATTATGATGGCATAATAGCAAAGCCCCAAACTTGCATGAATTTCAATCAATCAACTACATACATGTAGCTTCAACATAAATTACATATTTTGCGAATATCCAAACGTCATACTTGCATAAAACTACCGCATGTAGTTTTTCATAACATAATTCAAGAACGTCCAAACGTATACAATATTCCAACGCACAAATATGAATTATTTTATCGCCACAAATCAAGTATACATATCAACACAATTATTTGTTCATACCAAAATAATACTCTACTTACAATCGTTGCGGCGAATTCTCTAATTTAGGAATTTAGAGATGCGACTCCTTTTGACGTAGGCGTTGATTTGATTTGCTTGAATTGCTTTAGGCTTTAGAATTTTCCTCCTAATCTTCTCTCCAATTTGGTGGCTACTCCTAGACGCTCCTCAGCAACATGGCGGCTTTGTTCTTATTTTTGAATGAATAGATTAGGGTTAGTCTAGGGTTGTTTTTATAGAGGTAATGAACTGATTAGGGCCATTGATGTTGCTAGGATTGATCGTAGCCATTCATTCGATAGAGAGACCAATTAGAGCTTGCCACCTAGCCCTAATGACAAAGCAGACCACAGAAAATCGGCCAAACACAGACCTGGCCAGCCAGGTTGGACTGGGCTCGACTTGGCTCTGGACCAGGTCGACACCCCTGTCGACAGCCCTGTCGACAAGCCTGTCGACCTGGTTAGACCAGGTCGACAGCCCAGTCGACCTGGGTGCGTCAGGCGGGCCTTTCCCCGCCCTGGCCCATCGGGCCCCACTTCGGAATTTTTAATTGTTTTATTCTGTTTGAATTCTTAATTTAATTTAAAAACTTCCGAAGGCCATATCTTCTTCATACGGACTCCGTTTTTCGAAAAATCGGACTCTATTTCGCGTATTTTTCCGAGACGAACGCAATGGCGTATCCCGTTTCCCTTAGTTCTTTGATTTGAGTTTGATTATACTTTAATTTGTGAATTTCACAGTTATAGAAATTCGCGGGGTGTTACATTCTCCCCCACTTAAAAGGATTTCGTCCCCGAAATCTTCAAGTTATGAGGAATGTATATCCTAACATCCAATCATCCATCTACTCATCCATCAAACACGAGCATCCATTGTCCTTAAAAGACTTCTAATGCTTCATGATCATATGCGAAGTGTGTGTATATGTACTTATCTAATGCAAAATCTGGCGGTCTACTGATTCAGTTGACCTCCTTAATGCGAATTATGTAAGTGCCATGAATCCATTATGTATGCAAATTTTCCTATTCATGATTCTACATGAGTGCACAATCATTCAATACAAATGCAGCATCCACATGACAACATATTAAAATTCAACCATGTACGAATGCAAACATATATGCATATGCAATATGAAGTGACTGAGCCGATCTAAAACCTAGATTGTGTGTGTATATGCAACCACGAGCAACCACTAGCAATCACCTGCAACCACTTGCAACCATCATCCATAACATGTTTCAACTACATGTTTTCATCCAAAGGGTTTCTACCTAAAAGATAAGGTCGAGGAAATATACCTAAAAAGATAGATAAAAGCGCAACTTAAGGAAAATGAAAGATCAAGGATGTACCCTCGAACAGAAAAGGGTAGGCTGTACGGATTCTAGCTTCAGTTTCCCAAGTCGCGTCTCCCTCGGCGTCGCTCCACTGAACTTTAACGAGCTTGACTTCGCGGTTGCGTAGCTTCTTCACTTCCGTTCCTAAGATGCGGGTTGGAACTTTTCTTATGGTTGCTTCGCGTTCCACTTCGGCCTCTTCGAAGATATTTGGCTCTACCACTTCAGCAGACTCATGTAGACATTTTCGAAGATGTGAAACGTGAAAAACGTTGTGGACTCCAGCCAATTTCTCGGGTAGCTCTAATCTATAGGCCATATTCCCAATTTTCTCGATGATACGGAATGGCCCTACGAATCTTGGCGCTAGCTTTCCTGTGGTTCCAAAACGAACAACATTTCTTAGTGGTGATACCTTGAGAAAAACTCTGTCTCCAACCTCAAATCCAAGGTCGGTCCTTCTCTTGTCGGCATAGGACTTTTGTCTATCTTGGGCCGTCTTCATCCTTCTTCGTATTAAGTCTACTTTCCCTGAAGTCTCTCGGATCATATCTGGTTCAAGTATGAGCTTATCAGTAGACTCCCACCAACAAGTGGGCGATCGGCACGGTCTCCCATACAAAGCTTCGAAGGGCGCCATTCCGATGGTTGCTTGATAGCTGTTGTTGTAGGCAAATTCCACCAAAGGAAGGTGGTCTTCCCATGTCCCTCCGAAGTCAAGGACGCATAGTCTTAGAAGGTCTTCCAAAACTCTGTTCACTCTCTCTGTTTGGCCGTCGGTTTGGGGATGATAGGCTGTGCTCAAGCATAACTGCGTTCCTACTGCTTCTTGCAGACTCCGCCAAAACTCACTGGTGAAAATGGGGTCTCGGTCACTAACAATGCTAGATGGTATTCCATGGAGTCGAACGATTTCCTTAAGGTAAAGTGATGCTAGGGATGAGGCAGTTCTTTTACTTTTGACAGGTAAAAAGTGGGCGCTTTTAGTAAGCCTATCCACTATTACCCAAATGCTAGTGTTGCCTCTCCTAGACCTAGGCAGCCCATCGATGAAGTCCATTGAGATGCTATCCCACTTCCAATGCGGGACCTCCAGAGGATGTAGTAGTCCGCCAGGCTTTTTCTGTTCCGCCTTAACCTGTTGGCACACCATACACTTAGAAACGAACTCTGCCACGTCCTTTTTCATGCCGTTCCAGAAGAAAGTCCTTTTTATGTCTTTGTACATTTTATCTCTGCCTGGGTGTATCGTCATCTTGGAGTGATGTGCTTCCTCGAGAACCTTCTTTATTAAATCCTTTGTCTGTGGGATGCATAGTCTTCCGTCTCGCCTTAGCAAACCCTTATCGTCGATGGAGTATCTGTTGAGGTGACTTGAAGTCTCACCCCTAATTAGCCTATCAATTATTTCCACAAGCTGAGGGTCTTCGCGTTGTGCTATCCCTACTGAATCCACTAAGGTTGGGCGCACTTCGAGAGATGCTAGCAAGCCTGGTACGAAATCGGAGGAGGGCCTAAAGTCGAAACTGGCTATAAACTCTAGGCTTTGTCTTTCAACAAACAACGGGCTTAGGGTCAATTTCTTTCGGCTCAACGCGTCTGATACTACGTTGCCTTTGCCCGGAGTGTAGGAGATTTCGAAATCGTACGAGGCAAGAAACTCCATCCACCTTTGTTGCCTCAAGTTAAGATCCTTCTACGAGAAAAGATATTTCAACGATTTATGGTCAGTGTAAAGTTCGAACCTCTCACCTAGGAGATAGTGTCGCCAAAACTTGAGTGCAAAGACGATGGCGGCTAACTCAAGATCGTGGGTCGGGTAGTTCTTTTCGTGCACTTTCAACTGCCTCCCGCCATAAGCTACTACCCTTCCTTCTTGCATTAAGACGACGCCTAGCCCTGTCCCACATGCATCCGTATAAACAGTGAACATCTTGCTCCTATCTGGCAGCGTCAAAACTGGGGCTGTTGTAAGAGCCCTTTTCAGTCGTTGGAAAGCAAACTCGCAATCCAAGTCCCAATTGAATACTAGATTCTTCTTGGTTAATTTCGTGAGCGGAGCTGAGATTTTCGCAAAATCCCTTATGAATTTTCGATAGAAACCTGCTAGTCCTAGAAAGCTTCGGACCTCAGTTGCATTCCTTGGTATCTTCCAATCCTGTACCGCTACTACCTTCGCAGGGTCCACTGCTAACCCTCGTTTGGATACTATGTGCCCAAGGAACCTCACCTCTTCTCTCCAAAAGTGGCATTTGGAGAATTTGGCTTTTAGTTGATGGACTCGCAAAGTTTCCATAATTGCCCTTAAGTGCTGAGCATGTTCCTCTTCACTCTTTGAGAAGATAAGGATATCATCTACGAAGACCACTACGAATTTGTTGAGGAAATCTCTAAATACCCTACTCATCAGGTCCACGAAATAAGCAGGTGCATTTGTCAAGCCGAAAGGCATGACAAGCCATTCAAAGAAGCCGTCTGGGGTTCTGAACGCCGTTTTATCGATGCTATCTTCAGCCACCCTTAGCTGATGAAAACCGGTTGCTAAATCGAGTTGGGAGAAAACAGACGCTCCTACAAGCTGGTCAAATAAATCATCAATTCTAGGGAGAGGGTGCCTATTCTTTTTCGTTAGCTTGTTGAGCTCTCTATAGTCAACACATAGACGGAGTGAACCATCCGCCTTTGTAGCGAACACCACTGGAGCGCCCCATTCTGAAATGCTTCTCCTAATGAACCCCTTTTCTAGAAGCTCTTTAATCTGTTTACTGAGCTCTTTCCTTTCTCGTGGAGCCATGTGCCTAACGGGCAACGCAACGGGCTTTGCATTATCTACAAGATATATGCGGAAGTCTATTTCCCGCTTCGGAGGCAAGCCCTTCACCTCCTCGAAGACATCCGGATATTCCCGGACCACTCTAACTGATTGCAAATTTTCAACAGAGGCATCTAGCGATTCAAGATAACTAAGCATAACCGCATACGAGGGATTACAAGAAATTTTCAAAGTATTACCGAGCTGGGTTAGGAGCCTAACAACCCTTTTCTCACAATCAAGGATGGCCCCATTACTGGATAGCCAATCCATACCCAAAATCAAACCATAAACCGAAAAGCCCAAAACAAAGGCACTACATTGAAATTCTACACTTAGAATGGAAATTTTCAATCCCAAACAGATCATAGACAAATGAGCTGGGCCCCCAATTGGGTTTGAAACAATTAAGGGGTCCTCTACCATACTAGTTTTTAGGTGCAGAGATTCTACTAAAGCAGACGAGATAAAGGAGTGTGATGCGCCAGAATCAAATAAAGTGCGAACGGGGTGATCATAAAGATAAACTACACTTTCTACAGAAGTATTTATACCTCGCTGTTGCAGAGGTGGCGCTTCCAGCACATTAACCTGTGCCCCTGGGGTGGATCCAGCCCCCTGCCCCTGCCCTCGTTTCTTTGGGCAGTCCTTAGCCCTGTGGCCTGTCTGACCGCAAGAAAAGCACCCACCATTCTCCTTGGCCTTCTTTTTCCGGCAGTCCTTTACTAAGTGCCCCACTTTGCCACAGAAATTACACTTCCTCTTCTCTTTGTTGCCTTTCCCGCCTTTCTTAAAGTCTGTCTTCTTAGGCTGCAAACCCTCTTTCTTCCCTTGAGAGCTTTCTGCCTTTGTCTCCTTCTTGCCCTTATCCTCTTCATTCAGCAATGCCATTTGCACCAATCTTTCATACGTGGCTCCCATGGGTATATGGGTCATGGCCAAACTGTGTAATGGCTCATTCAACCCTTTGACGAAACGGAGAGCCTTCTTGTGCGGGGTGTTGACTAGGTCAAGCCCAAACCTAGCCAGCTCATCGAACTGATTCACATACTCTCTGACTGTCTTGTCCCCTTGCTTAAGAAATAAGAATTTTTCCAACTGCAAACTTCTTTCCGCATCTGAGAGAAATTTGGTCTCAAACCTTGCCCTAAAGTCCTCCCATGTCTCCACTGGTCTTTCAGCATTAGTGACTTCCCACCAGTAGGAAGCCTCGCCCTTCAATAGCCACACCGCCAATTGTACTTTTTGTCTATCTTCCACCTCAAAGATGATGAATAGGTCCTCCGTTTCTTTCATCCAATTTCTAGCTGCCACGAAGGACTCAGTTCCATGGAAATCCCTTCCTCCCATAGCTTTAAAATCTTTACATATCTTAGCAAATGTGTTTCCCCGTGGAGGAGGTGGAGGAAAAGGTGCTGCTGCAGCTGGATGATTTCCTGCAGCTGGGGGAGGAGGAACGGTAGGACCTGGCTGAGTGGCTCTTGCTTTTAAGAACCGTCTAAACCAACCAGGTATCGGCACCCCTTCAGGCAAGTTAAGATCTTCGGACATGCTGAAACAAAAAGGATAGATTTAAAACGAAGGATAAGAGATAGTACCTATGGCTTTGGGGAGTGGACTTTGCCTTTTTAAAATAAAATAATTTTTCTTTTAAAAATGCTTCTTTAAATTTCCTTTTTGAAAATAATTTTTTCAAAACTTTTTATCTTATCTGGTAAACCTATGCTCTGATACCAAGTGAAACACCCCACCTCCATTAGGGTCACTCTCAAGGGGAATGCCCTAATTTTGGTGGAGGTTTATAAGTATAAGTCACAGATATACAAGACAGATATAAGAACACATATTTGAAAACAGCGGAAAAACAAGAACTTTTATTTCATAAAAGCAAATACGTGTTACAACAACATCACCATAATTGTCTTACATCCTTTCCAAAAACATAACATAACATAACACTTTCATAATCTGTCTTGATTACATTATTTTAAAGAAGCATAAATAAAACATAGATGAACTGCAAAAGCCCCATAGTGGATTGTCCAAAGCCATAGTTTCAAACGAAAGGGTCCAAGCAATACATTTCTCTTCTTCAAGCTGGATGTTAAGACCGGTCAAGCTGCTGTGTTCCCTCCCTGTGGACCTGGGAGGGGGGGGGAACGGAAGAAAAGAAGACGAAAGAAAAGTAGAGTCAGACATAAAGCCTGAGTAAGTCTAGTACTATTTTGTCTATGAATAAAGAACTGGGTATGATAATTATAAACAAGAAGTGGGCAAGCACTATAAACTTGGTTAAGTTGTCTAGGGTCGAATATACTATCGTACCCCATGTTAATCTCTGAACCCATATAAACTAGTTCCTAACTGGCACCCCATAATCAGGGTGATGTGATCCATTCAATGATGATCGGCTCCTACTCGCATAATTACATGTGTCTTACGGCCCCCGATGTCGTAGTTACCTATGCTGGTCCAACCATGGGGTGTATCAAGTCCCATGGCAGCGGCCCGACACAACCTTAGAATGCACAGGTATGCTACTGGTGCCCAGTGCTTTATTTTTCTGCGCCGGAGTGTGTGCACGCCCGCACCCCGTTAGAACCTACACTGCTACACCACCGCCGTCGATTTGACCTCTTACAATCAGCCCAGTAATCGTTCCCCACCCTGCCTAGTTTCAGGGTATCATGATACACCTTATAGGGTTACTGCTGAAAAGGGTCCCCCGTTACTAGGTTTTCTATCTCTAGCCAACATGCTAAGTTGGTTAAGTGTTTCTAACCTAACCCCCACCAGTTCGTTTAGTTTAGCATGTTCCATTTTGATTAAGTCTTTAGTTCACTTAATCCTAACAATCCTGACTCAGCCTTAATTGTCTTATTAAGGCCCTGACCTCTCACATTAGACAGGTATTGTTGTGGCTGCCTGTTGCCGGTTGGTTCCGGGCAGTCTTACGCCACAACTCAGTCTAACCTCGGGTCCTTATTGGGCTCCATGTTTAACCTCCCACATTGGATAGGTATTGTTGTGAATACTGGACAGCCGGGCGGTTCCGGGCAGGTTTACATCACAACTCAATCCAACCTCGGGTTAAACACATCGTATTTTCTACATTTACATATTTTGTCTTTCTTCTTTATTTATATGTAAATATTTGCGGCCCATTATTAAGTTAATGGTGTAAAGGTTACACCAATCATGGGCCCAACCCATACTTGAATTTGGGCCCTTCTACTTTATATTTTCATTTATTAATTAATTTAGCCCAACGTTATTTTCCCCCGTTTAATATGTTCGTTATTATGCTAGGCTTAACCTTTTTAAGCCCAACTTAGCCATGCGAAAAAGGGGAGGCTTAAAGCGTGATTACATACACAAAAAGGGGATTGTGAGCGCATGAACTTGCAATGTGACGTTGGAACTACAAAATAGAAACTGGTGTACTTGCATAGTAGTAGCATATACTTTGATCATAAAAGCATAAGTGACATGAATCAAACCATGTAAACTTGTAGTTAAGTTAAGAATATCACTATTAACACATGGGCTTAACTACAACATGAACCTATATTTTTATTTAGGCATAATGTCAAACATAAGCATGGCATAAATATTTCTAACATAAGCATGGCATAATGTCAAACATAAGCATGGCATAAATATTTCTAACATAAGCATGGCATAAGTATAGTTAAACTTGTTCACATAACTATGGCATAAATGAAATCATGATTTTTACTTTAGTCATGCAAACTTGCAAAAAGGGATTTTTGAACCTAACCTAGCTATGTACCACATATGTCATCATATAATTCTTATTAACAATTCCAATTATGAAAATTATCAATCATAGCCTAGTCATATTCATAAGCTTGCAAATAGGTTTTCTAGTACAAAAGCATGGCTTAATACATGATGCCAAATTTTCAACATAATTTCATATGGGTTAGGATAATCCAAACTTATTCCAATTACTTCACAAAAATGATGTTTGTATAAAAATACACATTATGATGGCATAATAGCAAAGCCCCAAACTTGCATGAATTTCAATCAATCAACTACATACATGTAGCTTCAACATAAATTGCATATTTTGCGAATATCCAAACGTCATACTTGCATAAAACTACCGCATGTAGTTTTTCATAACATAATTCAAGAACGTCCAAACGTATACAATATTCCAACGCACAAATATGAATTATTTTATCGCCACAAATCAAGTATACATATCAACACAATTATTTGTTCATACCAAAATAATACTCTACTTACAATCGTTGCGGCGAATTCTCTAATTTAGGAATTTAGAGATGCGACTCCTTTTGACGTAGGCGTTGATTTGATTTGCTTGAATTGCTTTAGGCTTTAGAATTTTCCTCCTAATCTTCTCTCCAATTTGGTGGCTACTCCTAGACGCTCCTCAGCAACATGGCGGCTTTGTTCTTATTTTTTAATGAATAGATTAGGGTTAGTCTAGGGTTGTTTTTATAGAGGTAATGAACCGATTAGGGCCATTGATGTTGCTAGGATTGATCGTAGCCATTCATTCGATAGAGAGACCAATTAGAGCTTGCCACCTAGCCCTAATGACAAAGCAGACCACAGAAAATCGGCCAAACACAGACCTGGCCAGCCAGGTTGGACTGGGCTCGACCTGGCTCTGGACCAGGTCGACACCCCTGTCGACAGCCCTGTCGACAGGCCTGTCGACCTGGTTAGACCAGGTCGACAGCCCAGTCGACCTGGGTGCGTCAGCCGGGCCTTTCCCCGCCCTGGCCCATCGGGCCCCACTTCGGAATTTTTAATTGTTTTATTCTGTTTGAATTCTAAATTTAATTTAAAAACTTCCGAAGGCCATATCTTCTTCATACGGACTCCGTTTTTCGAAAACTCGAAATCTATTTCGCGTATTTTTCCGAGACGAACGCAATGGCGTATCCCGATTCCCTTAGTCCTTTGATTTGAGTTTGATTATACTTTAATTTGTGAATTTCACAGTTATAGAAATTCGCGGGGTGTTACAGGTTTGGAGAATTGGGGGTTCGTGGTTCCTGGATCGCGTGAGGATAGAGGGGAAGGGAGGAGGACGGTGGCAGCTCGGACGGGGAGGCGCGATGGGAGGCGAGGCCCCCGGCGGTGGCGCGGTTGTGGGAGGCGCAGGCTTCGACGGGATTTCGTTTTTTTTATTTCGATTTCAACAGGTCAACGAGGGAGGGTTAGTGGAAGAGATAAAGGAGGGGTGAGGTGTAATTTAAGTTATACAATAATTTAATTATTAATTTTAATCTCTATATAGTTGACTTTTCGTTCGAACTCGGAATTGGGCCCAATGACTGTCGTCCCTAGCGTAATACCCCCACTTCGAACACAATGGGATATGTATCGTAAGCCAACTCAGCCGTTTCGATATGTTTTTCTCAAAATCAAATTATAAATCAGTATATATTTAATTTTAACGCACATTTCAAATTACCGAGGTCACATATGAACTCTAAAAATTCCAGAAAAATATTTTCTGCCATCGTATCGACGATACGGTCCTAACAAAACTAATTTCGTCGAATTCTGAGACCGTTTGAAAAATGGCCAAATTCTGGTTGACGAAATTCAAAATTTAATTACCAAACGCGTTTAATTGTGCCACGCTCACATATTAGCTCCAAAAATTCTGAAACTTGGAACCTAGCAATAATTTGACGTCCCGGACCCAACAAAAGTGGTTTCGTCGAATTTCGAGGTCGTTTGCAAAATGGCTATTTTTAAGGGTTAAATATATATTTAAAATACCTTTAAATGTACACAGCCTTGTATATACAGCCCTACGACTATTTTAAAATGTCGGCCGAGCCCTAACATTTACTCTACACTGTGACGGTCATGTTCTCCACTTCCGTTTGAGAGATTTTGTCAAACAGAGTTAAATTTTCTAGGGTCGTCCCTGCTGTACTTTAAATTGAATTATATATATTTAGTCAAAATTCACTAAATTCGCCAAATTAAAATTTTTACATTGGTTCAGATTTTCCGGGTCGTTACATTGACCAGCCACCGACCCCCCTTGCACCCCCTTCCTCCGACGAACCCGCAGCCCCCTCCTCAGGTCAACACACAAGAAACTCTCCTCCGTCTTCAATAAACCATAGTGAGTATTTATTTTCACGATTATTTATCAAATTTCTTTGCTGATTAAAACTGAATTTCTTTGATGTTAAAACCGAATTTCTTTGATGTTAAAACTGAATTTCTTTGATGAAAAAAATTAGATTTTTATTATGTGAAAGATTCGATTTTAATTAAGAAAAGATACGATTTTTAATTCATAAAAGATTAGATTTTTATGAGGATAAAAATATGATTTTTATTTATGTAGGGTAATAAAAATATAATATTTATATGTAAAGTAGCTTTGTAAAAGTATAATTTTTATGTGATGTAGAGAATAAAAATATGATTTTTATATAATGAAACGAATTAAAAATGTGATTTTTATAGCGATGAAATAAAAATTTGATCTTTATATATAAAGTAGAAATATAAAAATATAATTTTTATATAGAATGAAGCGTCGAAAATATATATGAAGAAGAAATAAAAATATGATTTTTATTTATTAGAATGAAGTGATAAAAATATAATTTTTATTATAAACAGCGGGAAAAGGACTGCATTGGAACTTCAAACAGATCAAGATTGGGGATTTGATTGTTTGGTGAAATGGAATTGATTTGATTGATATATGTATGTCGTGGGCCATTATTAGACCGGGGATAAGGCTAGGCCTTGTTCCATTTCTAGTATCGTGCTGTTATGCCGCCGAAATTTTCTAAAATATGTTGGAAAAATAAAAATATCATTTTATTTGATCAATGAATAAAATAAAATATTCATATACAAATCAGACGATTTGTTTATGTACACCCATTTGACTGATATTGATTGTCACGTTAAATTTTACACATCGCCCAACTGCACAAATAATATTCAGTGTTTGTTGATTGAAACCCCACACGGCTATTGGGATGATATACGACATACACCAGTCCCAATAATTAGTTGTATGTGGATCGATAGGTTGACAGACAGTTGTGTTGTGCACTTTGGATGATGGTTGATTATTTATCATTGCTGATATATGCATGTGTAGTATGGAAATCCATAGAAATTAAATCTATGGTAATTGATTGGGCCTCATTCCAGTTTCGAAATAGAATATTTGAAATAGAAATATTTGAATAGAAATATTTGAAAACAAATATGTGAAAAGAAATATTTGAAATAGAAATATTTGAGTAGAAATATTTGAAAACAAATATTTGAAAAGAAATATTTGAAATAGAAATATTTGAAATAGAATTATTTGAAAAGAAATATTTGAATAGAATATTTGAAATAGAAATATATGAAGCCGTGTCGATTAGATTTGCGCCATTTTGACGCGAGCGATATTTATATCGATTTTATTCGTTTTATAACGAATATTGAAAAGGAAGTGATTTCAAAATATAATGTTTTGAAAATATTATCACTTATATGTTAATGAAATGGAATATTCAATTTTGATTTGAAATTGAATATGAAGTTGAACACCGTTTTGAAAACGAATTTAAAACGATTTGTAAAATACGTTTTGAAAGGAAATCGACGAAATATATATAACATATATATTATATATATTTAATGGCCTGAATAGAACGCGCCGTGCTGCGGCAGTTCGTGAATTTCGACCATTGACTTCGAATTGACGTTACGAGAGATCCGACCGTCGGATTCTCCTGAAACCGGGACCTTTGGGTTCGTATCGAAAAGAGCTTTCTAATGAATAATAGAAATTTGATATCTAACGGTTGGATTTGGAGATACGTCCAAATCAAATTCAGAAAAGGTCGTTGTAAGTGCAGTTCGGTGGCGGTTATTGGAAATCGACTGTACGGGCCTTAATAAAATAATTAAAAATATCTATAATTTGTGTAAAATCATAATACGTGAATTGGAAAGGACTAGGATGAAAAATTCCCTATTTGAAAAGATAAAAAGATACTTTTATCGAAATGAACTAGTTATGAACAAGAATTATAATCCAATATTTTTAAATAAATAAATTGGATTGGAAATGGTTTTAAAAATAACCAGAATTTCTAATATATGAATTGGAATGGAATTGAATCGAAATTATCTTCGGGATATTTCGATGTTGGATTTCGTGATTATACAGATATGGTTATGGAAATTTGAAAGATAAGCCGATTCAGAGCCTTGTATTTAATATCGAATGGTATTTTGGGTTCGTCGTGAATGGTGTCTTAAATAACACTGTTCTTGAACCCAGTTTAGAAAAGAATAAACCTTTTAATTAAGATTTAGTGAAATTGTCCAGTTAGTTAGTATTTAATTGGAAATGAATTTAGATTGGTTTTCGGGTTTATCGTGAGCGGTGTTTTGAATAACCCCTGTTCTTTAACCCTATTAACAATGGGATGTGATTTTGGGTTTATCATGAACCGTGTTTTAAATAACATTGGTTCTTTAACCCAGTTAAAGATTAAAATTAAGTGAAGTTTTAATGAATCTTTAATTAGATTGAAATGATCAAAAATGTAGTGTCACCGGTTTTGCTCCAAGCGATAGTTAAATCTTTAATTAGATTTAAACGTGAAATGGTAATTAAATTTACCGATAACACCGTGGTGTTAGATATGAAGTATTACCAGTTTTTCTTCAAGGGATGAATAGGTTGGGATTGGGAAATTAAAGCAAATAATTACTTCGGTAAGGATCGCTAATCCCGACTAGTTTGAAAAACCATAATATGGTTTGAAATGATATTCATAGGAAGATTAAAGAATAGATTTTAAAGAATTTATCTTTGATAAAATTAATGGGAACCTTTCCCCTAGTGGTTTTAATAAAAGAATATTCTGAATTGGAATGAGGCGTATGATGCGTTTGTGTAACATTTGTTTGTAATATACGCGAGTTATTCGGAAAGACCGGGTTTATCCCATTCTAAATAACTGTTACGACGATACGCCGAAGACAAAGACGGTGGTTGAAGATCGGAGATCTTCACATCGTTTGGATGGTTACTGATGATCTTGATTGGGTTGTACACCCAAGAGGAGGGAATCCGTTGGTAATCGTTCAGACGTACTTGGAGATCGACGGATTTGCGAGTAAAGAGCCTCCGGTTTCGTTCAGACCCAGAACGAACTTGTATGGACGGTGTGTATGACATTGGATTTTGCTCTGTGTTGATTGATCTCTATCAAATATACATCTGCCTGGTGAAGGAGAATTTATTCTCTTACTTCACCCTTCTATGAGACGCACGGGATCAGAGGCTGTATATGGATAGACATCAGTCGCGTGTAGTGGATTGTCGGTGTGGCATGCCTAAGTGGCAATTGATCAAGGCTTCTATTGAAAAGCAAAGTCTTGTGTTTGATGATCAAAGCACGGCCCATGTGGCATCGGTTTGTGTAGCATTGATTCGCGAGCCTCACACCCCGGTATGAACAAAAAAGGGAGAAGGATCCAGGGAGAGCATGCGTCTATTTCTAGTTAGAGGTGGTGTCGGTGCTTAAACAGGCCGACATTTATATTATTTTCACCTACGTGGTTGTTGCTGTTGCGAGGCGCCTCGGATATGGAGTCATTTGGCTCATTTACGCCCCATAGGGTGGGGAGACGTATTGTTCAGGGTTTAATTTTGATCCACATCGAGTGGACCGGCCCTGTGGCTCCAAGGGCTCACCTGTGTCTGGGTCCTGAGACACGGACTAGAGCGTCTCGAATTCGGCGAGGATCTTACCCCTTTCCTCGGTTCATAGAAGGAAACCCAATTTCCAATATGAGTTTTGCGGTTTCAATTGTAAACCTATATATGGCGACATAGTGGTATGGGGCATTCATGCCTCCTATGATTGATACTTATGATTAAAATTGTTTTTGACACTATACACTTATAGTACAATCAAAATAATCTGTTTTAAACGTATCAAGCATTCTTTGGCTATTATAAGGTAAAAACCCTATCCTCTGGCTTGCGTTGCATTGTGTAATGGGACCTGGGTCTTATAATAGCTTCATTGTTCTTTATTTAGCATTGCGGTGTTTGTTATATGCACTGGTATTCTTGGGGTAAAAACCCGTTTCGTGTTATACTGCGTGGTCCTTGGATTTACCGAACTTTAAAACAAGAATTAATAACTGTTTTAGTTCTCACACCAGTCACATGACTGACCTTGAGTTTATTGTTTTAACCTAAGCTGTGGGTGCCCCTATTTTCCGTACGGGCAGCTAATAGTTTTGGTTTTGCAGATTTTTATTCACAGAATCCTGGTTTTTGGCTGAAGTGATATTTGGAAAGCTCTGTATCCGTGTATTTCTTTCAGTTATGTGTTGTATTATTTTTCCGTTGCGGTATTGTAATTTAACTCTAATGTTTATCAAATGTATAATATTTGTTTATACTCAGTATATTCTTGTATTCTGATGGAATTGTTGTAATATGCAATGATATGTTCTTCTGTTTGTGTTCTGATTCGTCTTGTCCTCACGGTAATCCGGGCTTTCCTTACCGGGGAAGTTATGGGTTATCACAGATATGGATAAATACGACAAGGCACTCGAGGCAATGCCCAGGGTAGGATTCTACCAATTGCACTCCCGGACCGGTGGTAACGCATAGCAGCCACTACTGCCCACCTCGGAACACACTCCCATAATCAAAAAGGGCCCTAAATCATCATCATAGTCATATAAATAGTATCGGAGAAGTGCGTCCGATCAAAGGTGCTACCTCAGTTAGTCGCCGTACAGCTCCTGTTTTTGTCATTTCAATTCTGACCTGAAGGTCAAGGCTATTTCGTCATCGTTCATCTTCTTCGATTCAATAATCGACTCCAAGTCATTATATACATTCTGGATACATCATAACGTTCACAGTTGTCAAAGTGGTATCGACACTGACAGAGAGTATGCCTTATGTCGACTCTGGTCTCTTTAACAACCAACGCTTACAAATTTCACATGGTTGGTTCTTTTACATTCACAAAGGTTCGTTTCATATCAAAATATCATATTTTGTTCGAACCAAATTTATATTCAAAATGTAGAATATAATTTCATATCAACACATCATAATCATACCAAGCCGATTATATTCTAAACTAGAATGTTTCATTTCATTATATTATAGTCATATAATATTTCAAAATCGACTTATATTCAAATAGAATATATTTCCTCTCGAAGATTTCATATTATTCCAAAACGACTAATGTATTAATTCCCTTCATATTCAAATATAATGTATATATACTTTTATAACCCATTTCTATCCCTTAGGGAAATTTTTACATTCAAGTAGAATATAATTCACCTTTCATATTTGAAATCGGTTTAGAAATTGATTCATCATAAAAGAGGATATAACTTTTATCTCAACTCCATTTTGAACCCAGGATTTAAATCCGGACATTTCCATTCGGAACAAAATTTACACTTTATAAAATGCAATTATGAAAAGTCGAAGCTTCTAAAAACTTTATATAAAATAATATATGTATAGAATACATGAGTTAAAATAGGATAAATAAGTTTAAAACACTATATAAATAAATTTAAAAGTCTACTAGATAGTTTAGATAAAAGAATATAAGTAAAATTTTGTTATAATAAAATAGTTATAGATAAAAGTTTAATAAACAAATTTTGAAGAAAGGATAGTTATTGAAATCAAAGAGTGTAAAAATATATATATGAAAATTCTTTAACTAAAATCGATTCTTTCTTCCAAACTTCAATACTCGAATCTAACTCCAGTCTTAATGGAGTTGCCTAGCCCAAAGGACTTGTTTCAAAAATCCCATTTCAACCCATATTTTAAATTCAAGGATTTAAAACCGTAGTTGTATTAAGTTTAAAACAACTCTGAGTATTCTCGATTTTTCCTTTCTATTCCAATATTGAATTCAATAAGAATTTATTAAATTCGAGTCTACCCAATCCTTGAAAATCCCAAATTGTATAAACCCCTTTTTTCCTTTAACATTTCGACTTCACTTTGGGAAATTTTCTTAATCATTCAAATAGTACCCAAGATTCAGATTTCAAGGAAGAATAAATCTTATCGACACCAATACATTTCCTTTAAATGTATTTTCCATCAAAAATAGAATTTCATATATTAAAATAATTTAACCAACCGATATCCACATATATAATTTGCTACCCTATGGCCAAGTGATTTAAATTGAATTCCTCGATATTCTGGGATGGATCTATCATTTCAATCCAAATCAGGGTCATAGATATTTATCATTTCAATCCGCGTCCTTAATTCATTTTAAATCGATCAATCCCGGGTTGATTCGATGCCCGCAACATCAAAGTTAAATGGGATTGATCGTCATGATGAACATACAACATACATATACTGAATAAAGGGGCATTCCAATGCTAATATAAATTCGTCGATCAAATCAAACGAAGGCATTCATCACAACCATCTAATTCAAATGGTAAGTATTAAACATTTCACTGATTAACAAGCGTCAGGGTTTTAACTAGAGTTAAATTAAATAGAATAACTAGTTATCAACTTAATTTTCTTAGATTCACACTTGCATGTCAGTTTTAAACAACACATCAACAATCAAACACAGCCATGCAACCAATTTATTTCATAATTTAATTCAATAAATATGGGGGATAATTCAGTATTTCGTAAGTGAGAAAATCACACACCTTCGGGTTCTTAGTTGATTGAACGCCCAATTATAGACCAAAATTTTTCTGTCTCCAAACACAGCTAAACCAGACTCAGATCGGCCGCAATTCCGCCGCGATCCGAACGCAATAAACCGCACGTCAATCCGAGGTCGTATGAAGAAGTTATTCTTGTTTTACCGTTGGAATTAAATATATATAAAATAAATAAAAATGTACTCCTCACCAACAAACTCATGACACGTCAGCCCCGCTGAGACGACCCGAACTTCCCCGTGAAGTAAAGCGCGGATTGAATTGAGAACACAACAAAATAGAACACAGACGATAGAATATTTAATTGCTATTACAACAATTAACATCAGAATACAGGAATATATAGAGTCTTAACAAATAATATACATTTGACAAATATCAGAGATTCAAATACAATACTGCAGCGGAAAAATAATACATAACACAACTGAAAAGAATACACGGATACAGAGCTTTCCGAGTATGGTTCCAGCTGTTAATCAGGACCCTATGGAATATAAATCTGCAAAACCAAAACTACTAGCTGCCCGTGCGGAAAATAGGGGCACCCAGAGTTTAGGTTAAAACAATAAACTCCAGGTCAGTCATGTGACTGGTGTGAGAACTAAAACAGTTATTTAAAACTTTACTTTAAATCAGAGTAATTCAAGGGACCATGCCGTATAACACGGAACGGGTTTCCTCCCAAGAATACCAGTGCATCAAATAAACAGCGCAATGCTAAATAAAGGAAAATGAAGCTATTATAAGACCCAGGTCCCATCACACAATGCAACACAAACCAGAGGATAGGGTTTTACCTTATAATAGCCAAAGAATGCTTGATATGTTTAAAACAAATCATTTTGATATACTCTAAGTGCATAGTGCCAAAACAATTTCAAATCATAAGTATCAATCGTAGGCGGCATGAATGACCCATACCACTATGTCGCCATATATAAGTTTACAATCAAAATCGCAAGGTGTCGTATTGAAAATTGGATTTCCATCTGTGAACCGAGGCTAGGGGCAAGATCCTCACCGCTTCGAGACGCTCTAGTCCGGGCCTCAGGTCAGAGCTCGAGTGACCTTTGGATCCTCAGGTTCGGTCCACCGATGTGGATTAAACTTAAACCCTGGACACTGCGTTTCCCCACCCTATGGGGCGTTAATGAGTCCACTGACTCCATCGGTTCGAGAACGACCGATAAATCCAAGGCGCCTCGCATTCCAACAACCACATAAGTGAAATGTCAGCCAGTTCAAGCACTGACACCACTTCTAACTAGAAGAAAACGCATGCCCTCCCTGGGTCCTTCTCCCGTTTTGGTTCAAGACGAGGTGTGAGGCTCGCGAATCAATGATATACACAAAGCTACGCCACACAAGGCCGTGCTTTGATCATCAACCACAAGACTTTGCTTTTCAACAGAAGCCTTGATCATTTGCCACTTAGGCATGCCACACAGGCAGTCCGGTCCATGCGACTGATGTTTATCGATATACAACCTCTGATTCGAGCAACTCAGAGAGGGATGAAGTAAGAGAATAAATTCTCCTTCTCCAGGCAGATGTATATTTAATAAAATCCAATCAACACAGCGCAAAATCCAATGTCAGACACACCGACCATTTACAAGTCCGTTCTGGGTCTGAACGAAACCGGAGGAACCTTATTCCTCGCATATCCATCGATCTCCAAGCACGTCTGGACGATCACCAACTGTTTCTCTCCTCTTGGGTGTACTGCCCAATCAAGATCATCAGTAATTATCCAGACGATGTGAAGACCTCCGGTCTTCAACCACCATCTCCATCTTCGACATATCGCCGAAACAGTTATTCAGAATGGGTATAACCCGGCCTTTCTGAATAACTCGCGTATATAATAAACAAGTGTTACACAAACACAACATACGCCTCATTCCAATTCAGAATATACTTTTATTCAAATATTCACATCATTTGGGAAAGGTTCCCATTAATCTTATCAAAGATAAATTCTTTTAAATTTATTCTTTAATCTTCCTTTGTTTATCATTTCAATCAAATTAAAGATTCATTAAAACTTCAATTCAGTTTTAATCCCCAAAATCAATTCCTTCTTTTAACTGGGTTAAAGAACTAGTGTCCTTTAAAACACCGTTCACGGTAAATCCAAAATCTCATTCCATTAATTATGGAATCTTCATGGAAAACAAATCAATATATATAGTCGATATGAACTTCCATATCCAACCAATAATATAAATGGAATAACGGCAAAGCCTTTTAAATTCCATATGTATTAACGGTCTTCTTCCACAGAAGCTTACTTCGATTATTACCGAATCGAATTCCATTCCATTCCAATATATCTATTGGAAAACTCTGGTTATTTTAAATCCATTTCAAATCCCATTTCTTTATTTAAACCACTGGATTTATATTCTAGTTTATAACTAGTTCATTTCGATAAAAATCTATTTTTATCTTTCGAATATGGAATTTTTCATCCCAACTCTTTGCAAATCATTTATTTTGATTTTACACAAATTATTGATATTTTTAATAATTTTATCAAGGCCCGTACATTCGATTTCCAACAACGGCCATCGAACTGCATCCATAGCGACCTTTTCCAAATTTGATTTGGACATAACTCCAAATCCAACCGTTAGATTTCAAATCAGTTATATTCGTTGAAAAGCTCTTTTCGATACGAACCCAACGGTTCCGGTTTGAGGAGAATCCGACGGTCGGATCTCCCGTAACATCAATACGAAGTCAGTGGTCGAAATTCGCGAACGGTCGCTGCGCGGCGCGTTCTATTCAAACCGTTATATATATATATATATATATATATATATATATGTATATATATATATATATGTATGTATATATTTCCGTGCAAAACGTATTTATATAAATTTGTTTTCAAAACGATTCCAAATTCTATTTCAGTTTTCAATCAAAATTGAATATTTCACATCATTATATATAAATGATAATATTTTCAAAATATTTGATTTTGAAATCATTTCCTTTTCGATATTCGTTATAATAATGAATAAAATCGATATAAATATCGTTCACGTTCAAATAACGCATATCCAACCACTACGGCTTCATTCATTTCAATATTTCGTGTCCATCAAAAATCGGACATCAAAATCAGCTTTATTTCTTTATAGAATATTAGTTAAAAATATTCGTTATTCGAAAATATTCCTATTTCAAATATTTTCTATATTTTTCCATATTTCTATTTCAAAATATTCTATATTTTCCAAACTGGAATGAGGCCCAAACAATTACCGTAGCTTTTATTTCTATGGATTTCCATACAACACGTGTATATAGCTACAGTGATAAACACTCATCCATCATCCAACGTGCACCATTCAACTGTATAAGCATCACTGTAAATAATTGACGCTTATAACAGCCTGTCGACCAATCGATCGACATACAACCAAACAGTCGGGATTAGTGTACGTCAATTTCATCCCAACACCCGTGTGGGGTTTCAATCAATCAAACACGCATTTTATTTGTGCAGTTGGGCGATGTGTAAAATTTATCGTCCCAATCCATATCAGTCAAATGGGTGTACATTAACAAATCGTTTTGATTTGTTAAATGAATATTTATTTTATTCATTATCCAATAAAAACTATATTTTTATTTTTCTAACATATTTTAGAAAATTTCGGCGGCATAACGGCGCTATACTAGAAACGGGATAAGGCCTAGCCTTGTCCCCTATCTAATAATGGCCCAACCATACCCATATCAATCAAATCACTTTCGTTATTCAAACCACAAAATTTTGGAGTAAAGTCTAACCTAGCCTTACTCCTTCGCCTTATAACGGCGCACGTCTAATCCTAACCAATTTATCGATTCGATTTTTCACACCACAAACCACATTCAAACCAAATCAACCAAACCACAAATCAAACAAACAAGTCCATGGTCTGTGGACGATGGTTTCGGGTGCTACTAAACACCGTCTGCATCCTAGTATATATTTCTAACTAGAAAAGAAGATAAAGTGAGGAGTTCTCACCTTGGGTTTCCAATCCGCCAGTCCTTATCATTGCTCAGATTCGCTGGTTTGATTTTAGCCAGTTCCATCGTAATCTGTTTCATGCGGTATACATTAAAAATCACATTTTTATTTCACTATTCAATATATAAAAATCAAATTTTTATTTCTCTATTCAATATATAAAAATCAAATTTTTATTTCGCTATTCATATAAGAAATATTTTTATTTTCCTATCGCTATACATATAAGAAATATTTTATTTTCCTATCGCTATACATATAAGAAATATTTTATTTTCCTATCGCTATACATATAAGAAATAATTTATTTTTCTATAAACAAAAATCATATCTTTCCTTGCCATTCATGTAACAAAACCCGTATTTTTACACCGCTACTTCATATGTGAAAATCATATTTTATTTTGATACTATATATATGAAAATCATATCTTTAATTCAAGCATTATATTTTTGAATCAATGTTATTTTATTTTTCAAAGATCCATTCTATTTTATTTTTCAAAAATCAATTCTTTTTCAAAACTATATATAAGTAAATCATATTTTTCTATTTCAAAACTATGTTATATTTATCCTCAAAAATCAAGCTATTTTATATTTAAAACAATATGCTACTTATATTTATATTTTCAAAAAAAAACAACAAATTCTTTTATAAACAAAACATTGCTATTTTCTATTTTATAAAAATCAATTCTATATATATATATATATTTCAAATTTTGAAAACAATGTATTTAATTGTAAATCTGAAAAACAAGCCAAAAATGCTCACTGTTCTTTTTCTGAAGCCGTAAGAACCCATCGCCAGCTGGAGAAGCCCCTTTCGTAGCGCCGTACCGGTGGACGGAGGTGGATCGGCCACTGCCACTTTGAAGCCCGTCGTTCACGCCACCACTGCCAGGAAGCACGCGCCATCCGCTGGTCCAGCTTGCCAGGAAAAGGAGCTCGAACGGCATGGTTTTGCGCTCGAAATACTCGCCCATTTCTTGATGATTCTCGATCAAACCCGTTCGAATCAGAGGAGCTCGTGTTGCTCTTCAATTTCCATTTGGAAATTTCGTTAATTGTTGGTTGTGGAGGGCGATAACGGAGGAGGAAGGTGGGAGCTGGTTTATCGTCGGTTTTAGAAGAGGGAGGCGCGGTTTTATTGGAGCGTTGACTACGATGGATTAAATGGTAGGGTCTGACTAGGTTTTAGAGTATATATAATATAATTATTTTATTAGTTAATTCATTAATTTGTTCTATTTCATCCGAACTCCGAATCGAACCCAACGACTGTCGCCCCTAGCTAATTACCCCCATTCTGAACACAATGGGATATGTTTCGTAAGCCAGTTCGGCTGTTTCGATAGGTTTTCTCAAAGTCAAATTATAAATCAGTGTATATTCTATTTTAAAAGCGCATTTCAATTTACCGGGGGCACATACGGACCCCGAAAATTTCAGAAAAATTATTTCTAGCTTTGTATCGACGATACGGTCCTAACAAAACTAATTTCGTCAAATTCTGAGACCGTTTGAAAAATGGCCATTTTCCAGTCGATTAAATTCAACTGAAACTGGTCAAACGCGTTTACGTGTGCCACGCTCACATATTGATTCAGAAAATTTTGCAAATTTGCATCTAGCAATAAATCGACATTCCGGATCCAACAAAAGTGGTTTCGTCAAAATCCGAGGTCGTTTGCAAAATGGATATTTTTAAGGGCTATATATATATTTAAACTATATAAATAAATATATATATATTCCATAGCGACTATTTTAAATCTTCAACTGGCCATAACTTCTAATTTATATTACGAAATTTCAGTTTTTCACATTCGTTGGGAAGATACTGTTAAACAGAGTTATATATTTCTGGGTCGTCCCAATTCTGATTTAAAACGAATTCTATATATTAAATTGAAATTCAAAATCGAAATTTCAAACTACCGCGCCATTTCAGGCTCGTTATATAATTCAAAATAAATTATATATTTTATTTTCGATTCAAATAAATTTTTTGTCGTTTTTATTTAAAATATACCATTTTAAATAATCAAAATTCGCTAAAATAGCCATAATAAAAAATTTAGATTGGCTCAAAATTTCCAGGTTGTTACAATCTCCCCCACTTAAAATCTTTTCGTCCTCGAAGAGGAACGAAGCTGAAATTTGTTTTCTAATCAATTCAACTTTCATTGCTTTCGTTACGGCTTAAGTTCTTCAACTTTTCAGTTTCTAAGAACTTTTCAAAATTTTCAAAAAATTTGGCTAACACCCTAAATTTTCGAAAAATTTAGCCATAACCTCCCCTGCACCTGGAGCATCAGGATATTTCAAATAGCCTCCCATGGCCCTCACCAATCAATGGTGGTATAAAAAGAAAAAGAAAAAGCCAAGCGGCTAGCCGATACGGCTCATAAAATCATCATCACCCAAACAAAACAGTAAATGTATTAAACATGTACCTATTTGTGGGGCATACAATTTTACTCCTTTGTTTTAGCCTCCTGCTATGACCTATTCAATTCATACAAGCATGTACATATATGCAAATTCAAGAAATTCTCACGTTAGTCCAATATTTGGTATATTTGGCAAAGTTGGCCTTACATGCATATATTAGTTAATTTAGTCACAAATAATCACACAACACAACCAGTAGTCAATTAGTTGATTAGTGTTTCAAACACATAATTTTGATACATATTCAAAAATCACATTTTTGATGCCAAATCACAACAAATAAGCCCTATCTAGTTTTGGTTCTCACACCAGTCTGATGGAAATATATAGAAATCACACCTTCGAAACACGAACATAAATACTGATGATAATGCATTAACCATCAGTATCACCTCCGGGCAACTAGAGAGTGTCGCTATATCTATCCAATATATTAAAACTTCGAATATACGTTTGCAAGGCGTATACGCAAATTCTTTATATACTGGATTGTCCACATTCAATATAAATAAGATATCCAAATACGAATAATTGGATTAAATTTTCCAAACAAATTTGGTTTTCAATTTTTATTTTCAAAAGCAACACTCTTTCGACTCGTTCTAGGACGCTACTGATCCCATCTCAAACGAGCCATCCTCATTGGATATTACTAATCCAATCTCTGATGAATTCTTTCATTTGGTTCTAAAGTGTCTTGTTCTCGAGCTTTGTAAACCAAAGCTCTGATACCACGCTGAGACGACCCGAACTTCCCCGTGAAGGAAAGCGCGGATTGAATTGAGAACACGACAAAATAGAACACAGACGATAGAATATTTAATTGCTATTACAATAATTAACATCAGAATACGGGAATATACAGAGTCTTAACAAATAATATACATTTGACAAATATCAGAGATTCAAATACAATACTGCAGCGGAAAAATAATACATAACACAACTGAAAAGAATACACGGATACAGAGCTTTCCGAGTATGGTTCCAGCTATTAATCAGGACCCTGTGGAATATAAATCTGCAAAACCAAAACTACTAGCTGCCCGTGCGGAAAATAGGGGCACCCAGAGTTTAGGTTAAAACAATAAACTCCAGGTCAATCATTTGACTGCTGTGAGAACTAAAACAGTTATTTAAAACTTTACTTTAAATCAGAGTAATTCAAGGGACCAAGCCGTATAACACGGAACGGGTTTCGTCCCAAGAATACCAGTGCATCAAATAAACAGCGCAATGCTAAATAAAGGAAAATGAAGCTATTATAAGACCCAGGTCCCATCACACAATGCAACACAAACCAGAGGATAGGGTTTTACCTTATAATATTCAAAGAATGCTTGATACGTTTAAAACAAATCATTTTGATATACTCTAAGTGCATAGTGCCAAAACAATTTCAAATCATAAGTATCAATCGTAGGCGGCATGAATGACCCATACAACTATGTCGCCATATATAAGTTTACAATCAAAACCGCAAGGTGTCGTATTGGAAATTGGATTTCCATCTGTGAACCGAGGCTAGGGGCAAGATCCTCACCGCTTCGAGACGCTCTAGTCCGGGCCTCAGGTCAGAGCTTGAGTGACCTTTGGATCCTCAGTGTCGGTCCACCGATGTGGATTAAACTTAAACCCTGGACACTGCGTTTCCCCACCCTATGGGGCGTTAATGAGTCCACTGACTCCATCGGCTCGAGAACGACCGATAAATCCGAGGCGCCTCGCATTCCAACAACCACATAAGTGAAATGTCTGCCAGTTCAAGCACTGACACCACTTCTAACTAGAAGAAAACGCATGCCCTCCCTGGGTCCGTATCCCGTTTTGGTTCACGCCGAGGTGTGAGGCTCGCGAATCAACGATATACACAAAGCTACGCCACACAAGGCCGTGCTTTGATCATCAACCACAAGACTTTGCTTTTCAACAGAAGCCTTGATCATTTGCCACTTAGGCATGCCACACAGGAAGTCTGCTCCATGCGACTGAAGTTTATCGATATACAACCTCTGATCCGAGCAACTCAGAGAGGGATGAAGTAAGAGAATAAATTCTCCTTCTCCAGGCAGATGTATATTTAATAAAAGCCAATCAACACAGCGCAAAATCCAATGTCAGACACACCGACCATTTACAAGTCCGTTCTGGGTCTGAACGAAACCGGAGGAACCTTATTCCTCGCATATGCATCGATCTCCAAGCACGTCTGGACGATCACCAACTGTTTCTCTCCTCTTGGGTGTACTGCCCAATCAAGATCATCAGTAATAATCCAGACGATGTGAAGACCTCCGGTCTTCAACCACCATCTCCATCTTCGACATATCGCCGAAACAGTTATTCCGAATGGGTATAACCCGGCCTTTCTGAATAACTCGCGTATATAATAAACAAGTGTTACACAAACACAACATACGCCTCATTCCAATTCAGAATATCCTTTTATTCAAATATTCACATCATTTGGGAAAGGTTCCCATTAATCTTATCAAAGATAAATTCTTTTAAATTTATTCTTTAATCTTCCTTTGTTTATCATTTCAATCAAATTAAAGATTCATTAAAACTTCAATTCAGTTTTAATCCCCAAAATCAATTCCTGCTTTTAACTGGGTTAAAGAACTAGTGTCCTTTAAAACACCATTCACGGTAAACCCAAAATCACATTCCATTAATTATGGAATCTTCATGGAAAACAAATCAATATATATAGTCGATATGAACTTCCATATCCAACCAATAATATAGATGGAATAACGGCAAAGCCTTTTAAATTCCATATGTATTAACGGTCTTCTTCCATAGAAGCTCACTTCGATTATTACCGAATCGAATTCCATTCCATTCCAATTTATCTATTGGAAAACTCTGGTTATTTTAAATCCATTTCAAATCCCATTTCTTTATTTAAACCACTGGATTTATATTCTAGTTTATACCTAGTTCATTTCGATAAAAATCTATTTTTATCTTTCGAATACGGAATTTTTCATCCCAACTCTTTGCAAATCATTTATTTTGATTTTACACAAATTATTGATATTTTTAATAATTTTATCAAGGCCCGTACAGTCGATTTCCAACAACGGCCATCGAACTGCATCCATAGCGACCTTTTCCAAATTTGATTTGGACATAACTCCAAATCCAACCGTTAGATTTCAAATCAGTTATATTCGTTGAAAAGCTCTTTTCGATACGAACCCAACGGTTCCGGTTTGAGGAGAATCCGACGGTCGGATCTCCCGTAACATCAATACGAAGTCAATGGTCGAAATTCGCGAACGGTCGCTGCGTGGCGCGTTCTATTCAAACCATTATATATATAATATATATATATATATATTTCCGTGCAAAACATATTTATATAAATTTGTTTTCAAAACGATTCCAACTTCTATTTCAGTTTTCAATCAAAATTGAATATTTCACATCATTATATATAAATGATAATATTTTCAAAATATTTGATTTTGAAATCATTTCCTTTTCGATATTCGTTATAATAACGAATAAAATCGATATAAATATCGTTCATGTTCAAATAACGCATATCCAACCACTACGGCTTCATTCATTTCAATATTTCGTGTCCATCAAAAATCGGACATCAAAATCAGCTTTATTTCTTTATAGAATATTAGTTAAAAATATTCGTTATTCGAAAATATTCTTATTTCAAATATTTTATATATTTTTCCACATTTCTATTTCAAAATATTCTATATTTTCCAAACTGGAATGAGGCCCAAACAATTACCATAGCTTTTATTTCTATGGATTTCCATACAACACATGTATATAGCTACAGTGATAAACACTCATCCATCATCCAACGTGCACCATTCAACTGTATAAGCATCACTGTAAATAATTGAAGCTTATAACAGCCTGTTGACCAATAGATCGACATACAACCAAACAGTCGGGATTAGTGTACGTCAATTTCATCCCAACACCTGTGTGGGGTTTCAATCAATCAAACACGCATTTTATTTGTGCAGTTGGGCGATGTGTAAAATTTATCGTCCCAATCCATATCAGTCAAATGGGTGTACATTAACAAATCGTTTTGATTTGTTAAATGAATATTTATTTTATTCATTATCCAATAAAAATGATATTTTTATTTTTCTAACATATTTTAGAAAATTTCGGCGGCATAACGGCGCTATAATAGAAACGGGATAAGGCCTTGCCTTGTCCCCGGTCTAATAATAGCACAACCATACCCATATCAATCAAATCACTTTCGTTATTCAAACCACAAAATTTTGGAGTAAGGTCTAACCTAGCCTTACTCCTTCGCCTTATAACGGCGCACGTCTAATCCTAACCAATTTATCGATTCGATTTTTCACACCACAAACCACATTCAAACCAAATCAACCAAACCACAAATCAAACAAAAAAGTCCATAGTCTGTGGACGATGGTGTCGGGTGCTACTAAACACCGTCTGCATCCTAGTATATATTTCTAACTAGAAAAGAAGATAAAGTGAGGAGTCATCACCTTGGGTTTCCACTCCGCCAGTCCTTATCATTGCTCAGATTCGCTGGTTTGATTTTAGCCAGTTCCATCGTAATCTGTTTCATGCGGTATACATTAAAAATCACATTTTTATTTCGCTATTCAATATATAAAAATCAAAATTTTATTTCGCTATTCAATATATAAAAATCAAATTTTTATTTCGCTATTCATATAAGAAATATTTTTATTTTCCTATCGCTATACATATAAGAAATATTTTATTTTCCTATCGCTATACATATAAGAAATATTTTATTTTTCTAGAAACAAAAATCATATCTTTCCTTGCCATTCATTTAACAAAACCCGTATTTTTACACCGCTACTTCATATGTAAAAATAATATTTTATTTTGATACTGTATATATGAAAATCATATCTTTAATTCAAGCATTATATTTTTGAATCAATGTTATTTTATTTTTCAAAGATCCATTCTATTTTATTTTTCAAAAATCAATTCTTTTTCAAAACTATATATAAGTAAATCATATTTTTCTATTTCAAAACTATGTTATATTTATCCTCAAAAATCAAGCTATTTTATATTTAAAACAATATGCTACTTATATTTATATTTTCAAAAAAAACAACAAATTCTTTTATAAACAAAACATTGCTATTTTCTATTTTATAGAAATCAATTCTATATATATATTTCAAATTTTGAAAACAATGTATTTAATTGTAAATCTGAAAAACAAGCCAAAAATGCTCACTGTTCTTTTTCTGAAGCCGTAAGAACCCATCGCCAGCTGGAGAAGCCCCTTTCGCAGCGCCGTACAGGTGGCCGGAGGTGGATCGGCCACTGCCACTTTGAAGCCCGTCGTTCACGCCACCACTGCTAGGAAGCGCGCGCCATCCGCTGGTCCAGCTTGTCAGGAAAAGTAGCTCGAACGGCGTGGTTTTGAGCTCGAAATACTCGCCCATTTCTTGATGATTCTCGATCAAACCCGTTCAAATCAGAGGAGCTCGTGTTGCTCTTCAATTTCCATTTGGAAATTTCGTTAATTGTTGGTTGTGGAGGGCGATAACGGAGGAGGAAGGTGGAAGCTGGTTTATCGTCGGTTTTAGAAGAGGGAGGCGCGGTTTTATTTGAGCGTTGACCACGATGGATTAAATGGTAGGGTGTGACTAGGTTTTAGAGTATATATAATATAATTATTTTATTATTTAATTCATTAATTTGTTCTATTTCATCCGAACTCCGAATCGAACCCAACGACTGTCGCCCCTAGCTAATTACCCCCATTCTGAACACAATGGAATATGTTTCGTAAGCCAGTTCGGCTGTTTCGATAGGTTTTCTCAAAGTCAAATTATAAATCAGTGTATATTATATTTTAAACACGCATTTCAATTTACCGGGGGCACATAAGGACCCCGAAAATTTCAGAAAAATTATTTCTAGCTTCGTGTCGACGATACGGTCCTAACAAAACTAATTTCGTCAAATTCTGAGACCGTTGGAAAAATGGCCATTTTCCAGTCGATTAAATTCAACTAAAACTGGTCAAACGCCTTTACGTGTGCCACACTCACATATTGATTCAGAAAATTCTGCAAATTTGCATCTAGCAATAAATCGACATTCTGGATCCAACAAAAGTGGTTTCGTCGAAATCCGAGGTCGTTTGCAAAATGGCTATTTTTAAGGGATATATATATATTTAAACTATATAAATAAATATATATATTCCATAGCGACTATTTTAAATCTTCAACTGGCCATAACTTTTAATTTATATTATGAAATTTTAGTTTTTCACATTCGTTGGGAAGATACTGTTAAACAGAGTTATATATTTCTGGGTCGTCCCAATTCTGATTTAAAACGAATTCTATATATTAAATTGAAATTCAAAATCGAAATTTCAAACTACCACGCCATTTCAGGATCGTTATATAATTCAGAATAAATTATATATTTTATTTTCGATTCAAATAAATTTTTCGTCGTTTTTATTTATAATATACCATTTTAAATAATCAAAATTCGCTAAAATAGCCAAAATAAAAATTTTAAATTGGCTCAGAATTTCCGGGTTGTTACACCCCCTTTACTTTTTCCCGCTCATGCTCTCTCTCAGCTATAGGAAACCAATGAAATGAAACCCAATTTGCACCAAACTTTGACCGCCTATTTCTCTTGACTCCGGCCACTTCAAGACCTGCAACCACCTCCAAATCGAAGCTCATACCGAGCCGCTTCCACCCGTACCAAAGTTGCCATCTCCAGTCACCTATTCTGCCTCCGGCGGCGTTAGCCCGAAATGGAAAAATCAACCATAAAACCCAAATTCCTGGTGATATACTCAACAATAAACACTCCGGTTGCCTTCGTTCGACTCCTGCCCGAACACTCTAAAAACCCATATCATAAATTCTCCGATTAACTCGCAAATCAGAAAACCCCAAATTTTGGTCTTAGGGTTTTGAAAATCTGGAGTTTGACCGAGTTTTCTGGCAAATCCGTGCACTGCATGTCGAATTGAACTACACCAGAAGCTTCGTATCATTGAGGGCTTCGAATTGATATATAATTTGCTATAGTTTGGAGAGATTTGAGTTTTAAAGCTTGGATTTTTATTTCTAGGGTTTTGAAAATATTGGTTTCTGCCATTGAAGATAAAATTCGACAGATAGAAAAGTATACATGAATGAAAAGTGAGATGGTGAAGTGGATATAGAATTCTATTTATATATAAAGAAGGCCCAAACACTAGAAATACCCAATTATCCATTTACATTGATCTCGTTCACATTTTCTCTCGTACGAGCAAATGGTAAGTCGGATTGTAACGCAAATTGGAATCCTACCATAATTCGTACGAGCAAATGGTAATTCAATTTGGATTTTCATTAAATTCAAATTTAAACCAAATTATAAATTCAATAAATTTTTATAACTGAATTTCACACATTTTTAAATCTTAATTTGATTATTTGAGTTCTGATTTGAATTTCAGTTATAATCCAACGACCTAAAATTCCACCATTTCAAATTTAAATTTAAATTCCACTTTTAAATTAACCCACTCAAATTAATTTAATTATTTAAATATTAAAATTCCAAATTGCAACCATCCTAAGTATAACTGAATATAAATCTATTTGTACTCAATTCAACCAAATCATCAACATTAAAATTAACAAAAAAATTTGATTTTCCCTAACATATTCCAATTTATTTATTTAAATTGAAATTTAAATATACTGAAAATTATGGGATGTTACATTCTCCCCCACTTAAAATCTTTTCGTCCTCGAATAGAGAACAAGATAAGGTATTAAACAAGTCATACATTCAAATCCATACTTATAAAATAACATTTATAAAGTAAGTTATATAGTTGTAAAATATCATAAAATTTTCTAACTTCCGAAATCACGGAAAATTTCGGCAGCATCTCCTTTGTACGGAGAGGTACGGAAAATCACAACATATATAAAATTCAAATATACATCTCATCATTCAATGAGGCATCCCAAAAAGGGGAAAGACACCATATATAGGTGACCACAAAACTATATAACTCACATACGTACCTTCTTAGCGTATATTTGCATTTCTATTTACCTTAACATTTAGCATTTAGCGCAAGCGAGCTCCGAGGCGCAACACGACTTCCCTACACATGTTACATACTCACATGTACATGAGAATCAAACATATATACAATATATAGCAATTTTATACAACTTAGACAACATATATTGAATATTTCAACTACAAAACCCAGATATTCATAACAGGCCAGCGAACAAATTTGAGTTTAAAAACCCTTAGATGATCGAATTTGACTAAGACACACTAGGAAAAAGTTGTAGCATTTCTTTCAGGCTTTCCACATTGTCTAGATTCGTTGAATTCGGATAATTCGTTGAAAATTTATGGCTATTTTAGTGAAGGCGAACAGCTCAGCCCATACACTGAAAAATGCAGATCTGAGTTGTTCAACCCAGTTTTTAACCCCTTAGACATCAGAATTTGACTCAGTAATTTACGAAAAGTTTTATTTTACAGTCAGGCCTTTTCGAATTGTACTCGCACATTAAAATCCGATGTTCCGTTAGGGAGTTATGGTCAGAACAATATAGGTATATGCTTCAGATTTTTATTTTCTGCGCACACGACTACGACTAAAATTTGAATTTCAGCTCAGTAACATGAAAATTCCGATATGGCACCATTAACTAAAGTTTTAGTTCATGTTCTAAGGTTTCCATATTGTCCTGAATCGTCGAATTCCGATTAGCCATTCAAAAGTTATGACAATTTTACTTCAGCTTATCAATTATTTCAGGTTTTTGCATAATTATCGATTTATTTTATTTAGAGTTTCGAACTTGGATTTTAAATTTTTAACCAAGCTTAACTATCTAGAATAGGTTATCGCTCCATTTAGCATATAATACTTTTTACCCTTTCATTTGCTTTCCTTCACTCACTCGATCCTTTGCATCCACCTCATAATCCAAGAAATGAATTTTCATTAAATTTCATAATTCATTCTAATATATTTTCTATTCGCTTCTTGTTTATTCCGAGCATTAAATCCCCAATTGAACTTGAAGTTATTTGTAATAACTTAAATCTCTTGATATTAATCCAACTTCATTCCATATCGTTCCGGGCATTAAATTCTAACTGAAACTCGAAAGTTCTTGCTATTCAACCAACTTGGTGATATTAAGTCATATATTCATGAACATGAGTCAAGTTGTCAAATTTCATGACTCAAATTTTTCTAAGTACTTAATTTCCATCTCATCTTTATAATGTCTTTTAAGTAACTCTTATTGAATCAATTAATGTGACTCACCTAAGTTTAGCCTTATCTCATATTTCATTTACTAATCCCATTTAAAATGGTTATTACTTCGACACCCATATACGAAGTTTTTCATTGAATTTGGTTTCAATTATTCTTATTTCTTTCATTTATCTCAAATCACTCTCTCATTCCTACGCTATATTCAAATTTCTCGTTCGTTTCATTAATGCTAAATCATTATTCATTCAACCCTTTTCCTATTCTCTTATTCTATTTTCAACCTCACATAAAGTTTATTGCATTTACTCAATCTACTTATTCGACTTTCAGGTCATGAATTAGGTTAAAGACAGTTTACATTCATATTTACATTCGATATATTGACCAAAAGAGGTTTAATCCATTCAGATTTTACGTCTTCATTCACCTGTACACTAATGCATCTTTTACTTTCTTTGTTTAGTTTATCGACCACTCACATTTCATTAATAACACAAATTCCTTTAAATTCCTTCTCGAATAACTTAATATCTTATTAATTAGCCACGCCATGAGTTATCACCATTTTTACATAACCTAATCCTCCAATCAATCCTGGTTGACTTAAGTTGAATTTATTTCGCGGTTAATTAAAATTCCTTCTAACACCCTTATTAACCAAAGTTGGGATTTGTTTCCCTTATTATCACCCATATTTAAGAATTCTGTGATGCCCCCTTAGTTCTTAAGTCCATTCCATAATTTCCTAGTCTAAAACTCCAATGAATGTGGAAAATTAAATCTTGAATCGATGTAGTTAGTTAGGATGAACTTAAACACTTCATTCTGGGGTCATAAACTAAAATTTAAAATAATCTAAGTACTTATACTATTTTATAGAAAGACATGCCATAAAAAATTTAAACCCAAATCTTTAATTACCAAAACAGGGAATTTTAAAAGCATGTTAAATTTTAATTTAAACTTTAAATAACATATCCTAATACCTTTATATAAAATTTATATCATATGGAATTAAATTTAAAATTCTTTTCAAACTAGAAATGAAAGTACGAAGTGGTCTCCCCCACTCAAACGCTTCAGAATAAACGTCGATAATGCATGCACTCATTATCAACATCGTTTCTAAGGTCCAAGAAGGGATTATACCCACTTTGAAAAATCCTTAAAACCATTTCTTTTCGATTATATCTATAATATGATATTGTTTAAAACTTTGGCAAAACTATTTCCAAAGATACCCAGGATCAAGTTTCAAGTTCATTTCTATTCCAATCACATACCTTTTACGCCCAATTATACCTACAGGTGTTCCATTTCAAATATATTCTAGAAACATTAAATTTTCCTTATTATAATTATTATCTAATCAAACATAATAGGTAATAACTTAACATTACCACCTACTAAAACAAATACATACATACTTGAACCAATAATATATATTTGATATATTTTAAAATATAATCGAAACCATATTATATCGATCATTCTGTTCGAATATTTAGAGATCCCTATCGATTTTATGGCATCCCATATATCGACCAGAATCCATAAATATTCAACAGAACAACTCAACATAATATAAACCAATTTATATCAAAATACAAGTGTGCGCTCTCATATCACTCAAACTCATTCTAGGGCGTTTCTAACCCCATCTCTAATGAGTTAATTCCCAACAGAGCCAAGGTTATCGCTAACCATTGCTCTGGTACCAAATGTAACGACCCATATTTATTGACCGTTCAAATCGACAATAACCCACACATGTCGAACCAAACAAATCGCAAATATAGGCAGTTATTGGGAAAAGAAGAAAAAGAAGAAAGAAGAGAAAAACAATAACAGAGTTCTCACAGTGGAAGGACGACATATAATAAATAACTAACAATTGAAATACATATATTTGTCTATACCATACAACGATTATCAGAGTTACATATATAGATCTCTATATAGTACATCGGAAATAAAATGCAGCGGAAATACTTATATATAGTAGATATATACCAAATCTTCATCTTCATCCCCCAAGCTATTGAAATCTTCGCAAACTGCAACATCTGCTGTCCCGAGCGTATTGCATAAAAAGGAAAACACAACAAACACTCGGATCAGCACTTAATCATCTCATATTAGTCAAATCAAAATACGAAATAACATCAGTGTCACGGGTACAGTAACTCAAGAGATGTTACAGGATTTTCCATCTCTCAAGGATCCGTTAAAGTAATACATACATAGTATAATACGCTGTTATGATAGTGTCTACTCAGTAAAGTATAAATACTTAAAATAGCATAAGCAGGATTACATTTTTACCCTTACACCGTTTATAATACCGTAGTCTATACAGTACCGTAAACCCATTATAAACGATAGCATCAGAGGGCACTCCATAATTACGATACAAATCAAAATCGTATGGGGCTCGATATGGATAATTATGACAAGGCACTCGAGCCAATGCCCAGGGTAGGAGTCTACGAATTGCACTCCCGGACCAGTGGTAATGGATAGCAACCACTACCGTCCACTTCGAAACACACTCCCATAATCAAAAATGGCACTAAATCATCATCATAGTCATATAAATAGTATCGGAGGAGTGTGTCCGATCAAAGGTGCTACCTCAGTTAGTCACGGTATAGCTCCTGTTTTAGTCATTTCAATTCTGACCCGAAGGTCAGGGCTATTTCGTCACCGTTCATCTTCTTCGATTCAATAATCGCCTCCAAGTCATTACACTCATTCTGGATACGTCATAACGTTCACAGTTGTCAAAGTGGTATCGACACTGACAGAGAGTATGCCTTATGTCGACTTAGGTCTCTTTAACTATCATCGCTTACAAATTTCACATCGGTTGGTTCTTTTACATTCACAAATGTTCGTTTCATATAAAAATATCATATTGTGTTCGAACCAAATTTATACTCAAAAATGTAGAATATAATTTCATATCAACACATCATAATCACACCAAGCCGATTATATTCTAAACTAGAATTTTTCATTTCATTATTTTATAATCACATAATATTTCAAAATCGACTTATATTCAAATAGAATATATTTCCTCTCGAAGATTCCATATTATTCCAAAGCGAATTAGGTTTGAAATCCCTTCATATTCAAATAGAATGTATATATACTTTTATAACCCATTTCTATCCCTTAGGGAAATTTTTACATTCAAGTAGAATATAATTCACCTTTCATATTTGAAATCGGTTTAGAAATTGAGTCATCATAAAAGAGGATATAGCTTTTATCTCAACTCCATTTTGAACCCAGAATTTAAATCCAGACATTTCCATTCGGAAGAAATTTACACTTTATAAAATGTAATTATTAAAAGTAGAAGCTTCTAAAACCTTTATATAAAATAATATATGTATAGAATATAAGAGTTAAAATAGGATAAATAAGTTTAAAACACTATATATATAAATTTAGAAGTTTACTAGAAAGTTTAGATAAAAGAATACAAGTAAAATTTTGTTATAATAAAATAGTTATAGATAAAAGTTTAATAAATAAATTTTGAAGAAAGGATAGTTATTGAAATCAAACAGTGTAAAAATATATATATGAAAATTCTTTAACTAAAATCGATTCTTTCTTCCGAACTTCAATACTCGAATCTAACTCCAGTCTCAATGGAGTTGCCTAGCCCAAAGGACTTGTTTCAAAAATCCCATTTCAACCCATATTTTAAATTCAAGGATTTAAAACCATAGTTGTATTAAGTTTAAAACAACTCCGAGTATTCTCGATTTTTCCTTTCTATTCCAATATTAAATTCAATAAGAATTTATTAAATTCGAGTCTACCCAATGCTTGAAAATCCCAAATTGTATAAACCCCTTTTTTCCTTTAACATTTCAACTTCACTTTGGGAAATTTTCTTAATCATTCAAATAATACCCAAGATTTAGATTTCAAGGAAGAATAAATCTTATCGACACCCATACATTTCCTTTAAATGAATTTTCCATCAAAAATAGAATTTCATATATTAAAATCATTTAACCAATCGATATCCACATATATAATTTGCTACCCTATGGCCAAGTGATTTAAATTGAATTCCTTAATAGTCTAGGATGGATCTATCATTTCAATCCAAATCTGGGTCATAGATATTTATCATTTCAATCTGTGTTCTTAATTCATTTTAAATTGATCAATCCCGGGTTGATTCGATGCCCGCCACATCAAGGGTAAATGGGATTGATCGTCATGATGAACATACAACATACATATACTGAATAAAGGGGCATTCCAGTGCTAATATAAATTCATCGATCAAATCAAACCAAGGCATTCATCACAACCATTTAATTCAAATGGTAAGTATTAAATCATTTCACTGATTAACAAGCGTCAGTGTTTTAACTAGAGTTACATTAAATAGAATAACTAGTTATCAACTTAATTTTCTCAGGTTCACACTTGCATATCAGTTTTAAACAACACATCAACAATTAAACACAGCCACGCAACCAATTTATTTCATAATTTAATTCAATAAATATGGGGGATAATTCAGCATTTCGTAAGTGAGAAAATCACTCACCTTCGGGTTCTTAGTTGATTGAGCGTCCATTTAAAGACCAAAATTTTTCTGCTTCCAAAAGTAGCCAAATCTGTCTCAGATCGACCACAATTCCGCCATGATCCTAACGCAACAAACCGCGCGTTAATCCGAGGTCGTATGAAGAAGTTATGATTGTTTTACCGTTTGAATTCAATATATATAAAATAAATAAAAATGTACTCCTCACCAACCAACTCATGACACGTCAGCCCCCCCTTTACTTCTTCCCGCTCATGCTCTCTTTCCGCTACAGGAAACCAACGAAATAAAACCCAATTTGCACCAAACTTTGAATGCCTATTGCTCTCGACTCTGGCCATTTCAAGACCTGCAACCACCACCAAATCGAAGCTCATGCCGGGCCGCTTCCACCCGTACCAAAGTTGCCATCTCCGGTCACCTATTCTGCCTCCGGCGACGTCAGCCCCAAACAGAAAAATCAACCCTAAAACCCAAATTCCTGGTGATATACTCAACAATAAACACTACGGTTGCCTTCATTCGACTCCTGCCCGAACACTCTACAAAACCCATATCATAAATTCTCCGATTAACTCGCAATTCAGAAAGCCCCAAACTTTGGTCTTAGGGTTTCGTAAATCTGAAGTTTGACCGAGTTTTCTAACGAATCCGTGCATTGCATGTCGAATTGAACTACACCAGAAGCTTCGTATCGTCGAGGGCTTCGATTTGATATATAATTTGCTATAGTTTGGAGCGATTTGTTTATCAAAGCTTGGATTTTTATTTCTAGGTTTTTAAAAATATTGGTTTCTGTCATTGAAGATAAAAATCGACAGATAGAAAAATATACGTGAATGAGAAGTGAGATGGTGAGGTTGGTATAGAATTCTATTTATATATAAAGAAGGCCCAAACACTAGAAATACCCAATTATCCATTTACATTGATCTCGTTCACATTTTCTCTCATACGGTCAAACGGTAAGTCGGATTGTGTAACAACCCGGATTTTAACAACGTGTTAAGACAAGAATCAAGGCAGAATTAAATGTTTAATTCAGAATCAGATAAAACGGTTTACGCCATTGCGTTCGTCTCGGAAAAATACACGAAATAGAGTCCAAAATTTCGTAAATCGGAGTCCGTATGACGGAGATATGACATCGCAAAGTTTCACGAAAATTCAAATTTCAAAATTCAGAAAATCAGGGTAGGCGGGAAAATTGCCGCCAGACCCAGGTCGACCAGGGGGTTGACCTGGGAGTCGATCTGGTGGGCCCAGGTCGACTGGGGAGTCGACCCCTGTGTCGTCCTGGGTGTTGACCTCCTGGTCGAGCCCAGGCAAACCTGGTGCACCTGCTCGACTTCTTGGCTCGGTTTTGGAGGCTTGTGACGATTTTGGATGGCTTGGATCTATCCTAGGGTTTATCCTACGGCCTAAACTACTCCTAACATCTATAAAAAGACCCCTATACCTAGCCTAAACACTCACAACTCACCCTTTCCACGAAGTGTTGCCCAAATGCCAATTGATCATGGCCTCCATCTCCAACTCCAAGAGCCTATGCATTCAAATCGGATCCTAATCAAAAGGTGCAAGCTTGCTACACCAAATCGAGGGCAGATCAACGTTGCTACGACGATTTCATGATGATTCTTCATCAAAGGAGCCACCTTTCTTCATCAAGACAGTTCATGCTCATTTGCTAAGCCATGCTATGTAAGTGTTAGCTACTCCTAGTTCTAAACGGTAGTTTAATGTTGACATGGGATAAAATGAGATGAACATGAGTATGTTAGCCTATGTGAACCTAGTTTTCCCCTTTATCATGAACATATGACTTCGGGTTATGTTTTAGCGACTAAATCATGTTATTCATGTTGCATTGGACTTAGTTTGCCATGCAAGATTGGACCTTTACTTGTGGTATGGTAGCATGAACACTTAGAGCCACTTTGACTTGTGAAATAGTTGCATAATTTTGACTTGGGGCTTATACATGTAAAAGAACCCAAACCCCTTATGATAATATGCAAGTTTGTGGCCAAATCCTTTATGACATTATGCATGCTTGTGGCCAATCGCCTTTTTATGTTATGCATGCTTGTGGCCAATCCCTATATGACACTATGCATGTTTGAGGCCAAATCCCCTTATGATACCATACATGTTGAGGCCAACCCCTTCATGGCATCGTGCATGTTTTGAGGCAAATAAGTGTCATAGTATTCTTACTATGTTGACTCGCTTTTACTTGCATTGGAAATGTGATTTTGGGGTAGTTAGGCAAACATGAATATGACGCGAAAACTTGACTTATAGTTGCACGAAAACTTGACATGGGGCTGCACGAAAATGCGAAATTCTTGATGCACTTAAATGTGGACATGAGACGTAGGAAGACATGGGACTTGAAAGCTATACATGTAGGGGTAGTAAGTGTAATAAGACACTAGACTAAACATGAAAGTGACCAACTCGAGTTTGGGTTGAGTTTGTAGCGTAAATCTACCCGGAACCGATCGACATACCGGTAGCTACAAGCAATAGGACCCAATGTGAGTAGTTGGTCACATCGCGCTTAAGACCCGAGGTTAGACTAGGTTGTGGTGTAAAGCTGTCCGGACCCGCCCGGCACATCAAGTAACCACAACAAAGTCTAATGTGAGAGGTTGAGGTGCATTAATTTACTTAATGCCACATGATAAGGTTAAGTTAATTTGACTAGAGACACTTAACCGATATGGCATGAATGGGTAGGTTAAATGGGGCCGAACTTGATCTCTTAATAACACTTAACCGTATAATACAGTTAGGGGATAGCTAATCCAGACTTAACTAATCCGACACGGCAATTGGATGGGGTTAAGTTAACCAACACTTAACCAATCTAATTTGATAACTCGATAAGGCTAAGTCACGAACCGCTTGAATACACTTAACCGATTTGACTCGATACTTTGATAGGGTTACGTAAATCTATACTTAACAAATCTAAAATGATAATGGGATAGGGTTAAGTCATGAACTACTTGATATACTTAACCAACTTGACACATGGTTTTATAGGGTTAAGTCTTGAGCTTAGAAACTTAGCAAATTATAACATGATTCGTGGGCGGGTTAAGTCATGAACTTGAATGACAACACTTAACCCATTAGACCAAAACCCTAGTTAGATGGACTAGGTAGAAAAACGTAGTTAGCAAGGATAACGGGAAAGGAAGATAAGTGGTAAACCTTAGTTAAAGATAACTAAGTAATAATTCTTAGCCAAGGACATGGGACCAGTTCATAGATAGATGAGTAACCTGATACGGTAGGTCATCACTTAGCATACGAGGGGGGAGCGAGATATCTGACTTAGATAAAGGCTCCAACGAACTGGGTGACGAAGCGGTAGCTTCGGGGGACTTGAGGGTACTCTTGGTATCCCTCTGTGAGGCTGCAGATGATCCTCTTAGGCTCACAGAGGTTAAGGTCTGTGGTAGAAGAACCAAGGGTTTGCCTTGGTTGCTATGCGAGCAACCTAAAGACTGGGGTGGATTAGCGTGGAGTCGGCAATACTCGTTTTTGCCCTAGATAGCACATCGTCGACTACCTACCATCCTGAGTCAATCGTGTACGTGCGGAAAGGCAGAGAACTCCCAACAGACCATATACTTGCTATCGAGTTATGGGTGCGGTTGGCTAATAGGGAAGTGGGGCATTAGGTTGCCATGAGTGTAATTCTCATACATGATCTTTCTTGGATGTCTTTCAGTAGTTGAGGGAGGGGTCACGTGGGACCATAGACACGGGTACAAAAACAGACCTGGATATTTTCATCGGCAGATGATTTAAAGCTCCCGACCGAGTTCCTTATTTCCTGATTTGCCCTGGCACGGGACTCGGATGGCACATTGAGACACATGTGCAGCTAGACACGGTGAAACGATTCACGATACATACGTGGGAAAAAGGGCGTGGTTGACGGGTAGAGTAATTCCAAGTGGTCCTATGTGGCTTGAACCCGAACCAAGTTACGAAGACGTTCATTAGGTAGTGTAATCCCTAGCGGTCCTAGGTGGCATAAATCCTAGTTGAACACACGATAATTCAGGCTAAGAAAACCTAGTCAGATCAAGAGTGACAGTCCGAACGATTTCAAGGAGAAAATGGTACTACGTTGAAGTAGTGAGAAAGCCCGTACGAGGTACGGCGAAGGAATGGACTTATGCATGCAAAGAACCACACGAGTTGAGGAAAACCTACATATGCCATATATTAGGTTGACATGGACCATTACATGACATTGGGTAAGGGACATTCATAGTTAACGCATGACACGGGTTGGGATACTAGTATGGACGGTGCAGAGTAAATATACATGATAGATACCTTGGGATATGATACTTGATAGAAACCTAACGATGTGATACCTTGACTTATCTTGACATCATAGTTTATCACGATACCTTAGTTTATCTTGATACCGTAGTTCATCCTGTCATCTTGGCGTAGTTCATCTATCTTGTCATCATCCTTATGTTTACTTTCAGTTTATGCATGTCATGTTACCTTTACCTGTTTCTATGCTCGAAGTAGATAGGACTTACCAGTCTTTATGACTGACCCCATTTGGTTTCGCCTCTTTGTCTTCCGTTTCCCCCCAGTTTTCAGGTAGGAAATACTGTTGTTTAGTTCAGACTTCTTCTGCTTGAAGTTCGTCATCTACGGCAGGACTTTTCTTGGCTATGGCTGCTTTACTGTTTTACTTGGGGAAAAATTTTATGAAATGTTTTATGCTTCTTTACTATTGCAAGACAGGATTTGATGTATTTCTGACGTAAAAGGCTTTAGCCCTTGATTATAAAGTAATGTGATTTGCTTTTACTTCCGCTGTTTTATATATGTTCTGTCTTGTGATATTTCTGTGCATGTTTACTTTGAGTCAACGCCCCTCCAAAGCTAGTGCATCCCCTTATGGGTGACCTTGGCGGAGGTGGGGTGTTACATTTGGTATCAGAGCAGAAGGTTACGAGACTGGGAAAAAGTTTTCAAAAACCTTTTGAAAACCATTTTACAAACCGTTTACAAAGAAGCATTTTCAAGAAAAGTTTTGTTTTCAAAGGCTATTCCCCAAAAGGCCATTAGCGCTATCCTTGTTTCCTTGATTGGATCTCTTTTCCTTTCTTTCCTCCATCTGTATCACAGTAGTTTTAACTGCGACTAATCTTTTCGTGCTACGAAGTGTTTTCGGTGCGATGGAGGTAATTCTCGAGAGACTTGTTGCCGCGTTACAAGAAAGGATCGTAAGAACAAGGATAAAAGGATACGAGCTTAAGGATAAGCAACATATTGGTATGGCTTGATCCACCAAGGAAGATAAGGATAAGATCAACGAGAGAGCGATTAGATGCTCTCACTGTTAGCGTACCTAAGAGAAATGGTACCGTATCTGTTAGAGGTTTAGCCTTCCTTTTCTATCATCCCGTCTGGACTTTGTTTTGTTCATCGCATCCTTTAAGTCTGCTTCGATAGTTGAGTCTCTGCACCTTAGTACTAGCATGGTAAAGGATCCCGTTTTGTCCCAAATCTTGTTGGAAAATCGGTCCATTTGTTTATGACTTGTTTGGGTTGGAGAATGTCTTTGCTAAGCATTGAGTTTGGAAGTAATGCCTATGTTCTTGGGCCATGGATGGATTCTAAGGATAAAGTGGTTACCTAGTCAGAGGTGCCATTCTCGGTTTTGGAAAGAGGGTAGTTAGACTCTAGACTTGCCTTGGTAATACCCTCGAAGTCCCATGTAACCTTTTTAGGTTTTTCCATGGTTAGTTACCTAGAATCTCTTGACACATTTATCGGTGATTGAAAATCCGTTCGGGTGGTGTTCGCCAACAAGAAGGGTGGTTTATCTCGATTTCACATGAGTTATAGAGATCTCCCTAGTAGGTACACTTGGCAACATGGATTGGCATTGGTAAACGAGATCCAGAATTCACTAGTGAATTTTGGAAAGCTTGCATGAGTACGTTGATATAGTTGAGCCAAGTAGACTAGGGAAAGAATAAGTGGAAGTGGAACGAGAGGTGACAATGAAATGAGTTCTAACTCATATTTTGGAAATAGGAATCAAGGAGCTACAAAATCATGGATGGTCAAGGCACAGAGGAATTAAGCTCAAGGGAATGCGACTTAGAAGATGCAAGGCTAGACGCAAGGCTAGACACGCGCATCGTACCTCTTTTTAAAGAATGCATCCTTGATCCCTGGTTTTTCCTGTAGAGCTTGCTTGCATGTTATCTTTTGGTGAATATCCTCTCGGTCCTGTTTCTGTTGCAAACCCCGTAAAGAGTTTGTCTTGTTTATCTCCTCGATCCTATCGTGAGAACCTTAGGTAGAACTCTATGGATGTAAACATGTATTTGAAACATGTTATGATTAATATGGTTGCAAATGGTTGCAAGTGGTTTCTCGTGGATGCGCGAATACATATTAGACACTAGGCCGACTCAGTCACGGTTCATATTGCATATGCGATGAAATTGAATGTGTTATCATGCGGATGTTGCATCTGAATGAATGGTTATGCACACATATAGTGTTTATATGACTAGGGCTATTTGCATACATGTTGGATTCATGGCACTAAACATATCTTGCATTAGAAGATCATTCAGGCCTGATCATTAGCATTAGCTAAGGAACATATACACACACCCTTTGCATGTATTCATAAAGCATTAGAAGTATGTTAAGGACAACGGTTGCATGTGGATGATGTTTTGATTAGATGGATGATGGATGGTAGGATACATTCTTCCTAACTTGAAGATTTCGGGGACGAAATCCTTAAAGGATAGGAGAATGTAACAACCCGGATTTTAAAAACGTGTTAAGACAAGAATCAAGGCAGAATTAAATGTTAAAATCTGAATCAGATAAAATGAGTTACTCCATTGCGTTCGTCTCAGAAAAATACGCGAAATAGAGTCCGAAATTTCATAAATCGGAGTCCGTATGACCGAGATATGGCATCGCAAATTTTCACGAAAATTTGAATTTCAAAATTCAGAATATCAGGGTAGGCGGGAAAATTCCCGCCAGACCCAGGTCGACCAAGGGGTCGACCTGGGAGTCGAACTGGTAGGCCCCAGGTCGACTAGGGAGTCGACCCCTGTGTCGACCTGGGTGTCAACCTCCTGGTTGAGCCCAGGCAAACCTGGTGCATCTACTGGACTTCTTGGCTCGGTTTTGGAGGCTTGTGACGATTTTGGATGGCTTGGATCTATCCTAGGGTTTATCCTACGTCCTAACTACTCCTAACATCTATAAAAAGACCCCTATACCTTGCCTAAACCCTCGCAACTCACCCTTGCCACGAAGTGCTGCCCAAATGCCAATAGATCATTTTCTCCATCTCCAACTCCAAGAGCCTATGCATTCAAATCGGATCCGAATCAAAAGGTGCAAGCTTGCTACACCAAATCGAGGGTAGATCAACGTTGCTACGATGATTCGATGATGATTTTCCATCAAAGGAGCCACCTTTCTTCGTCAAGACGGTTCATGCTCATTCGCTAATCCATGCTATGTAAGTGCTAGCTACTCCTAGATCTAAACGGTTGTTTAATGTTGACATGGGATAAAATGAGATGAACAAGAGTATGTTAGCCTATGTGAACCTAGTTTGCCCTTTATCATTAACATATGACTTTTGGGTTATGTTTTAGTGACTAAATCATATTCAAGTTGCATTGGACTTAGTTTTCCATGCAAGATTGGACCTTTACTTGTGGTATGGTAGCATGAACACTTAGAGCCACTTTAACTTATGAAATAGTTGCATAATTTTGACTTGGGGCCTATGCATGTAAAAGAATCCAAACCCCTTATGATAATATGCAAGTTTGTGGCCAAATGCTTTATGACATTATGCATGCTTTTGGCCAATCCTCTTTTTATGTTATGCATGCTTGTGGCCAATCCCCTTTTTATGTTATGCATGCTTGTGGCCAATCCCTATATGAAACTATGCATGTTTGAGGCCAAACCCTTCATGGCATCGTGCATGTTTTGAGGCAAATAAGTGTCATAGTATTCTTACTATGTTGACTCACTTTTACTTGCGTTGGAAATATGATTTTGGGGTAGTTAGGCAAACATGAATATGACGCGAAAACTTGACTTATAGTTGCACGAAAACTTGACATGGGGTTGCATGAAAATGCGACATTCTTGATGCACTTAAATGTGGACATGAGACGTAGGAAGACATGGGACTTGAAAGCTAGACATGTAGGGGTAGTAAGTGTAATAAGACACTAAACTAAACATGAAAGTGACCAACTCGAGGTTGGGTTGAGTTTGTAGCGTAAATCTGCCCGGATCTGACCGGCATACCGGTAGCTACAAGCAATAGGACCCAATATGAGTAGTTGGTCACATCGCGCTTAAGACCCGAGGTTAGACTAGGTTGTGGTGTAAAGCTGTCCGGACCCGCCCGGCACATCTAGTAACCAAAACAAAGTCTAATGTGAGAGGTGGAGGTGCATTAATTTACTTAATGCCACATGATAAGATTAAGTTAATTTGACTAGAGACACTTAACCGATATGACATGAATGGGTAGGTTAAGTGGGACTGGACTTGATCTCTTAATGACACTTAACCGTATAATACGGTTAGGGGATAGGGTTAAGCTAATCTATACTTAACTAATCCGACACGGTAATTTGATGGGGGTTAAGTTAACCAACACTTAACCAATCTAAACATGGTAACTTGGTGGGGTTAAGTTAACCAATACTTAACCAATCTAATATGATAACTCGATAAGGCTAAGTCACGAATCGCTTGAATACACTTAACCGATTTGACTCGATACTTTGATAGGGTTAAGTAAATCTATACTTAACCAATCTAAAATGATAATGGGATAGGGTTAAGTCATGAACTACTTGATATACTTAACCAACTTGGCACATGGTTTCATAGGTTTAAGTCTTGAGCTTAGAAACTTAGCAAATTATGACATGATTCGTGGGCGGGTTAAGTCATGAACTTGAATGACAACACTTAACCCACTAGACCAAAACCCTAGTTAGAGGGACTAGTTAGAAAAACGTAGTTAGAAAGGATAACGGGAAAGGAAGCTAAGTGGTAAATCTTAGTTAAAGATAACTAAGTAATAATTCTTAGCCACGGACATGGGATTAGTTCATAGATAGATGAGTAACCTGATACGGTAGGTCATCGCTTAGCATACGAAGGGGGAGCGAGTTATTTGACTTAGATAAAGGCTCCAACGAACTGGGTGACGAAGCGGTAGCTTCGGGGGATGTGAGGGTACTCTTGGTATTCCTTTGTGAGGCTGCAGATGATCCTCCTGGGCTCACAGAGGTTAAGGTCTGCGGTAGAAGAACCAAGGGTAAGCCTTAGTTGCTGTGCGAGCAACCTAAAGACTAGGGTGGATTTGCGTGGAGTCGGCGATACTCTTTTTTGCCCTGGATAGCACATCGTCGACTACCTACCATCTTGAGTCAGTCGTGTACGTGCGGAAAGGCAGAGAACTCCCAACAGACCATATACTTGCTATCGAGTTATTGGTGAGGTTGGCCAATAGGGAAGTGGCGCATTAGGTTGCCGTGAGGGTAGTTCTCATACATGATCTTTCTTGGATGCCTTTCAGTAGTTGAGGGAGGGGTCACGTGGGACCATAGCCACGGGTACAAAAACAGACCTGGATATCTGCATCGGTAGATGATTTAAAGCTCCCGACCGAGTTCTGTATTTCTTGATTTGCCTTGGCACGGGACTCGGATGGCACATTGAGACACATGTGCAGCTAGACACGGTGAAACGATTCACGATACATACGTGGGAAAAAATGCGTGGTTGACGGGTAGCATAATTCCTAGTGGTCCTAGGTGGCTTGAACCCGAACAAAGTTACGAAGACGTTCAATAGGTAGTGTAACCCTAGCAGTCCTAGGTGGCATAAATCCAAGTTGAACACGCGATAATTCAGGCTAGGAAAACCTAGTAAGATCAAGAGTGACAGTCCAAACGATTTCAAGGAGAAAATGGTACTACGTTGAAGTAGTGAGAAAGCCCGTCAGAGGTACGGCGAAGGACTGAACTTATGCATGGAAAGAACCACACGAGTTGAGGAAAACCTACATATGCCATATATTAGGTTGACATGGACCATTACATGACATTGGGCAAGGGACATTCATAGTTAACGCATGACACTGGTTGGGATACTAGTACGAGGGGTGCAGAGTAAATATACATGATAGATACCTTGGGATATGATACTTGATAGAAACCTGACGATGTGATACCTTGACTTATCTTGACACCGTAGTTTATCATGATACCTTAGTTTATCTTGATACCGTAGTTCATCCTGTCATCTTAGCGTAGTTCATCTATCTTGCCATCATCCTTATGTTTACTTTCAGTTTATGCATGTCATGTTACCTTTACCTGTTTCTATGCTGGAAGTAGATAGGACTTACCAGTCTTTATGACTGACCCCGTTTTGCTTCGCCTCTTTGTCTTCCGTTTCCCCCCAGGTTTCAGGGAGGAAATACTGTTGTTTAGTTCAGACTTCTTCTGCTTGAGGGTCGTCATCTACGGCTGGACTTTTCTTGGCTATGGCTGCTTCACTGTTATACTTAGGGAATAGTTTTATGAAATGTTTTATGATTCTTTACTTTTGCAAGACAGGATTTGATTTATTTCTGATGTAAAAGGCTTTAGCCCTTGTTTATAATGTAATGTGATTTGCTTTTACTTCCGCTGTTTTACATATGTTCTGTCTTGTGATATTTCTGTGCATGTTTACCTTGAGTCAACGCCCCTCCAAAGCTAGTGCATCCCCTTAGGGGTGACCCTGGCGGAGGTGGGGTGTTACAGATTGTAACGCAAATTGGAATCCTAACATAATTCATCGTTCTGAATCCAATGGCACCAGTTTCGTCAGATTCCGAGACATTTGCCAAAACAGTTAAATTCACTGTTAATTAAATAATAAAATATTCAAAAATACCTTTAACTGTTCAATTCAATTTTAATATTCATTAAGTTCAAATTTAAACCAAATTATTACTTCAATAAATTTTTATAACTGAATTTCACACATTTTTAAATCTTAATTTGATTATTTGAGTTCTAATTTGAATTTCAGTTATAATTCAACAACCTAAAATTCCACCATTTCAAATTTAAATTTAAATTCCACTTTTAAATTAACCCACTCAAATTAATTTAATTATTTAAATACTAAAATTACAACCATCCTACGTACAACTGAATAAAAATCTATTTGTACTCAATTTTCCCTAACCTATTCCAATTTACTTATTTTAAATTGAAATTTAAATATATTGAAAATTATGGGATGTTACAAAAATGATCTTTATATCAAAAGTCTTTTGATATTATAATAGTGTCTAAATCAAATAATAGAATCTTAGTGGAACGCTTGCATCTGACGTTTCACATTTTAAAATACAATCAAAATCGTGGGCTCTTATTGGGTAATGAATTTCCAACTATGACAAGGTATGGAACCACCTTACGCTAGTGTATCTCTAGAGGAGAATACACCGAGTTCAATAAGAACATCTTGCAACTCAGCCACATATGACCGACCACTCGTTTCGCTTGAGTGTATCGAATGTATACCACCAACGGTTGGGATCAACAACCGTTTCCCGATAACGGACAGCCTTGATATAGATTAAAGAAGCAAATGAATATTCTCTAGATAGGTGACAATACACCCTAATGGGAGCTAACCACATAGCCAATCTTCCTTCCCGATTTCTGTCATTTCCCGATTGTTGAGGCCAGATGGTACGATTACTTTCCGTTCATTGATAACACGATCACTTTGAATGCCACATTATAAGATCCGTTAATCATTAATTGGTTTGCACAAATATTCTAGATATTATGCTAAGGGAATAAATCTGTTGCCACCATATATATTTGTACAGTCCAACATATGTGATCATTGGAAATATTCTGTCAGACATTCGTCCATATACGTTCGTTCTGGGACGGAACGAAACCAAAGGCACTATTCAGTAAATCAATCCTAGGCAACCACTACCTAGGACTTATACAACAGCCCTTGAACTTTACTCCGTCTTCAATTTTCTTTGGCATATATGATTCGCAACGCTTATGCCAATACGGAGTGGTTCTTTGGATAAGAATCCAACCGGTCTCTCCATATTAACAACGTTAAAATGGTCAAAACTTTGATAGTCGATGATTTACCTATCGAATGAAAAATGTCCGTGTACACGCAACGATCTTATTTCCAAATGGAATTATCGATCACATCATCAACCATATATATATATATTCATATTTCCTTATTTTCTATATTAAGAAAATATATGTTATTAACTCTAGAAAACATTCCCATTGCATATTTACATATCACTATTCTTCCACATCTATCAGACTCTAACTGTAAACTAGTAAGAGAACAACTTCCTAAGTATTAATCCCAAAGGCCGAAACCAACATTAGATCGATACTCAAAAAGTCGTTCAACTCAACTAATTTCCAGTTAGTTTCTAATTCTGCTTAATTCTATTTCTTTAACTCCATTTGATTAACTTCTTATCAACATGATCATTTTAAATCTGTAAATCATTTGCTTTTAAATCATCGTTCACTTTAAAACGTATATCAACCAGGATTTTATTTATAAAATTCACTTTCGTTTATAATATTTTATTTTAAGTTCGTTTCATTATCGAATTCTATATATATATATATCGATATATCGATTTCTAGTTTATCAGATTTTGTTAAAAATATTCTAACTCCTTAAATTTTCGGAAAAATTCGCCATAACCTCCTTTGTACGGGGTTACCGGAAAAAGTCAAACCATGCCACACAGGCCTCTCTATTCAAAAAGAAAAAGAAACAGCTAAGCGGCTAGCCGATACGGCGCATAAAAATCTCATATTCAATTGAAATACATACCTTTTTATCGAGCATTCTAATTATATATATATCTTCATATACTTCATTCCAAACCTGTTTTAACCTATATACATCTAATCTCAATTCAATATAGTCGTTCTAACTCAATTCGTTAATTAATTCGTTAATCAACTCTTTGCCTATTTCCCTTTTTTATTTTAACACGACATGTTCAAATATATTTTCAACTTTCTTATAAACTAATTGAATTACATTTCGCTTACATTTCATATTCAATTTCGAATATAAATTCTCAAATCCGATTTACCTTTTAAAGTTCAACTTCAATTCAGCATTCCATTAACTAATTGCTAATTAACTATTTGTCTATTTCTTCTTTGTATTTAAATATAACAAGTTCAAATATAAGTTTAACTTGATCATAAACTAATTGAATTCCATTTCACTTACATTTCCCTATTCACCTTTAAATTCATATTCGAATTTAAACTGCTAAATTATCTAATGATAATTTATTTCACTCAATTTATAACATCGTTTATAAATTAACTTGTTCATTAACTATCTTAACCTAAGTGTTCATTTCAAACCTATTTGAAACTTAATCCTTTTTATTTGCAAACACCGTTTATTTTACTTGTTTATATATTCAACAAGTCTTGCTTTCAAATTCATTTGAAATAAATATTTCTACTTTGGAAAATAACTTTCCCTTTTCGAATTAACACTTGTATTTATATTTCTAAATTTTCCCATGATAATTCATTTTACTTCGTTTATAAACTTCGTTTATGAATGGACAGCTTGTTTTTATCCTTTCAAAACAAGTTAATATTTCTATTTTATTCGATTTTCAAATTCTATTTTAGAAAAATAGAATTTCCCTTTTAAATCTCAAATATCCTTTTCACGATATTTTTAAAAATAAACACTTAGGCCCAGTTGTATTTAAACACACAGAACAACCAATTATATATTTCAGGTTTTCTAACACATCATATATGAGAGTATATATGCAAACAAACACACAGATAATATATTTTTGAGGAATCCAGTTGGATCCCTCCAACTTGCTTTCCTGCATCCACAGACATTAGCACATAAATAATACCATCCTGCTTCAAGGCAGGATATCGCGGTATAGAAGGTCATCACTATCATAGCGTGGGGCGTATAGGTTAATCATCCCCTAATGGTACCGCGGGTATCCGCAAATGAGACTACGGGCATCCAACCACCAAACCAATATATATAATAGTCAACCCTAAATAACTAACATGTTTAAAACAACCAAAAAGTATTCAAACAAGCAACAAACAATTATTTTTAACGAATAAAGATAATTCTAAATAAAGAGGTGAGTGAGATTTACTCACTGAAATTTTCGTTTGTCGAGTCTCCAATAAATTCCAAACCAAATTTATTTCAAAGTATCCGTCGTTCTGGTCCCAACGTACTTCGTCTTGCTCAAATCTAATATAAAAATAATTTATGATTTTATTAAGTTATTGAATGAATAAATTTATTAATCAATCCATTAACGACCTTACTAAGTTGTATTACCGTTATTAAAATTAGCTAATTATCATGATTAGTGAATCGTAATCATTCCCTTTCCTAATTTCATATTTGAATGGTTAGCTTACAAATTTAATTACTTCGCTATCTAAATATATTTGTTCATACAAATTAAATTAATCCACTTCTGATTTTAAACACTAGTTTCCATATAAATTTAATTTTCACAAATCAAAAATATACCTCACTTCCTTAGTCCAAGATCTTTCCCAAACTGAATACACAGGTCGATTCCTTCCATCTTCACCGTCGAAACCCAAAAATTACCCTAGTTCAACACCAGACCATTCAAGCAACACTCCCCTTTCTTATAGTGCACAATTCCACCGCCGTCTTCCACATGGGAACTCCTGCTCCAGATTGCCACCTACTTCTATCAGTTTGACAGTAAAATTTGTGACCCTAATTTATAAACAGAGTCGCACCCTTCACTCCACAGATCGAAGTTCGGTTTGCCGATTAAATCAAGAACCAAATGCACTGTTGAACTTCACTTTCATACCTTAAATTTTCGACTACCTCTACACTACGGACTCCGCCCTTCCAGACACTCGCAATGATCTTCCTATCGCACACCTCCATCAACGCTCAAAACCCCTCACCAAAACATCGATCTACAAGCCCTTCTTGCCATGAACTTCTGTACAATGAACGCACTCAATACCTACCCTGACATCGCACAAGTATCTGAACACCACCGGAGCTCGAGACTTTGGCCTGAACCCTACTGCCGTGCTAACTTCGAACTCCCAGAAAACATCGCACCTAGTTTTGACATTCCAGAAATCGCACTCCGCAATTCCTGAATCGCATCCTCGATTTCCCCTGAATTGAACTCTAATGAACAACACTGCCTTGGCTCTTCCGATTTCCAGCATTGGCAGCGATCCAATTCGCGTTGCCTGTTGACTGGCCCCAACCACCTTCTCTTCCATCGCGACCTCGCTTGTACACTACAGGGACTAAATCGAGCAACGCTATACCCTAAATTCGCGAGCCTCTTCTCGGATACGAACTCGATTTCCGAAGGGATTAGAGTTCGATTTCAATTCGAACTCGTTTAGGATTCACGGCGGAGATGGCTGTGATTTTAAAGAGGAGGGTGCGTCTTATTTTTGAACAGCATGGCCCTTTTTCTTTGCCTTGTAGTTTTGTTTATGTCCACAAAAAAAAGGAATTTACTTTATGATATTTTATTTTAACTAAAAATCTGTATCCTTAAAATTTAAATAACCCTTGATCCTGAGCTCCTTACTGAACCCAACAACTGACAGTCCTAAGGTAAAACCGCTAATCTGAACACACTGGGACAGGTATCGAAACTTAATTCGATAATATGGAGGAGATATTAATTTAAACTGATATAAATTAATTTCAAAACAAATTCATTCTTCGATAAGGAATTAAATATTATTATTGTAATTCAAACAGAATTTTAAACTGATCATCTTGAATTGTTTTCAGTTTAGTTTTAACTTTGAATTCGATATTAAATTCAACCGTGTTCGATTATTAAACCGATAACTTAATATAAATTTCCATTTATATTCTCAACTAAATATTTACATCCATATTAAATATTTAAGCTTAGTTGACAGAAAACCCGGGTCATTACAAAAATCCAATTTGATTTAAATACAAGGCTCTGAATAGAAATTAGATCGGCTTATATTCAATATAAAACTCTGAAACTAACTGATATCGTATTGGGAATAACGATATCTGTATCTTCCAAATTTCTATCCGTATTATTATAGAATCCAATAAAGAAATATTCCGAAGATTATCTCCACTCAAATCCATTCCAATTCATACGTTGGAAAATTCTGGTTATATTAAAACCATTTTACAAATCCAATTTATTAACTTAAAAACCATTGGATTTCTAATCTAGTTAATAACTAGTTCATGTAGATAAAAATATATTTGTATCCTTTCAAACTTGGATTTTTTCATCCAAATTTTTTACCAAATCATTTATTATGATTTTACACAATTTTTCCATATTTTTAATAATTTTTATAAGGCCCCTTACAGTCGGTTTCCAATAACGGCCACCGAACTGCATTCATAACGACCTTTTCCAAAATTGATTTGGACATATTTTAAAATCTAACCGTTAGATTTCAAATCACTTATATTCATTTGAAATCTCTTTTCGATACGAACCCAACGGTTCCGGTTTGAGGGGAATCCGACGGTCGGATCTCCCGTTACATCATTTTGAAGTCAATGGTTGAAATTCGCGAACGGTCATTGCGTGGCGCGTTCTGTTCAAGACTTTAATATATATATATATGTATATAGAATATATATCGTCAATTTCCATTTTAAACGTATTTTATAAATTCGTTTATAAATTCATTTCAAAACGAATTCAACTTCATTTTCAATTTTAAATCAAAATTGAATATCCCTTATCATTGTAATATTAAAATGACAATATTTTCAACATATCTGACTTGAAATCCATTTCTTCTTCGCATTCATTACCAAATGAATAAAATCGATCGATAAACCCATTCGGGTTAAAATGGCGTTTCTATACTTAACCCAGCTTCTATATTTTTTTATATTTATGTGTCCATTCAAGATCGGACTTCAAAATCATATTTTGATTCTTCACTGAATATTATTTTAAAATATTCATTATTTCTAAATTGGAATGCGACTCAATCAATTACCATATAATTTGAGTTATATGGATTTCATACATCACATATATTCAACAACAATAATAAATAATCATCAAACAGTCAATTCACATCCAGAGCGCAATTTACAACTGTATAAGCATTAAATAATTAAATAACGCGTATCAAAGTCTGTCAACCCATCGATTAACACATAATTAAATTCAGGGGAGATGTGAATAGATTATCATCCCCAGACCTGTGTGGGCTTTCCAAACAACAACAGTCGATTCAAAACAATCACTGATTAATAAATTTAACCGGTTCTAATTTGACTTGAATTATTTTTCTAGTTAGCCAATTGTCACTATTTAAATTTTAAATAGATATTTATAATTTAAGTTCAACTACCACAAAATAGTATTAAATTATTTTTAATATTTTAAACATTTCAGCATTACAATCAAAACACAATACAGTCAATTAAATCGTTCATGGTCTGTGGAAGAGGGAGGTGAGCTAACAGGCACCATATACAATTTACAATGATTAAAACTAATAAAAATCTGCACTAGCAGTTCTACATATTTTCAGTTAAAACTAAATAAATAACTATACAATAATTTTAGTGCGATAAATCTCACATTGGGTTCTACTATATCATTCTTTAATGGAGGATTTTCTTTTAATAAAATTAAATCGGATGTTTAATTTTATCAAAAACTCCAACAGTTCTCGTTCTCATCCCAATCAGTTCTGAAATGTAGAATTTGTCTTCATGATCCCAACGAATCTGAAATCGTTCGATTCCGTTACTGTTTGGATAAGATATGAGGGTTTATACATATTGATTACAAAATGGAATAATTAAATAAATAATTTAAAACTAATTACATTTAAACCCTCTTCCTTAATCTCCCTCCCGTCGTCTTCTTTCGGGAACCAAAAAAACCCACTCACGATCCTCAAATCACTAACCAGACGCTAAACGAGGCCACCGAAGTTCGATCCGATGTCGCCACTAGGACCGCCGTCCCTTGTTCCCCCTTCGCCAGAAGCGACGCGCCGTCCGACGCCTTTCATCACCCAGAAATCCAGTTCGATCGCGAGCCTTTTGAGGCAGAAAATAAAACACAATACTCCATGAAATCCAATCAAACCCATACGGATTTAAAGCTGATTCGAATCTCTATAGTTTTTTTCAATAATCATGTATTAATTCGCCGTGTTTTAGGAGATTTTAAGGGAAAAAGCATCTGGTGATTTCAGCCTTTCTTTCTGAAACGGTAGTGGTTTTCTGGGTTATGGGGATTAGGGTTTACATAGGGTAACATATAATACATTTTATTATAATTTTAATTTCCAAAAGTGTGATTTTTCATTTGAACCCAACCACTGTCACCCCTAGCTAAATACCCCCATTTCGGACATAATGGAATATGTTTCGTAAGCAAATTCGACTGTTTTGATCAGTTTTCGTTAAATTAAAATATAAATTAATATAACGGTCAATATTGAATTCCACCGTACATTTTAATTTAACGGGGCCACATACTAACTCCAAAAATTACAGAAAAATAAATCTAACTATGTTTTGATGATACGATCCAAATAAAACTAATTTTGTCCAATTTGGAGGCCATTTAAGAAATGGCCTTTTTATTGGTCAATTAAATTCAAACTAAAATTCAAAACACGTTTAAATTTACTAGCTCACATATTAATTCCAAAAATTTTGAATTTTTAAACACAGCAATAATTTGACATTTCGGATCCAACAAAAGTAGTTTCGTCGAAAACGGAGGTCGTTTGCAAAATGGCAATTTTTAAGGGCTATATTTTATATTAAAATATATATAAATTCCGTAGCGACTATTCTGAATTTTAAACTGGACATAACTTTAAATTTATAAAGTAAAATCTCAGTTTCTTACATTCGTTAGAAAAATATAAATAAACAGATTCAAATGTTTCTGGTTTTACTGAAATCCAATTTACTTTGAATCTTGTACGTTCACTTGAAAATAAAAATCGAATTTTCAAATTACGGCGCCATTTCTAGTTCGTTTTATAATTAAAATAAATTTATACATTCTAACTTCATTTATATACACTTTTAGTTGTTATTATTTAAAATAAATCATTTTAAATTCTCAAAATCCATTAAAATAGCAAAAATAAAAATTTTAAATTGGTACTGAAATACCGGGTTGTTACAATCTCCCCTACTTAAAATCTTTTCGTCCTTGAAAAGTAACAGAGTTGAAGGTCGTTTACTTAACCAACTCAACCATCCCTTGACTCAAGTTCTTCAACTTTTCAGTTTTTGTGAATTGGTTTATAGTTTATAAATTTAACGATGGTTAAATAAATTAATTAAATTTAATTAAAACGAGCTCGTCACGAAGCGCCAGTGCGAAATTTTCCGAATTGAAGTTTAAATGAACGTATAGGATCCAAAATAAGTCGGAATTCGTTGAAACAAGAATCCTTCGGATCTGTTTAAATATAGTTTTCTAATGAAAGAGAAAAATTTAGGTTTCGACTTGTAGATTTTAAGAAATATGTAATTCAAATTTTCAGAAAAATCGCAGTTTGGTAGTTCACAATTCAGAACTAAGGTATTAAAGAAATTTGGTACTTAAACTAACAAACGAGACAAGTTGAATAAGAAATTATATGGCGGAACATATATAAATTGAAAACCTTCTTACTATGCCTTTTCGAGGATGAAAAGTTTTAAGTGGGGAGAGTGTAACATCCCGGTATTTTGCGATAATTTAAAATATTAAATTTAATGTGTTTTTGGAACAAAAATTCTTTAAATACTAAAATTAATGAATTGATTAATTTTGGAATTTCATATATGTTGGAAATTTTAAACTAATTAATATGGTAATAATTTACATTCGTTGTTTGTAACACCCCACCCCCGCCTGTTGTATATAACGGTGTTGTATACACAATTATATGATTTTTGTTTGATGATAACAAACAAGTGTATATTATTTTAAATGTGTTTGTTACTATACTGTTTCATATCTACATCTCAGAACAGAAATATAATATTAATATTTAAATGAATACTATTGCACAAGAATTAGAAATTCAAACAGTATTTTATTTAAATATAATATTTTATTTCAACATTTAAACAGTACAAATTTATAACTCCACTATTTGCACAACACACGGTATTTCAATACTTTTTCACATTTTTTTCTCATACACTGCTCTTCACTATAGATTTACTCACACACTCATTTGTACAATTTTTTTACATTCACTGACTCATATACACTCTGCATTCTTTATCTTTGTATTCTTTATCTTATGTCAGTCCAGTTTTCACAGATTCCAGCCAGTCCAGTCACCATCTGCTCACCTGTCACATAAAACAGAAACACACACACTGCAATAGAAATAAAACTGTACACATGCGAATATAAATTTTTATTTTTAAAATTTATTTGCCTCAGAATTTTGGTGTGTTTCTCATCATTTTTCATGACTTGATCTGATTCATCTATGTCTAGTCAATTTGTATATATAGTACAGGGACAGGAAAACTCGTCTGATGGCTGCATGTACACACGTGCATGAATATACATGTGTGCACTGCCTCGCCAATCAGAATGTAGGGAGCAACTGAGGAGCAGCCGCGAGGACCAACTCGACTCAATGACACAGCAAACATTCAAGTGAAAGATCAAAACAGATCAATGTTCAAACATGGTGCAACAAGCTTCAACATTTATTTAATTTTTTTTATCAGCAAAGCGAGCTCGACATAGAAATGGTCAAGCCAAAGGTTCAGCATAGTTCAGATGGTCACATGTTTCATGAGTACAAAAAGAATCAAGCTAGTGGTTCAATTTAAAATGTGTACAAGCAGCTTCTTACAAAGGTGAAGTAAATGAAACTGAAGTGCTCAAGACAACAAATGAATATGCATGACATGTACAAGCCATTGCATGACCACAAATCATAGAAGGTACAAGTAAAGTCATATTCAGGTTAACACAGGCAAGTACACAATGGTGCAGATCAGGCCAGCACATATGAATGTGTTTTGAAGACACACATGCAAATATATATTTTGACAAACATGGCAGCAACTAATGGCAATATAGTGGTGACTAAGCAAAATTAAAACTTGGCAACAAATCTATTTTTGAAGGACACAAATTGTTTCCCAGGTTTTTTTTACAATGTTGGCAAGTGCTTAGTGTTAATTTCAGATTAGCACAAATCAATCTCGAGTAAAAAAAAAATGGCAAACTTAATATGTTTTACAGAAATCAAGCAAGGAGCTATTGGAAACAAATTTGTTGTTTCCTGTTTTAATCTTAACATTCATTTCTTTATTCTAAGAGAAAGATTTTTGGAAAACAGTAAATTCATCAAATTTGGAAATTCATTGAATATCTCTTTCCAGTTTATGACCAAACCATTTTTTGAAATGCACGTGACTAATTTGGGGAAAGATTCATTTAGTAATCTCGCAAGGAAACAATGTTTGGCAAGTTTTAAAGCACTCCAAATTTGAGCAAGTAATTTTCTGCAAAGAATTAAATTTGGCAAGAAAATATTTTTCTACATGAACAAGAATTAATGGAGGGCATACATGACAGCATATAATCATGCAAGAAATTTCTTTTTAGGCAAGATAATATTGTTTTCCAGAAATGAATTCATTCAAGCAAGGAACATTTTTTTTACAAGAATGAAATCAATGTGATCTGCAAAGGAATCACTTATTTCTTTCCTGTTTTTCAAGCATACAAGATTGATCCAGTTTTTGCACAAAGTGTTGTAAAGGCAAGAAACATTTTTTGAAAAACAATTCAGTGCATGGGATTCCAGAAATGGCAAATCAGTTTTTGGTAAGAAATATCACGCAGGGAAAACATTTTTTTTGTTTACTGCTTTTGAATCTCGACAGTATCATTTCAAGGAGAACAAAAGTCAACAATTTTCACATGCTTTTCAAAGCCAAAATCACGCAGGCAACAATCAAGGAACCAGCCAAAAGAGGGAAAGCAATAAAATCAGATCGAGTCATTCATATGATATCAGAGTGAATTAGGGATCGAATTACCCTATTTATACACACCTATCATCACTGGCAATGCAGATCGAAACAAGCAACAAGAACAAAAAAAATCCAAAAAAAAATCAAATTGAAGATACTCACACTCTTTTTCGATCGCAAACTCTCCAAATCGCCAAGCAAAGAGACAAACGAGTTTGAGCATCAGAGAATCAATCTTTCCAGCAATTCAAGACTGTGATTTGAAGATTGAGAAACCCTAATCCCCAATTTTCAGCGCCGCCATTTTTTTTAATCTCCAGAGCAAAAGAGAAAAGCATCAGGCTAAAGAATATGCGGAGGCCGGCCTATGTTTCACTTGGCTAAGCTAAGCTTATATTTAAAAGGGGAAATTAAATTGTTTTTATTATAGGGTTTTTCTTGTTTATTTTTTTGTTGTATTTTAATTTGTTTTTGTAAAACCGTCAAACGAACAGTTTCAAGAAGTCTGTAAAATTCTAGGGAATCAGTCAGGGTGTTGACTGACAGTTCACAGAGTCTGTAAAATCTAGGTTACGTGTTACGGGTTTGTAGTACGGGAAATCTGATCGAGGGGATATCGTTCAGTCTAGGATTTTGAGCATAGGGTTAGAATAGGAGCAGGGTTTGCGAGTGTACATGGTCTTGTATGCGGGATCTGTTCTATCACCTAGTAGAAATCTTAGGAATGCAGCAGTAGGCAGGGTTTTGCCGAAGCTGGGTATATCTGTGTGTGATTTATTTCCTGCATTTATATTTATGCTATTTTCTGTGATCTATTTATTATTAGAATTTTAATTCAGTTAAAAACTGTGATAAACCCTATTCACCCCCCCCCCCTCTAGGGTTAATCTAGATCCAACAAGTGGTATCAGAGTAGGTATTTTTAACTCTAGAGACATGGGTAATCCTAGTTGTCAGTTTTTAGAGAGTCAGTCCAGTCGTATTCCAACTATTTTTAATGGTACAGATTTTTTGAATTGGAAATCTGAAATGGAATCCTATTTGAAATCTGTCAATTTTAAATGTTGGGATGTTATTGTTAATGGATTTGATATGATAGATATATGTTTTAATAATCGTGCTACGCATATTTTATATTCACATCTTGATGATGATCGATACTGTCTTATCTCCCATTGTTTGACTGCGCAGGAAATCTGGACAGCTCTCAATACAAGATATGGAAATGACAACAACTTCTCAAAACCCTCAACTGTCAACTCAGATTCATATCGGAGCTTAATTGGAGCTATTCATGTCGATTCGGACGATGGGGACTTATCATATGAAGATTTGGTATCTCTTTGTAATAATTTAACAAGAACTGTTGATCGTCTCAAACGGAAAAACAAGTCTTTGAAAACTGAAAATTCTGAGTTAACCTACAATAACAATATGTTGAAATTAAAAATTGAAAACTCTGAGTGCAAGAATTGTTTTAATTTGAAAACTAATTTAGCTCAACTTAATGAAAATCCTAGAATGTTTGAAAATGAATTTTTGATTTTGAAAAATCACGAAGGTGAGCTAATTCATAAAAATAACGCTTTGCAAAAAGAGTTGGATAGTATTAATTCCAAACATAAAATTTTTGAAAAAGAAAGTTTGCTGAAAAGTGAGTCAATTTTGAAAGATTTTGAAAAGGAGATTGAAAAATTCAAAGATTTTGAAAAATCCGAATTTGAAAACCAAACTAAGTTTGAGTCTGAGATTGCTGAGTCCCAAGCCAAAATAAATTTACTTGAAACTGAAAATTTGGTTTTGAAACAGTCCAATGCTGAACAGAAGATCGCTATAAATAATTGCTTAAATTTAATAAAAGAAAATTGCGATCTAAAATCAAAAATTAAACGATTAGAATCAACTTTGGATAAATTTTCTAATAGGGAAAAATCGTTGAATATGCTGTTGCAAAACCAAGTTTCTGTTGGAAATAAATGTGGTCTTGGCTTTGGGAAAATTAATGTTTTTGAAAAACAAAATTCAAATGATTTGAAAAATCCTTCAAACTTCTTTCAAAAGAATCAACTTGATAATTTGAACTCTGATAAATTCAAAGGATTTTTAAATCATAAACGTGATGTGAATTTGCTTGATAACAATCCATTTAAATCATTCCAGGCCCCAAAAAGAAATATAGTGAATTCATTTAATTTCAAACAGATTTGGGTCCCTAAAGGTACTTTGGTACATTCTGATGGATTGTTATATAAACAAGTTTGGGTACCTAAAGCTGTGAACACAACTATGAGTGGTTTTACTAATTTCTTAGGCCACTCGATTCTATAAATTCATAGGTACCAAAGGATGGCTGAGGAACTGTTGTGGTGAAAAGAGGATGTTTTCAAGCTGTTGTATATTTTCTGTATCTTTCAGAGTTCCTTGGCCAAGCTTGTTGAGCTAGAGATTTATTTACTCACGTCAATTTCAGGTATAACCTCTAAACTCAAGCTTTCTAAATATTTTTCTTTTTCTTTGTGTATTCCTCCTTCTACCCCTTCTATTTATTTTCTTTATCTCATCTGTTTATCTTTCTTTGTCTGTTTGGTTTGTCACTGTCATATCATTGTAAAAAAAAAATGTGCTTTCTAAAACATCCAATTGTAGAATTCATATTTTATGGAAATTCACTTCATTTGTATTAAACTCTAACGTTTTAATCATTTCCAGATCTTGAATTTAAATTTGTAAATATCTGCAATTGTTTTGAAGTTTATTTTCTAATTGCTGAATTCATAACAGTGCTGATGTATTCTTGTAATATCTTGAACACTGTTAATTAGAATTCTAAATTCTTGAAGATCTGAAAATTTGATGAAGTTTCACACACCACTGCTGTTTTGAGTTTCTTCTAATTCATTTTAGAAAAGTTTGAAATATTATACTCATTACAGCACACTGCTACTCCTCAGTCGTGATAATTTCATTGATTTTCAGATTGGCTTGGATATTTTTGATCTGTCTTGAATCATTGCTTATACCTTGATATTCACTGTTATTCATGATCATCTGGTTTAGATCTTTGTTTATTTGAGATCATTTGAAATTTCTGATATGTTGAATCTCACACACCTCTCAGATCTGAAATTATTAATTCTGTGTGATTGATTCATTGTATCTCATGATCAACATCCATTCTAGTGATTTCAAATAAATAATTTTTTTTGGGATCATGAATATGTCTTCAAACTTGATGTAAATATTCTGAAAAATTCCTTGTGCCTGTCAGAAATAATTTTGAAAAAATCTTTGAAAAAATGGTCTTAAATCTCTCTATTATTTCATGGTTATTTGATTTAAACATTTGTTTGTTTAAAATCATTTGAAATTATTGATTTACTGAATCACACACATATCTAGAATCAAAAATTTATAATCTGGTGTGATTGATTCATTAAATTCTGATATTTTCATATTCCTTCAAATGATTTAAAATAAACAATATTTTTTAATCTTGGATCATGAATCATTTTTTCTGACCATCTATTTGACAAGTCTGCTTTGAAACCGATTCTTTGTGCTGCTCTGATACTGTTTTGAAAAATGGTTGTTTTGGAATCATCTATTTGCTGCTTTGATACATGTGCATAATCTGTTATCTTGTCTGCTTGAGCTTTGTACTTATAATTTTTTTGTCTATGATATTCTTGTTTGTCTCCAGTATCTTGTTTCAATCCTCATTAATAGAGACACCAATTGGTATCAGAAGTGTTGTTTTATATATTTTAACTCCTCTTGTCCTGTATAGCTCTTCATATTCCTCTTGTAATTGATTTTCAATTTTAAATTATTTACTTTTTATTCATTCAGAAATTGAAATCAATACCCAAATTGAGCTGTATTTATAATTCATCAAAATTATTATTAGATTTTGAAATTGTGATGAATTGTGACTGCAGTATGTTTCACAACAAGAGGAGAATATATTTAGATTTTCATGATGGTTGAACATTTATTATAATATCTTTGAATTGGCGATTATTTCACGACCACCTTCTTTATCTACCGTTATTCTGCCATCCATCATGTTTTTTTTATATTAATGTGGAGAGTTTAAATTTTTTAAAATCATCTTGAATAAACAATGTAATACTTGTGATAGAAATTGGACTACGTTATTATTATTCAGAATTAGTGATAATTGAAAATTTTCAATAATCCCAGTACAGTCGAGCATATTTCATAATATAATTAATTTTAGAAATTTATTTCACAAGTCCATTTCTGTACCTACCACTTTTCTATCATTCATATTGGTTTTACATACCGAGGAGTTTTTCTTTTGAAGCTGAAAACAATAAACATATATAATAAATACATAAGTGTGTCTCTAATCTCATTTAAAAATCCAAGCTCTGGTTATGCATGGTTATGAGACACTTATAATTTAAGCTGCGACTGACCTCATTTAAAAATCCAAGCTCTGGTTATGCATGGTCAGTGTGCTCTTAAATAAAATAAAAAGAAAAAGGAAATAATGTGCTATAAATTAAAATTAATATGAAATTCTCCTTGGTGTTTAAAAAACCAGCCTATCAATCCATCTTTCTAATTTGTGAAATGTGTTGAAATCTTATGACGTATTATGATTTGTTGATTGATAGATATTGAGATTTGAGATTATTCGATTTTGTCACTTAAATTGAATTATTAACTATAGCCCAAATCCATCACTGTTTTTGTGCTTTATTTTTATAAAAAATCTTATTGGAAAATAATTGAAAATCATTTTTTTTAACTCTCTCCATTTTATATAAAATTCATCGTAAATCCGTCATTTTCTACAATGTGAAATATGCCACCTGTTCTCAGAATATTATGATTTTTGTTTGACTGATTGAGATTTATAACTGTTCTTCCTCTTATGCTGAAATTACATTTTTTAGTCATTTTTCATCTATATTTTAAATTCTATATCCTTTTGATGATAACAAAAGGGGGAGAATGGGTTGAGATTTTGATTTATGAGTGAATATTTTATAAATATTTTTAATTTTTGAAAATTTATGAAATTTATGAGTGAATATTTTATAAATATTTTTAATTTTGAAAATTCATTATTATTCATTTCACTCATGCACAGTTATAGGGGGAGTCTCTGTTCTAGGGGGAGCTTTCAAATAGGGGGAGTTTTTGTTGTTTACTGAAAACACATTTATTATATTAAAAATCTTAACATTTGTTTGTCATCATCAAAAGGGGGAGATTGTTGTATATAACGGTGTTGTATACACAATTATATGATTTTTGTTTGATGATAACAAACAAGTGTATATTATTTTAAATGTGTTTGTTACTATACTGTTTCATATCTGCATCTCAGAACAGAAATATAATATTAATATTTAAATGAATATTATTGCACAAGAATTAGAAATTCAAACAGTATTTTATTTAAATATAATATTTTATTTCAACATTTAAACAGTACAAATTTATAACTCCACTATTTGCACAACACACGGTATTTCAATACTTATTCACATTTTTTTCTCATACACTGCTCTTCACTACAGATTTACTCACACACTCATTTGTACAAACTTTTATACATTCACTGACTCATATACACTCTGCATTCTTTATCTTTGTATTCTTTATCTTATGTCAGTCCAGTTTTCACAGCTTCCAGCCAGTCCAGTCACCATCTGCTCACCTGTCACATAAAACAGAAACACACACACTGCAATCGAAATAAAACTGTACACATGCGAATATAAATTTTTATTTTTAAAATTTATTTGCCTCAGAATTTTGGTGTGTTTCTCATCATTTTTCATGACTTGATCTGATTCATCTGTGTCTAGTCAATTTGTATATATATAGTACAGGGACAGGAAAACTCGTCTGATGGCTGCATGTACACACGTGCATGAATATACACGTGTGCACTGCCTCGCCAATCAGAATGTAGGGAGCAAATGAGGAGCAGCCGCGAGGACCAACTCGACTCAGTGGCACAGCAAACATTCAAGTAAAAGATCAAAACAGATCAAAGTTCAAACATGGTGCAACAAGCTTCAACATTTATTATTATTTTTTTATCAGCAAAGCGAGCTCGACATAGAAATGGTCAAGCCAAAGGTTCAGCATAGTTCAGATGGTCACATGTTTGATGAGTACAAAAAGAATCAAGCTAGTGGTTCAATTTACAAAGTGTACAAGCAGCTTCTTACAAATGTGAAGTAAATGAAACTGAAGTGCTCAAGACAACAAATGAATATGCATGACATGTACAAGCCATTGCATGACCACAAATCATTGAAGGTACAAGTAAAGTCATATTCAGGTTAACACAGGCAAGTACACAATGGTGCAGATCAGGCCAGCACATATGAATGTGTTTTGAAGACACACATGCAAATATATATTTTGACAAACATGGCAGCAACTAATGGCAATATAGTGGTGACTAAGCAAAATTAAAACCTGGCAACAAATCTGTTTTTGAAGGACACAAATTGTTTCCCAGTTTTTTTTACAATGTTGGCAAGTGCTTAGTGTTAATTTCAGATTAGCACAAATCAATCTCGAGTAAAAAAAAAATGGCAAACTTAATATGTTTTCCAGAAATCAAGCAAGGAGCTATTGGAAACAAATTTGTTGTTTCCTGTTTTAATCTTAACATTCATTTCTTTATTCTAAGAGAATGATTTTTGGAAAACATTAAATTCATCAAATTTGGAAATTCATTGAATATCTCTTTCCAGTTTATGACCAAAACATTTTTTGAAATGCACGTGACTAATTTGGGGAAAGATTCATTTAGTAATCTCGCAAGGAAACAATGTTTGGCAAGTTTTAAAGCACTCCAAATTTGAGCAAGTAATTTTCTGCAAAGAATTAAATTTGGCAAGAAAATATTTTTCTACATGAACAAGAATTAATGGAGGGCATACATGACAGCATATAATCATGCAAGAAATTTCTTTTTAGGCAAGATAATATTGTTTTCCAGAAATGAATTCATTCAAGCAAGGAACATTTTTTTTACAAGAATGAAATCAATGTGATCTGCAAAGGAATCACTTATTTCTTTCCTGTTTTTCAAGCATACAAGATTGATCCAGTTTTTGCACAAAGTGTTGTAAAGGCAAGAAACATTTTTTGAAAAACAATTCAGTGCATGGGATTCCAGAAATGGCAAATCAGTTTTTGGTAAGAAATATCACGTAGGGAAAACAATTTTTTTGTTTACTGCTTTTGAATCTCGACAGTATCATTTCAAGGAGAACAAAAGTCAACAATTTTCACATGCTTTTCAAAGCCAAAATCACGCAGGCAACAATCAAGGAACCAGCCAAAAGAGGGAAAGCAATAAAATCAGATCTAGTCATTCATATGAAATCAGAGTGAATTAGGGATCGAATTACCCTATTTATACACACCTATCATCACTGGCAATGCAGATCGAAACAAGCAACAACAACAAAAAAAATCCAAAAAAAAAAATCAAATTGAAGATACTCACATTCTTTTTCGATCGCCAACTCTCCAAATCGCCAAGCAAAGAGACAAACGAGTTTGAGCATCAGTGAATCAATCTTTCCAGCAATTCAAGACTGTGATTTGAAGATTGAGAAACCCTAATCCCCAATTTTCAGCGCCGCCATTTTTTTTAATCTCCAGAGCAAAAGAGAAAATCATCAGGCTAAAGAATAGGAGGAGGCCGACCTATGTTTCACTTGGCTAAGCCAAGCTTATATTTAAAAGGGGAAATTAAATTGTTTTTATTATAGCGTTTTTCTTGTTTATTTTTTTGTTGTATTTTAATTTGTATTTGTAAAACCGTCAAACGAACAGTTTCTATAAGTCTATAAAATTCTAGGGAATCAATCAGGGTGTTGACTGACAGTTCACAGAGTCTGTAAAATCTGGGTTACGTGTTACGGGTTTGTAATACGGGAAATCGGATCGAGGGGATATCGTTCAGTCTAGGATTTTGAGCATAGGGTTAGAATAGGAGCAGGGTTTGCGAGTGTACATGATCTTGTATGCGGGATCTGTTCTATCACCTAGTAGAAATCTTAGGAATGCAGCAGTAGGCAGGGTTTTGCCAAAGCTGGGTATATCTGTGTGTGATTTATTTCCTGCATTTATGTTTCTGCTATTTTCTGTGATCTATTTATTATTAGAATTTTAATTCAGTTAAAAACTGTGATAAACCCTATTCACCCCCCCTCTAGGGTTAATCTAGATCCAACACCGCCAAGGTCACTCCGCCGAGAATGCACTAGCTTTGGAGGGATGTTTGTTATAGGTAAACATGCACAAGTATATCACAACACAGAACATAACCATATATATAAGTAAAGCAGCGGACAGAATTAAATGCCAAACCTTTTACTTCATAAACATAGTCAAAACCGAATTACATAAAATACCAAGTCATTTCCCATACAACATGTTCATGATAAAAGAAGTAATACTTAAAACAAAACATAAGTTATTATTCCCCAAAGATAACAGTAGTGTCGCCAAAAGCATAGCTCAAAACCATATATGAGCTCTCCGAAAAAGCAAGCAAAGATCCAAGCTAGGTGCTAGTGTTCCCACCCCGAGAATCGGGGGGAAACGGAAGAAAAGAAGCGAAAGGAAAAACGGGTCAGTCATAAAGACTGGTAAGCCCTAACTACTATCAGCATAAAAACTAGTAAAGTTCACTGGACATGAGAAACTGAGATTAAACATAAGGGTATAACTGGACTGGTATGATAACAAGATAAGTCAAGTGTGGCATCGCATAAACAAGGTTAAGTTGCACTTAGAGTACTAGAATTCTAACCCAAGTCAAGTATAAATCAAGCATTGATCCCTTGGCCCAATATCACGAGATGACCCAAATCAGGGTCCAACTAAACGGTCTAGTCAATCGTCTCCCTACAAGCCTAACTCGTCATGTGTCGGTGTCATACGGCCCAATCTCGGAAAATGTAGTCGACTGTGCAAGGTCCACCCTAGGGTGTATTAGGCCCTAGGGTGCAAACCACTGGCACCAAAACAAGCACGCACAGTCTAAACCTACTGGTTCCCATGCATGTCCTTTCAACACCGGACTAAGTGCACGACCATAGCCCGCCGGAATCTCCAATGGCGCACCTACTCAGCCGTCCCTTTTGGTCACTTACAATCAGCCCAGTAATCGTGCCCCACCCCTAGCCTAGTTGTTAGACCAAAAAGTGGTTCTAACACCCAAACTAATCAAGAATTTAGTGGAATGAAATAAAAAGCAGAAAAGAGACATAAGATTTATAGTGGTTCGGCACGAAAATGCCTACGTCCACTTTATAATCCTTTGTTTGATGAGAATGCTAGCAATACAACAAGATTTTCACTCAACCTCACTTATTTTGCATATACATTCATACAACGATCTTCTAAGTATACTTTAAATGATGATTTGGATTGATTGGAAGCTCTGAAATTCGGTTCTCTCAAATATTCAAACTCTCAAAGTGCCAAAAAATCCCTTCAAATGACCCTTGGGGGCCTATTTATAGGCAGAAATTCCTCCAGAAACCGGGTCGGATCGGAGCAACGTGGTGGTCGTTCCTCCACTTTCGGGCTTAGATGAAATTTGGTGATGACAGCGCATCAGGTTAGTGGTGAACGTGGGGTGAACGTGGGTGTAACCACCCCGAATATCCAAGAGTTAGTGGGATGAAGCAGCAGGTTTTGACGGGCTCGGTTCGGAGTGATTGGTTGAGAGGGTTCGGATCGGGATTTCCGATCCGGTCCTTTCTACAACAAACTTGAGCTTTTCGTCTGCTCCATAGTGTTCCGTTCCGACCCGGTTCTATAATGACCATCCGCTCCGATCCGGTGTTACTCAAGGAGAAGTGCTTTTTCAATATTTAATATCTCGACTTTGTGTATCCTATATCACAAAGTAGGCTAACATTTTGCACCCTTAGAGGATGCTTCTGTTGGAAACGAAGCGTACTTTGACATCATCTGCACATTGGTCTTTTATTTTGAATCATCGATTAGTCATTACCGTCGACACATAGAGACATGTTGCTTCAAAAGTTTGCATCTCTTGATGTCTATATATGCGCTGCAAAGTTTACGATTTATTTTCTTTATTTCTGAATCAAGCCTAGAAGCTTTTATCGACATAAAGTGCTCCTTTCGGGTATACTCTTCCTTTATATTTCTTTTAAGCTCAATTCGAATGCTATCCGGTTCGGACTCCGACCCGATGCACTTTCATCAGTTTTACTTCTGGAAATTGGGCCGGCAGGCCGTGCTACACCACTGGGTCTCCGTTCTGGTCCGCGCGGGCGAGAAAAATGGGAATATGAGGGGTCAACTTCAACCTCTATATAAATCCGACACCACCTTCTTTTCTTTTCTTCTCTTTTTTATTAATCTCGGTCTTCAATTCTACGGAAACCCTAATCTCCGGGAAACTCCAAATTTCTTGCTTCAATTTCCGAATTAAAACACGTGGGTGGTCTTTGAACACTTGAATTTCATCGCTATTGCTGTTTTAAACTAAGATTCCCTCAATTTATTTGGATAATTTTAACCATGCCTATCGCTTAACCCTTCCATCGTCACCTTCCCCCCTCACGCCGCCGTCGTGAGCATGTCCACCACTGCTCTGAGGCGCTGGAAATGACGTAGGTGTACATCCTTCCTTACGTGGAATTTTTGATGTTGGGTTCGGTTGTGTTCGAGGAAGCAGAAAGAGATGAGGAATGTGAGGGATCGGTTCGGATGGAGGCGTATAAGAGATGGAGAAGAAGAAGACAATAGAAGGTTCAGGAGATCGGATCGGGTCGAGGCAAGAAACGAAGAAGGGAGAAAATGGATATCATCTGATCGGATCGGGTCAGAGGACAGAACAAGGAAAGAAGCGTCGATACTCAAGCCCCTTCGATCCGTTCTCAAAGATGTATTTCCGAACCGACCCGGTTGGATGTCAGCCCCTGACCAAAGCGTTATCTTACCCCCCGATCCAATCCTCATCCTGTAAATCTGAACCGATCCGAGTTAACCCAACCTAGAGTACACTGCCTTGTCCAATTGGTTGAATCAACACCTAACATGACTCCCAATCTTTATGAACTGTTAGGATAGTGCCCAACAAACATACATGAACATCAAGAACTATTCTGAACATCATTATTTCTTCAAAGTTTTGCTTTACTTTTTCGAGCGTTAACCTTACGTCTTCTGCATATAATGCACAAACTTTAGTTCACACACGTGCACAAGGGGACACGGGCTACTTTGCTCTAACTTCTGTAATTACTTCTTCATTAGTTCATCGACTATGGCCGAGAGACGTTCATCTCGACTAGCAGAGAAGAGAGAGATCCCTGAGACATCTCAAAAAGTTACTCTCGACGGCATATATTATGTCCCAGACCCGGAATGGGATGACGAAGGTTCTGAATATGAGGTGGAAGCCCATGGCAATGGTGGTGTGTCTTCTGAGGGCGATACTTCTCTAGGTGAAGAAGAAGAAGCAGGAGTAGGGGATAACCGAGCTCCCGATGAGTTCGAAGACGTCGAGATTCTTGATGCTCCAAAAGATTCGGTTAAATCAACAATCGACGATGACAGAATTCTTCGAATATGTCAAAGGCATGGGATTCTGAGGAGGGATACTTTAACACCTTCCGCTACGGATCGTCCTCATAATCCACCGGATGGGTATATGTCCATCACTCGACTCATGTGCATGGTTGGTGCAATTCTTCCGTTCCTGCCTTTTGTCATCGATTTTCTAAGACAATGGATTGCCCCCATGCAGCTGCATCCCAACTCCTACGCTTATTTGTATACCTTCTACATAGCTTACAGAGAGATTCTGGGTGAAGAGCCAACTTTCGACGACTTCCATTTCTTTTACAACTTCAAACATCGAACCGACAAGACTCCTTCCTTCTCATACTTCGAGTCGGTTCCAAAGAGAAAAATTATACTTGAGCCATCTAGTAGCAAAGCCAGCGATTCTAAGTTAGAATGGTTTTATATTAGGCAACAACCAGGTTGCGCCAAGAGATGGACCAAATCAAGTAAATTGTTAACTCTCAGTCTCGGACTCATGTTCTTATGTCAACGCGGTACTAAACATTCTTTTATTCCTGTTTGCAGTTGTTAACCCGAAGCAAATATCTGGTCAACTGTATTTCGACCGCTTGAACCGGCGACTCAACGGTGACAAAAAATTCGTGATTACCGATGAAGTTCTTAAGGATGAGTACCTCCACCATCACGGGTTATTATCCATTTACCGCAGTATAGGCCATGGATCAGTTCCCTATGTGTACATTCCTCCTGTCAACATCATTCCTGATGCAGAAGAAGGCTTGAGGGGTCCTGCAGTGCCTCTCAAAGATTCTCATTATCCTTCTTCGACTCAAGACGATGAAATGGAAAACATTGCTAAAAAGGACAGAGATGAGTACACTATTCCTAAAGAAGCCATTACCCTAGAAAAGTCAACATCCCCCCAAGAATCGCCCTTGGATGACCCCCATAGACGAGCCAATTATAGATGACCCCACTTTCTAGGGCTTAGAAATATTCCCTTACCCGAAACTCTCTATACTTCAGAAGACTTCAGAACAGATCCTCTAAGATTTACCTCCTCAGAGGAAACTACCCCTGTGAAGGCCATAGAATCTGTTCCTGTTAAACCAACTTCAGACTCGGGTTTGTTGGGGGGAATAAAACCACTTAGGATATGCACACACACTAACACTATTCCTTACGGCACTAACATCTTATACCAACACTAGTTCTGACTTTTTCTCATGTTGTTGTGCAGGCACAATGTCACGTCCCAATTATGACATCAGAAAACTTCGTCGCAGTATGTCTCGGCCTCCTCCTGATACTGAGCACGAGCGTCGCGAGAGCCGTGGAAGAGATGATAGGAGGCATCAAGACTCTCAACGATCTCATATTTCACGCTCCCGATCTCCAACTCGATCAGACTCGAGTAAATATAAAAGCTATCAGAGTCGTAAGGAATGGGACAAATCACAATCCAAAGACCCAACTCCCCCTCAAGGTAAAAGTCCTCATGAAAGGCCGCTATCGAAACATGCCGACCCTTCAAGCATACGCAAAGATCCTGAAAGACAATCTGAGAAAGGTGGTGCAGCTATTGTTCCTTGCAAACAAAAGCGTGTTGATTTGTCTTTCTCTAAATCCGCTCCACAAGATTCTGAATCCCAAGCAAAAATAGATCGTCTGAAGGAGCAATTTCCAGAGCATTACTTTGAGCATCTGACCTTTATACCTTCTCTCGAGCCAATTTCTTCAAGGTGGGCGGATGAAACTAAAGAAAAAATTGACGCAGTGGAGAAGCAATATTCTGAAATGTACAAATATTCACGCAACCTCTCCCGAATCATCTAGGCTTTAATTGCTGATGTCGACCAAATGAAACAGGCCACGGACTTGGATGAAAAGGCTCTAGCAACTTTGGAGACAGTCTTGGAAGATACATAGGCTGAACTTGTCATTGCTCAACGAGATGCTACCAATTTCAAAAAGCAACTTGAGGAAGTGCAAAAACGTTACCACGTGTTTGTAGAATCTCACAGCTAGGAACATTTGGATTTGAAAAAGCAAGTTGAGATTGCTAAATCAGAGAATGTTAAAGCACAGCTTGCCTGTGGCACATTGTGACAGGAGAAAGCAGAGCTAGCGAAGAAAAATGCTAAGTTAGAGAAGCGCAACGCTGAGCTAAAAGCTAAGCTGCTAGAGGCTGAGAATAGGGCTGCTTTGGCTGAACAGAACTTGGACAATGCCCTCAAGAATGCTGATGAGGTCCACGATCAGCTGTCTGAAGCTAAGGAGGAGGTTGATGGTTTTGGCTCGCTGATGATAGAGTTCTTTGCTCACATAATTCGTCGCCGGGACATATCCTGGATTGAGGATTACTCGACGACCTTGGTTCACGTAGGGAACAAAATCGTTGAGTGGGAAAAAGAAGAGCTCCAGGTGGATTCCATCGATGAAGACAAGCTCATGGAGAAATATCTTAGAAATGATGAACCAGCATGCTTGGCTGAGGGACGTCAACTTATTGTTGCTGCAATGGAAGAGGAAAAACGTCAAGCCAAGGGTAAGAATGTCATTGAGCCTAGTTCTTCATCAGCGCCCCTGAGACCGCGGGGGTAGAAGGATACGATCCCGAGAATCCAGGAATTTCTAGAGCGTCTCTTTTATCCCCAATTCCTAAATCAGCGCCAGAAGCGGTTGTTACTCCAATTGAGAAATCATCCAAAGGTATATCTACCTTTTCTCCTCAATTTGTCAAGGCAATTTCCAGCTTTCGTGATATCACCGGGCACTCTATAGAATATTCCTTGTCATCTCCAGAGTTGGTAACTATTGCTTCTCATTCTATAGGTGTTGAATCCGTCGAAAAGACTGATAAGCCGGCAGAAGCTTCAACCATCGACCAAGAGGAAACTGCCGAGAAAGTTCAAGAAGGGCTAGACCACAGTGCCCTTACAAAGTCTAACAAGGAAGCTGGAGGTGCGAAAGGTGACGTCATTAACAGGACTTCTATGCCACAACCCGCTGGAACCTCTCACGATGAAGAAGTTATTGATGCTTTGAAAAATGTTGACGTCGATGAGGATCATGATGAAGACCCTGATGTTGTGATAACTGGGGAGCCGAAGGATGCTGACAGCGAGACCTTGGCTGAAATAAAGGCCAAACAGGATAAGCGTATGCAGATGAAAGTTGAGGAAATGGATCCTGAAAGCCTCAAACCCCTTTCTATGGTGGATGCTAGGTCAAGGTTAGTTGTTAAGCTTTCAACTATATCAATTACGGAAGAACTTGCTAAAAAATCTACTCTTGATCCTAGCGCTGAATCCCTTGGAAAGAAAACTGTTGATTCTGCATCTTCGAAATCAGGGAAGAAGAAACACAAGCGTATAATGTCCGATGCTGAAAAGGAGGCTAAGGAGTCTCTCAAAGCTGCAAAGAAAGGCAAATCTGCTCCTTAGTCTTCGCGAAAGATGTGTTTTGACTTCTGCCCCGTTTCTCTTTTGGCGTGCTGTTGTTGTGGCGAGTGCGGCCTTCGCATTAGTTGCTTAGTTGTCCTATACTAGCTTGTAAATTTGTGGATAAAAAAGTTAGTTTAATCCTACAATGTCAAATATTTGTGAGTTCATTATTTAAACGAAGAATGAATATTAACAAAGCCAAAGATTGTCATATATACTGAGGATATACTAAGGGTTTATATATGTATATGCCCCCAATCAATTTTAAACATATAACCTAGCCAAGGTCTGTCCAAAATTGATTAGATTATATTTCGGATTGCTCCCGACTTTCTGGCGGGGACCAACCCTTTTTGTCATTTTCATTTGTTCACTAGCACTTTTAAACTCTCCCATCGAATGGCCGGGTTAGAGTTCTCGTTGAGGCGGTCTCATATCGGGGTGCACCATCACGCCTCAGGGGACGTCGTCTTCCCGTCCCTTTCACTCTCTCTCATCTCGTGAGAGTTAGAGTTAGGAATGTCGTCTTCCGATTCCTTTCGACAAATTAGTCAAGCAATCGTTCCGTTTACTCCTGCCTGTATGTTCAAGTATCATTTCACAATTCAATATTTCACAGTTGTTACATATGAATCACATAAAATAGTGCAGGAAAGTAAATGACACAGGATATTTCTATAGTGGTTCAGCTAAGGCGTAGTCTACATCCACTTTATAATCTTTTGTTAATATAAACAGACTTTTTTAGGCAAGTCGTGCCTTTTTACAAAGTTCATGAAAACAAAAGAGAATCTGTCATGTCTAATTCAAATATCGCATTAAGTGCTCAGCATTCCAGGCTCTAGGCACTTCCTCGCCATCCACGGTCGTTAGCTTGAAAGCTCCTATCTCAAGTTTCCGTTGGACGATGTATGGTCCTTCCCACTTTGGTCCGAGATGGGAAGGGATGGGAAGACTCGCTTTTGCACCAGGTCCCTTGGCTCAAAAGTTCTAAAGCGAACCTTCTTGTCATAATAGCGTGCCATTTGACGTCGGTGCCTTGATGCACGCAGGTCTGCTTCATTCCTTTTTTCTTCAACTTCATCAACGGATTCGAGGAGGAGTGCTCGATTCGTCATCGAGACGTAATATGTCACCCTATGAGAGGGAACTTCGTGCTCCACAGGAATTACTGCTTCTGAACTAAATGAAAGAGAGAAAGGAGTATGACCGGTTGCTGTCTTAAATGTTGTTCGATAAGCCCACAAGGCTAAGGGCAACTCATCAACCCATTTTGCCTTTGCACGTTCTAACCGCTTCTTGAGAATGGATTTTATGACTTTGTTGATTGATTCTACTTGCTCGTTTGACTGAGGATGGGCAACTGCTGTGTAGCGTTTATCAATCTTGTATTTTTGGCAGAAGTTTCTGAACTCGGCGCCGTCGAACTGAGTTCCATTATCGGTTATACTAGTTTTTGGAATCCCAAATCGACATATGATATTCCTATTCACAAAACTTATCACCTTTCTTGCGGTAATCTTTGTTAAGGGTTCAGCCTCCACCTATTTTGTAAAATAGTCGACAGCGACTATCGCATGCTTAGCTCCTCCTTTGGCAATTGGTAAAACTCCGATGATATCAATTCCCCACATGGCAAATGGCCATGGACTGACCATCGACTTAAGCTGGGTCGGTGGTGCCTTGGGGATTTTGGCAAACCTTTGGCATCTGTCGCAGCGTCGTGAATGATCAGCTTCATCTTTATTAATGGTGGGCCAGAAATACCCATAGCGCAATATCTTTTTTGCTAAGGTATGGGCCCCGTATGGTCTCCGCACTCACCTTCGTGTACTTCTCTCAATACACGCTTGATGTCGTCGTGCGCTATACATCGTAACAAGGGCGTAGAGAACCATTGTCGGTAAAGGATGTCATCTTGAAGGATGTATCTGGTTGCTTTGCGAACTATAGCCCGCCTTTCACTTTTCTTTGACGGAAGTGTTCCATTACGAAGGAAATTCTTGATTGGGGTCGTCCATGAATCTCTTTTTGGTTCTACTTCCAAGGTCAATTCAACTTCCATCAACTCGAAACTAGGTGAGTCCAATGTCTCAATTGGAGCCATTTCCGTTTCCTCCGGATTGTCTAAACTTGCTAGTTTAACCAATTGGTCCGCTTTCTGGTTTTCAGCCCTTGGGATGTGTGTTATGTTGTACCGCTCCAGGTTGCTTAACAACTCTTCGACTTTTTCGAGATAGGTAATAAGTCGAGGTCCTCGGGTTACAAACTTCTTTTGTACCAGGCAGACGACTATCTTAGAATCATAGAATATATATGATACCTTTATTCCGAGTTCCTTAGCAAGCTTATGCCGACAATTAGGGCTTCGTACTCAGAATCGTTATTAGTTGCTGAGAACTCCAACCGTAAAGCATAGTACAGGGAGCTTCCTTCGGGAGTAATTAAAACGACTCCTGCCCCGGACCTCCTGTCGTTCTTGGCGCCGTCTGTGTATAGTCTCCAAGTGCTTAATTCTAACTCTTCTTCAGACTGGACTACTCTATCACCGATCACTTCTTCTTCAAGCATTGTGAACTCCGCTATAAAATAGGCCAAAGCTTGCCCCCTGATCGATCTCCGCAGCTGAAAATTCAGATCAAATTGGCTTAACTCAATATTCCTCTTGATTAATCGCCTTGATGCCTCAGGTCTTTGTAATTCCTGTCTCAAGGGCTGATTAGTCTATATGTTTATTGGGTGAGCCTGAAAATAGTGGCGAAGTTTGTGGGAGGCGATTAAGAGACTGTACGCGAGCTTCTCAATTCTAGGGTAATTACGCTCTGCAGCTGCCAATTTCTTACTTACATAATATACCGGCCTTTGTACCTTGTCTTCCTCTTGGATCAAAGCGGTGCTAACGGCATGAGCCGAGACTGTTAGGTAAACGAACAGCTCTTCGTGATCCACCGGTTTCGACAAGATCGGTGGTTTCTCTAGTCAGTCTAAGAGATTCTGAAAGGCCTCGACACGGTCCGAAGTCCATTCAAAAATTTTCTTTCCTCTCTTGATTAAGTCAAAGAACGGGACGCATTTGTCTGTCGCTTTGGAGATAAATCTACTCAACGCAGCCACTTTCCCTGCGAGACTTTGAACATCTTTGATTCTTCGTGGTTCTTTGATGTTTCTAATTGCTGCTATTTGACTGGGATTGATTTCAATACCACGAGAACTCACGATGAATCCTAGAGACTTGCCAGATGCCACCCCAAATGAGCACTTCAAAGGATTTAGTTTCATCTGATACTTTCACAGGATATCAAATATTTCTGCCAAGTCTTGTGTATGGGTAGATGACTGCCTTGATTTGACAAGCATATCGTCCACATAAACCTCCATAGTGCTCCCTATTTGATTATAAAACACCCTGTTCACTAAGCGTTGGTAGGTTGCTCCGACGTTCTTCAATCCGAAAGGCATGACCACGTAGCAGTACAACCCCAAATTTGTTATGAAACTCGTGTGCTCTTGATCGGGCACATGCATAGGAATTTGGTTGTATCCATAATACGCATCCATAAAAGAAAGAAGTTCGTGTCCCGCCGTTGAATCCACAAGCTGGTCTATCCTGGGAAGAGGGAAGCTATCTTTTGGGCAGACTTTGTTCAAATCTGAAAAATCGATACAAGTCCTCCATTTTCCGTTGAACTTCTTTACCAAAACCGGATTCGATATCCAGTCAGAATATATTGAATCCCTAATAAACCCATTTTCTTTTAACTTCCCAACTTCTTCCTTCAGGGCTGCTGACCTCTTCGGGCCAAACATACGTCTCTTTTGTTTTACCGGCGGGTGATTCGGATTAATACTTAGCGAATGACTCATGATAGATGGAGATATCCCACACATGTCCGCATGGGTCCAGGAAAACACGTCCAGGTTTGCCTTCAGAAAGTCGACCAATTCTCTGGCTCGATGTGAATCCAATTGGGATCCTATCTTTAAGACTTTTGCTGGATCAGCTTCATCAATAGGTATATCCACTGTCATTTCGTTTGGAGTTGCCTTTCTGTCTTCAGGTTCCTCATCCTCTCTGGGATCTAGGTCTTCAGGCATTCCTTTTGGCAACTCCTTCGAGGCTGATCCTTCTAATTGCTATGCTGAGCCCTCCTTTGAAGGAGGGGAAGCACCTTTGCTATCAAGGTTGAGTCCCTTCATCAACATTTTCAACTCAGCAACATAACAAGCCCGTCCAGAGACTTGGTCTCCCCTCGTTACTCCTGTTCCAGCTTCTGTAGGGAACTTTAGCAGTAAACACCATGGTGCGATGCAGGCTCTGAACTCTGAGAGGGCGGGCCTTCCCAAAAAAGCATTGTATGGTGATTCTACATCCAACACAACAAACTGAAGCATTCGTACTCTTTGACGCTCTCCTTGGCCCAATGTCACGGGTAACTCTATATTTCCCATCGGAGCCGTCGATGCCCCATTGAAACCTCGAATCCAGCCTTCGCAGGGTTTCAAATCTCCGGGCTCAAGTCTCATCTGGTTAAATTACTTCTTAAATAGAATATTGACAGAACTCCCGTTGTCCACAAGTATTTTATGAACCAATGCTGGTCCAATAGTTGTAGTGATAACCAACGGGTCTTCAGTGGGTGATTGTATTCCAGTGTCGTCTCTGCAACGAAACACCACATCATCAAACATTGTCTTTTGCTGCTTCATGGGGTTAAGGTCTTCCAAATCATTACACTCAGCTACATCTATATGTTTAACGGCGTTGACATATTGATCCATGGCTCTGAAACTATGGATAGCAGGATGAAGTCCGCCTATTGTGGTGTTAATGACAATTCCTTTTCCCTTTTGTTGCGCTGTGGGCTTGGGAGCCGACTGATTTTGGTCTAGGGCTTGTCTCTCTTGCCCCCTATCTCTCGGAGCGACCTTATACTCGTCCAATTTCCCTTTACGCAACAGCCTCTTGACTACGTCTCTCAAATGTCGACATTCATTAGTCAAATGTCCATGGGTTCCGTGAAATAAGCAAAACTTCCCAGTCGCAATTTCCTTCTCCGTTGAATTCCTTGGTGGTTGTTTTTTGTACTGCATAACATTATAAGTATCCAAATAAATATTCTCTAGTGTATCACCTAACGGAGAGTAATTTTCGATGGTTTGGAATCGAGGCCTTTTTTCAGAATTATTTCACCGGTTTCTAATTTTTCTATTACGATTACTGTTGCCCCCACTTCCATTATTATTATTTCCATTCCTATTTCCGACATTCACTTCGACTTTCCCAGAAATTTCTCTTGATTGCTTTACAGCGACATTACTCTGAACAGCTTCTTTCGGTCCTGCTTCAGACTTCCTTTTTCTGTTTGCCTTTGCTTCCTCCCGTCTTAGCCTAATGTTGGCCTTCTCATAGAACAACTCTCTTGTGGGAGGCGGTTTCCCAGACAGGTAGTCTCCGAACTCTGTATCAGGATCAACTCCCCCAATTAAGGCCATCAAGATAGTTGGCTCATGGGGATCACTAACTTCGGTCACAGCTAAATTAAAATGGTCCAAGTACGACTTCAAGGACTCACCCGGAGCCTGCTTGATTCTTGATAACCCTATTACATTTTTGGATTTTCGGGCGTGAAGCCGGAATTGGTTCATAAAGCGTTCGCTTAATTCTTTAAAATTTGATATTGATCTCGGAGGGAGCCTAGTGAACCACATCAGTGCTACATCTTCTAGAAAGATGGGAAAAGCTTTACATTTTACAGCATCTGGAGCCGCAGCAGCATTCATAAGCCATTCGTACCGCATCAGGTGTTGTCCCGGGTCGGTTCTCCCGGAATAGCGGTCCATCTGAGGTAAATTTAATCCTCGGGGGAAACAGAAATCCAAGATGTCATCTGTGAAGGGGGTGTGACTTCGTTCGATACCCTCATCTTCATTCGTGTAGTGCTTCCTTTCAGACATAATTTGGCGTAGCATTGCCCACACGTCAGCATTAGTCAACGCTGGTTCAGATGTCCTGGGCCTAATGTTCGGGTTTCCCCTGGGCTCCTGATTAGGGGACATCCTTCTTCTTCTAGCGGCTTCTTCTCTAGCCTGCTCTCTACACTCCCGGTCGATCTCGGGAGGAAGGGGCTGAAGCATTTGCTGCTGTGTAGGGTTGGTAATGTTGGGATCCCTAGGAAGAACACCAGATCCTTGCATAGGCAACAACATAAGCTTCTTCAGGCTCGGGTCGTCAGGTCCTAATGCACGAGCCACATCTTCATGGGACCCCAAAGACCCAAAAGTCATCTGTTCAAGGTTTTGAGGTCGTTCAAGAGGCTTTCTTCCCTTGGGTCGTTCTTCCTCTAAAGAGGATGACTGGTCCGTTGTAGTATGATGAACTGGGGAAGGTGTCCTCCTTCTGCGGAGCTCACTGAAGTCCCTACTTATGGCTTTCATATTTTCCTACATCATAAGACTGGTACGTTCGTGAGCTCTCAATCCCTCCCTATTACTCTCAAGCATGTCGAGAAAACGCGAAAAATCTCCCTGTGTGACGGGTGCAGACGGATTGATCTGGTCATTGGCCCTGGTGGCCGGAGTCGGAGCATTTGGAGTCGCTCGAGTAGAAGTTCCAGCATCACATACATTTGGATCAGATCGGAGGTTTAGGCCATGGCCGGATCGAATCGGGTTCGGGTAATGCACTTCATCAACGCCCTCTAACTGGACCGTATCGGAGCTCTCCCTCTGCGATCGGTTCAGATGTTCGGAACCAGTCCGATCCACAGCTGAACTCTGTCCACGAGACCTCATCACAACCGCATTTCGTTGATCTTCGCCAACTTCATCTCCTCGACTAACTTGTACTTCTTTGCCTTTTCCTCTAGCCATAACTCTCCAACAATCAACCAACAAGTGCTTAAAAGCGTCGAAAATTAGGGATTAACTTCTTTGAATTTGACGGTCCAAAAAGTAGAATGATAATCCAAAAAAGTAGAGAATTCAAACGATTCTCAATGAAAGCACCAAAATGTTAGACCAAATAGTGGTTCTAACACCCAAACTAATCAAGAATCTAGTGGAATGAAATAAAAAGCAGAAAAGAGACACAAGATTTATAGTGGTTCGGCACGAAAATGCCTACGTCCACTTTATAATCCTTTGTTTGATGAGAATGCTAGCAATACAACAAGATTTTCACTCAACCTCACTCATTTTGCATATACATTCATACAATGATCTTCTAAGTATACTTTAAATGATGATTTGGATTGATTGGAAGCTCTGAAATTCGGTTCTCTCAAATATTCAAACTCTCAAAGTGCCAAAAAATCCCATCAAATGACCCTTGGGGGTCTATTTATAGGTAGAAATTCCTCCAGAGACCGGGTCGGATTGGAGCAACGTGGTGGTCATTCCTCCACTTTCGGGCTTAGATAAAATTTGGTGATGACAGCGCATCAGGTTAGTGGAGAACGTGGGGTGAACGTGGGTGTAACCACCCCGAATATGCAGGAGTTAGTGGGATGAAGCAGCAGGTTTTGACGGGCTCGGTTCGGAGTCATTGGTTGAGAGGGTTCGGATCGGGATTTCCGATCCGGTCCGTTCTACAGCAAACTTGAGCTTTTCTTCTGCTCCATAGTGTTCTCTTCCGACCCGGTTCTATAATGGCCATCCGCTCCGATCCGGTGTTACTCAAGGAGAAGTGTTTTTTCAATATTTAATATCTCGACTTTGTGTAGCCTAGTTCACAAAGTAGGCTAACACTAGTCCTAGGGTATCTGATACTCCCTAGTGGGTTACTGCTGAAAAGGACCGCGTAACTAGGGTTTCTCATGGGTTAAGTGCGGTTAACCCTATCCAAACCATGTATCAAGTTGGTTAAGTGTACCCAAGTGGTTCATGACTTAACCATAACAATCCATCATGTTCAACTTAATGCACGTCAACCTCTCTCATTAGACCTTGTTGTGGTTACTGGTTAAGCCGGACAGGTCCGGGCAGGTTTATACCACAACCTAGTCTAACCTCAGGTTTCAAGCGCGACATGACCAACTACTCACATTGGGTCCTATCGTTTGTAGCTACTAGATTTGTCGGGCGGTTCCGGGTAGATTTACGCCACAAACTCAACCCAATCTCGAGCTGGCCACTTTCATGATTTTCTAAGTGTCACGTCCATATTAATGTTTTCAAGCATAATCACATGTCAACTTTCATGTCATATTTTCAAGTCATGTTTCATATCATTTAAGTTTGCCTAACTACCCATAAAGTATTCCCATCGCACGTAAATTCGCATCAGCACAAATAGATCAAAGAGGGAACATAACAATATGACAAGGTGGGCATAAGGTGGAAAAGTTTAGCACAAGTTAAACATGGTGATATTTGAGGCAAAGGTGTTCATCATAACTTGCATATAGCATATTGGCCTCAAAACATGTATGATAGAATAAAGGTGATTTGGCCTCAAACATGTATGATAGCATAAAGGTGATTTGGCCTCAAACATGACAATAGCTATCATTGGGTGACAATCCTAACTTATGTATAGCAAATAGGTTCAATATCATCATTTGCATGTTAAGGGACATGAGGGCTAAGGTTTGTTAACATGCATAAGCCATAATCCATTTCATAGCAATTTTCCCAAAAGTCAACATGAATGGTACTAGGTTCATGATAGATCCACAATAATAGAGAATAGATCTATGCATACAATGATAGGTTCAAGGCAAAATATTGCACTTAGGTCCAATTCCAATCCACACATGTTCATGTTAAAGTCATAGTTTAGATCTAAGAGTAGAAAGGGGCTTACAAAGCATGGCTAGAGAAACCAGAACAAGATAGAGATGTTGTAGAGGCTCTAGGAATCCCCGAATCAAGAAAAGCTCCAAGTTGTCAAGTTGGAGAAGAAGCAAATCCCTTGATTTGATGAAGAAAGGTTGCACTTTTGCCTTGGATGTAGTTTTGAATGCTCAAGCACATATGGATGAAGATGGAGGCCATGATCAAGAGGGATTTGGGAAGCACTTTGTTGCTAGATTGATTTGTGGTGATATAGGCTAGGTCTTAGTGTGTTTTTATAGGAGTTAGGATTAGTTTAGGCCATAGGATTAACTCTAGTTTAGATCCGAACCGTCAAAAATCGTAACAGGGCCTCCAACATGACCACAGGAGCAAGCAGGTGCACCCAGGCCATACTGGCCCGACCAGGGAGGTCGACCCCCAGGTCGACTCCCCAGTCGACCCGGCTGGGCAGGTCGACACCCAGGTCGCTCAGGTCGACCTGGTCTCTGGGCGGAAAATTTTCCCACCCAGTCTGTTTGGGATAAAATTCAAATCTGTTTTCGAATTTGAATTTTCTGAAAATTTTGACGAGCAATAAATTGGTCATACGGACTCCGATTCTCGAAAACTCGGACTCTATTTCGCGTAAAATTTCGAGATAAACGCAATGGCGTAGCCGGTTTCCCCTGAGTCAAATATTAAAAATTAATTCTTCCTTGATTTATGTTATGACATGTTATTCAAAATAAGGGTTGTTACATTCTCCCCTCCTTAAAGGATTTCGTCCTCGAAATCTCTAAGTTGGGAAGAACGTATCCTACCGTCCATCATCCATCTACTCAAAACATCATCCACGAGTAACCATTGTCCTTAAAAGATTCTAATGTTGTATGAACATATGCAAAAGGTGTGTGTATATCTACTTATCTAATGCAAAAGATCAGGTGGTTACTGATTCAGTAAACCTCCTAAATGCAAATATGTTTGTGAAATGAGTCCATATGTATGCAAATTCCTAACATAATTTATAATATCTACATTAGTGCACATAACATTCATTCATATGTGATATCCAAGTGATAGCGTAACAAGTTTCATCCATGAATAAGACTAAGCACTCATGCATATGCAACATGAAAGTGTGTGAGCCGATCTAGTGTCTAACGTGTATCATGCATCCACGAATAACCACTTGCAAACACTTGCAACCATTTGCAGACATCAACCATAACATGTTTCAAATACATGTTTACATCCATAGGGTACTACCAAAGGTTCTCAAGACAAGATAAACATAGATAGCGAAAAGAAAGGTATGCTAAAAGGAGATCGAGAAAGTAACCTCAAAAAGGTACGGGTAAAGCCCGCGCATCTTCTCCTCGGTTTCCCAAGTTGCGTCTTCTTGGGCTTCACTCCTCTGAACTTTGACTTCTCGATTCCTTAGCTTCTTGATCTCTGTTCCTAAGATATTGATCAGAACTTTCCTCAGTGTTGCTTCCTTTTCCACTTCTACGCCTTCATGGATGCTAGGCTCAACTACTTCGGCTGACTCATGCAAACACTTTCGGGGATGCGAGACATGAAAAACATTGTGCACTCCGGCTAGCTTCTCGGGTAAATCTACCTTATAGGCTTTCTGCCCAATCCTCTCGATGATAGGAAATGGTCCTACGAACCTTGGTGTTGGCTTTGCAACTGCTCCAAAATGAACCACATTATGCAAAGGAGAAACCTTTATAAACAACATATCACCGACTTCGAACTCTATGTCTGTCCTTCTCTTGTCCGCATAAGATTTCTGTCGATCTTGGGCCGTTTTCATCCGCCTTCGTATCAACTCAACCTTCTCAGAAGTATCCCTTATCATATCGGGCCAAAGTACAAGCTTATCGGTCGTCTCCCACCAACAAGTTGGTGACTTACACGGTCTTCCGTATAGAGCTTCGAACGGTGCCATCCCTATGCTAGCTTGGTAGCTATTATTATATGCAAACTCCACGAGAGGGAGATGGTCTTCCCAAGTACCACCAAAATCAAGAATGCATAATCTCAACAGATCCTCTAGTACCCTATTTACCCTTTTGGTTTGTCCATCCGTCTGTGGATGATAGGCTGTACTTAGATTCAATTGCGTACCATAGCTTCTTGCAGACTATTCCAAAACTAGCTAGTGAAAATCGGGTCACGATCGCTAAATATGCTAGAAGGAACTCCGTGCAATCGTACTATCTCTCGAAGGTAAACAGATGCTAGCCATGATGCAGTCCTATTTCTCTTCACCGGAATGAAATGAGCACTCTTTGGGAGTCTATCAACTATGACCCATATGCTCGAATTCCCCTTCCTTAACCTAGGCAATCCATCCACAAAATCCATCGAGATACTTTCCCACTTCCATTGCGGGACCTCTAATGGATGTAATAGCCCACCGGGCTTCTTCGACTCGGCATTTACTTGTTGGCATACCATGCACTTTGAAACGAACTTTGCCACGTCCTTTTTCATTCCAGCCCAAAAGAAAATGCGCTTCATATCCTTGTACATCTTATCCCCTCCAGGATGTATAGTCATCTTCGAGTGATGCGCCTCTTCGAGAACTTTGTTTACTAAGTCTCTCACTTGTGGGACACATAGTCTTCCATCACGCCTTAGCCATCCCTAGTCAACTATGGAATACCTACGGAGGTGACTTGACGTCTCACAACGAATCAACTTGTCCATGATCTCGACTAACTGTGGGTCTTCCTTCCGTGAAGTCCCTACTTGGTCTAGAAGTGTAGGTCTAAGCTCAAGAGATGCTAATGTACCAGTCAGAGACTCAACAGCTGGTATGAAATCAAAGGTTGCCAAAAACTCTAGACTCTTCATCTCAACAAACAAGGTGCTCAAAGCCAACCTTTTTCTACTTAGCGCATCCGCCACCACGTTACCCTTGCCAGGGGTATAAGCTATATCAAAGTCATAAGATGCCAAGAATTCCACCCACCTCTGTTCCTTAGATTCAAATCTTTTTGCGAAAAGAGGTACTTCAGAGACTAATGATTAGCATACAACTCGAACTTCTCTCCTAGAAGATAATGGCGCCATGATTTCAATGCAAAAACAATCGCCGCCAACTCCAAGTCATGTGTGGGATAGTTCTTCTCGTGCACTTTATGTTGTCTACCACCAAAACATATCACCTTCCCTTCCTGCATTAGGACCGCGCCTAATCCCGTGCCACATGCATACGTGTACACGGTAAACAACTTACCACCATCGGGTAAAACCAGAACTGGAGCTGTGGTGAGGGCTCTCTTAAGCCTTTGAAAAGCAATCTCACATTCTATGTCCCAAGCAGAAACCAGGTTTTTCTTCTTCAACCAAGTAAGAGGAGCTGAAATCTTAGCGAAGTCCTTAATGAACTTCTTATAAAAGCCTGCCAAACCGAGAAAGCTTCTCACTTCGGTTGCGTTCTTCGGAACTTTCCAATCTTGAGCCGCAACTACCTTAGCGGGATCCACAGCTATGCCTTACTCAGAAACTACAAGCCCAAGAAACCGAACTTTCTTCCTCCAAAAATGGCATTTGGTGAACTTGGCTTTCAACTTTTGAGCTCTAAGCGTATCCAAAACTTCCTTGAGATGCCTATCATGCTCTTCCTCGTCCTTTGAGAAGATCAGAATATCATCCACGAAAACTAGCACAAACTTGTTCAGGAACTCCCTAAACACCCTACTCATCAGATCCACGAAGTATGAAGGTGCATTAGTCAAACCGAACGGCATAACAAGCCATTTGAAGAATCCATCTGGAGTCCTGAATGCAGTCTTGTCTATGCTATCCTCTGCCACTCTGAGCTGATGGAATCCTGTCGCTAGATCAAGCTGAGAGAAAATAGATGCTCCTACAAGCTGGTCAAACAGATCATCAATCCTTGGTAGTGGGTGCCTATTCTTCTTGGTTAGCTTGTTTAACTCACGTAATCAACACACAGACGAAGCGAACCATCCGCCTTAGTAGCGAATACCACTGGAGCACCCCATTCAGAAATGCTTCGCCTTATGAAGTTTTTCTCAAGCAACTCCTTGACTTGCTTACTAAGCTCTCTTCTTTCTTGCGGGGCCATGTGCCTAACGGGCAATGAAACTGGATTGGCATTATCAACCAGATAAATGCGGAAATCTATCTCGCATTTAGGGGGTAACCCCTTCACCTCATCAAAGACATCAGGATATTCTCGGACCACCCTCACAGGTTGCAAACTATCGATGGACGAGTTGAGGGATTCTAGATAACATAACATGACAGGACCCATAGGGTTACAAGAAATCTCTAGGGTATTACCAAGGCGAGTCATGAGCCTTACTACCCTTTTCTCACAATCAAGAATGGCTCCAAAACTGGACAACCAATCCATGCCCAAAATCAACCCGTATCCCATAAACCCGAGAACATAAGCATTACACATGAATTCTACACTCAAGATAGAAATCTTCAAATCCACATAGATCATAGATAAATGGGCGGAACCCCCAATTGGATATGAAACACTAACGGGATCCTCAACTAGACTAGTACTAGGTGCAAACTTTCAACTAGATCAGACGAAATAAAACTATGTGATGCGCTAGAATCAAATAAGGTGCGAACAGGAAAAATCTAGACTTCCTTACAGAAACATTTCTACCCTCTTGTTCTGAGCCTCATTCGCCTTACCCACTCCTATCCTTTCTTATATAACGCGGTAACATGTCTCTCGAGAACTACCTCCATCGTACGGAAAACCGTTACGTAGCTAGAAAAAGATTAGCCTCAGGTAAAACTACCGTGACTACAGATGAAGGAAAGAAAGGAAAAGAGATTCAAAAGAGGAACAAAGGAAAGTGCTTATCGCTTTTGGGGCCTTTAAAAATAAAGTCTCTCTTGGAAATTACTTCTTTATAATCGGTTTTGAAAATAGTATAAAAAGGTTTTTAAAACTTTTCTTAAAAACTTTTGCCCAGTCTAGTAAAACTCTTGTTCTAATACCAAACGTAACACCCCACCTCCACCAGGGTCACTCCACGGGGAATGCACTAGCGTTGGAGGGGCGTTTGTCACAGGTAAACGTGCACAAGTATATCATAAGACATAACAAAAACAGATATATAAGTAAAGCAGCGGATAGAATTAAAAGCCAAACCTTTTACTTCATAAACATAGTCAAAACCGAATTACATAAAATACCAAGTCATTTCCCATACAACATGTTCATGATAAAAGAAGTAATACTTAAAACAAAACATAATCACTATTCCCCCAAGATAACAGTAGTGTCGCCAAAAGCATAGCTCAAAACCATACATGAGCCGTCCGAAAAAGCAAGCAAAGATCCAAGCTAGGTGCTAGTGTTCCCACCCCGAGAACCGGGGGGAAACGGAAGAAAAGAAGCGAAAGGAATAACGGGTCAGTCATAAAGACTAGTAAGCCCTAACTACTATCAGTATAAAAACTAGTAAATTTCACTGGACAGGAGAAACTGAGATTAAACATAAGGGTATAACTTGACTGGTATGATAACAAGATAAGTCAAGTGTGGAATCGCATAAACAAGGTTAAGTTGAACTAAGAGTACTAGAATTCTAACCTAAGTCAAGTATAAATCAAGCATTGATCCCTTGGCCCAATATCATGAGATGACCCAAATCAGGGTCCAAATAACGGTCTAGTCGATCGGCTCCCTACAAGCCTAACTCGTCATGTGTCGGTGTCATACGGCCCAACCTCGGAAAATGTAGTCGACTGTGCAAGGTCCACCCTAGGGTGTATCAGATCCTAGGGTGCAAACCACTGACACCAAAACAAGCACGCACAGTCTAAACCTGCTAGTGCCCATGCCTGTCTTTTCAACATCGGACTAAGTGCACGACCATAGCCCGCCTGAATCTCCAATGGCGCACCTACTCAACCGTCCCTTTTGGTCACTTACAATCAGCTCAGTAACCGTGCCCCACCCCTAGCCTAGTCCAGGGTATCTGATACTCCAGAGTGGGTTACTGCTGAAAAGGACCGCGTAACTAGGGTTTCTCATGGGTTAAGTGTGGTTAACCCTATCCAAACCATGTATCAAGTTGGTTAAGTGTACCCAAGTGGTTCATGACTTAACCCTAACAATCCATCGTGTTCAACTGGTTAAGTATATTCAAGTGGTCCATGACTTAACCCTAACATGTGGCACTAATTAACTTAATGCACCTCAACCTCTCACATTTGACCTTGTTGTGGTTACTAGTTAAGCCGGACGGGTCCGGGCAGGTTTATACCACAACCTAGTCTAACCTCGGGTTTCAAGCTCGACATGACCAACTACTCACATTGGGTCCTATCGTTTGTAGCTACTAGATTTGCCGAGCGGTTCCGGGTAGATTTATGCTACAAACTCAACCCAACCTCGAGTTGGCCACTTTCATGATTTTCTAAGTGTCGTGTCCATATTCATGTTTTCAAGCATAATCACATGTCAATTTTCATGTCATATTTTCAAGTCATGTCTCATGTCGTTTAAGTTTGCCTAACTACCCATAACGTATTCCCATCGCACGTAAATTCGCATCAATACAAATAGATCAAAGAGGGAACATAACAATATGACAAGGTAGGCATAAGGAGGCAAAGTTTATCACAAGTTAAACATGGTGATATTTGAGGAAAAGGTGTTCATCATAACTTGCATATAGCATATTGGCCTCAAAACATGTATGATAGCATAAAGGTGATTTGGCCTCAAACATGTAAGATAGCATAAAGGTGATTTAGCCTCAAACATGACAATAGCTATCATAGGGTGACAATCCTAAGTTGTGTATAGCAAATAGGTTAAATATCATCATATGCATGTTAAGGGAAATGAGGGGTTAAGGTTTGTTAACATGCATAAGCCATAATCCATTTCATAGCATTTCTCCCAAAAGTCAACATGAACGGTACTAGGTTCGTGATAGATCCACAATCATAGAGAATAGATCTATGCGTACAATGATAGGTTCAAGGAAAAATATTTCATTTAGGTCCAATTCCAATCTACACTTGTTAATGTTAAAGTCATAGTTTAGATCTAAGAGTAGAGTGGGGCTTCCAAAGCATGGCTAGTGACACTAGAACAAGATAGAGATGTTGTAGAAGCTCTAGGAATCCCCGAATCAAGCAAAGCTCCAAGTTGTCAGGTTGGAGAAGAAGCAAATCCCTTGATTTGATGAAGAAAGGTTGCACTTTTGCCTTGGATCTAGTTTTGAATGCTCAAGCTCATATGGATGAAGATGGAGGCCATGATCAAGAGGGATTTGGGTATCACTTTGTTGCTAGATTGATTTGTGGTGATTTAGGCTAGGTCTTAGGGTATTTTTATAGGAGTTAGGATTAGTTTAGGCTGTAGGATTAACCCTAGCTTAGATCTGAGCCATCAAAAATCATAATAGGGCCTCCAACATGACCACAGGAGCAAGCAGGTGCACCCAGGCCAAACTGGACCGACCAGGGAGGTCGACCCCCAGGTCGACTCCCCAGTCGACCTGGCTGGGCAGGTCGACACCCAGGTCAACCCCCAGGTCGACCTGGTGTCTGGGCGGGAAATTTCCCGCCAAGTCTGTTTGGGCTAAAATTCAAATTTGTTTTCAAATTAGAATTTTCTGAAAACTTTGGCGGGCCATAACTTGGTCATACGGACTCCGACTCTCGAAAACTCGGACTCTATTTCGTGTAAAATTTCGAGACGAACGCAATGGCGTAGCCCATTTCCCCTGATTCAGAATTTAAAAATTAATTCTACCTTGATTTATGTTATAACATTTTATTCAAAATACGGGTTGTTACATTGTTTGAATAGTGAAGGTCAATTAGTAATAAGTGTCATTATTTATATGGATTTGAAATACAAATTATAAATTGATTAGTATGGTAATTATTGAGGGTTATTTGGACTTAATTAAGTAAACAAATTTAGAATTAAACTATAAATATTTAAATTATATTAATGCATGGTGGAAACTTAAATAAATTGTTTAACTGATTAATTTTTACTTATTTTGATAAGTATAGCATGTATTGTGTTGATACCAAAAATTGGTATAACAACCAAGGAGGTGTTTCTGAACACGTTACCAAATCAGAGGCGAGATGCTTGAAAAGCACGTCACCTTTTCAAAGGCGGGGTGTTAGAAAATCTTTAGAATTTGTGCATGAGGCCGTGATCTTAAATCTGAAAAAGAACATCAAAATGCAAGAAGAAACACAAGAGTTTATAGTGGTTCGACTCTTAATTGAGTCTACGTCCACTTTGAAGATCGACTTCCATTATTCACCAAGAGATTTACAATGAATGCTCCTTATACACGCACAAAGCTCCTTTTACATGCATTTGATTTCAAATTCGTCTTGGAATAATGAGAAGCTTCATGTATTTAGGCCAATTCTCCCATAGAAGCCATTGCTATGAGCTCCAAAGATCTTTAAATGATGATGAAGAAGAGATGAGAAATGCTTGAAGAAGTTTCCAAAGCAATTTGACAGCACCTCCTCGCAGTTGCCAAAAAAGTCCCCCTCAAATGGTGGAGGTGGTGTCCAATTTATAGATGATTGAGTGGCTGAAATCTTCAATTCAGGTGGCTGGTCGGTATTTTCAGATATTTACAGGAATGCCACTGCCAGTTGTCAACAGCTGGCGCATCGCTTCATCCATCTTGACCGACCAGGGAACTTCATTGGAGGGAAAAGCGAGCAGAAAGACGACCAGGAAGTTTACACGCGGAGCGGACCGACCAGGATGTAAAGCGGACCGATCAGAAAGCTTGGGAGAACAAGGCGTCGTCGTCTTTCGTTTAGGGTGACCAGATTCCTTCTGCTTTTTAGGGCAACCAGCTTTGGAAACGACCAGTTTTTTGTATCTGGAAGCAGACAAAGACTTTTCTTGTCTGGAACGATCAGGATAAATTGATGTCTGGGGCGATCAGGCATATGAGAGTGACCAGCTGTTTGGAACGATCAGGAGCCTCTTATCTTTAGAACGACCAAGAGACTTTGACCTTCAGAGCGACCGGTAGCCTTGTATATTTAGGGCGACCAGGACTTTTATGCATTTGGAGCGGCCAGGGATGTTTTTGCTTTTAGAGCGATCTTAAGCCTTCCCTTTTTTGGAACGACCAAGAACTTTTTACACTTCAGGACGATCAGAAATCAATTTTCTACGACCGATCCTTCTTAATACTTGTCTGACCGACCCCTGCTTTTAACATGTTCAAAACTGACCCGTATACGTTTGAACCGATCAAGTGGATAACATTTTGCCCCTCGGAGTTCCATGATTTTTACGAAAATTATGGACTTCGAAATTTTCGTAGATCGGTCTGGTATGGTTAAGGGTTGGTTTTGAACGAATCAGCTATTTAGGAATTCGGTTGAATTGGCCTGACTATACTGGTCTGGATCGGGTTAGATTTCGAATGTGGGCTCTAATCTTGGATCAGATATGCTTTCTCGATGATCCGGCTTGAATTTTCTGGAACGTAAGAAAATGCCAAAATTCTGGAAAACGACGAGACAATTCTCGAAATACGAAGAGACTAAATTAAACCTTATATTAGTAACTTAACTTATCATTCCTTCCTCCATATTTTCTCGGTCGGGATCTCCATTAATGGAGACTTTCTTCTTCTAAAACCAATTGCCCAATTTTTCGTTTATATCTTCGCAGATTCAAGCTGTTGTTTCACTATTTCAATTCTTTGCTTCTTCAACCCGAGCCATTCTTCCAAATCTCAGGTATCTTTTGAGTCAGTTCTTCTTTGACCATGGTAATCTTCACAAGTATTTATTGTTGATATTGTTCATCATTTAAGTGTGGTTTTTTGAGTCACCTTAGATGATTTTTCGCTTGGAATAATTTCGGATGGTCGATTCGACCTTGGATCGAGTTTGACTGATCCACTACTAAATCGGCCGCGATTGATCCCCATTGGATCGGTCATGGCCGACACAGGACCGAACTGGTTCGTCTTCAACTGATTTAAGGCTGGATCGGTCCATTTTGATCTTCTTCGACTTAGAACTGATTATTCATTCCCCTATTTGAAAAACTTTATTCTGCAGGATGTCAGGAAGTTCTGATCAGGAGAGTTCAAGGAAGCGTCAGTGCTTTGGAAATCAGCCCGCGGCTGAGCCCCAAGCTCCTCCGGCCGAGCCATCTTCTGCTGATCTCCAGGCCATCATCAGTAGGCCTCGATTTTGTCCTGTTCCTCATACTTCTGAACTGGCCAACCGGTTTGAAGGTTGGTGCCTTGATGGTTTGCATTTTGATCAATTCAGCCTGGATATATATCCGTCAGATGCTCGGTCGGTCTCGGAAGATTTGGAGGTTCTCAGGACTCATTTTGCGACACAGCTTGATGAGACGAAGGCTTGGATGGAGAAGCATTTGGAGAACATTGAGCGATACCACTCACGCAAGTTTGGTGCGTGGAAGACTTTTGCTTGCGACCTTCAGCGGTTGAATCGGGAGAACCTGGAGCGGATCGCTTTACTGGAGTAGGACAAAGCCGTGCTTATTCAGGTCTTGAAGTCCCAAGACGACCTTATTGCTGAACTGAGCTCCGCGGGTAAGGCAAGTCCAGGTGGCTCTCCTTCCAGTTCTCCCGAGTGATGGTATCATTCCCCCTATCCTTTTTGCTTTTTGCTTAGTATGTTCTTGGTTTTAGACCGGTTGTATATGCGGGTGCCAGTCCCCGCTTTGACTTTTTAAGTCGCTGATGCTGGAACTCCACGGTTACTGTACTTGTGTTTGTTGACCCTTCTTGGATGGAAAGGATATGTTTATAGTATTTACTGCCGCTCAGTTGACTAACTCGCCTAATTTGCTCGCTTTTATATGCTTTTTCTTGAATAAAATACCTGCGCATTCTGGTTTGTACACCACATCTGCACACCACATTTTACCCACTTTGATTGTTTATGGATCTCCCAACTATGTATGGTTGCAGTGATCCTTTGATATATAAAGAATTAAGCAGTCACTTTTGTAGTGTGGTATGTTTTCATACCAATAGATTATCTCAATCTTGATATATTAAGTATGGACTTGAGAATCGGATGCTTTGAGTTGTTCTCAGAACTCGAAAAGCATCTGCCATCGCGTTGTAACATTCGGAGCTTCCGCTCTTTATAGGAACTATGCATGCTTTGAGAAATAGCTGAACACCTTTTGGAAATGCTTCTTGCCAACGACTCAGTGACAACGTAGTCAAGTTTTATCTGACTTTAAGTTATGCGACTGAGAACCCTCGAGGAGGATTTCGGTTAAGAGACTCGGTTATAACGCGATCAGATTTTGTCTGACTTTGGGTTATTTGACAGGGCACCCCTGGAGAGAACCCAGTTTATTATTCGACTGAGAACCCTCGGGGAGGATTTGGGTTAAGAGACTCGGTTATAACGCGATCAGATTTTGTCTGACTTTAGGTTATTTGACCGAGCACCCCTGGAGAGAACCCATTTTATTATTCGACTGAGAACCCTCGGAGAGGATTTCGGTTAAGAGACTCGGTTATAACGCGATCAGATTTTGTCTGACTTTGGGTTATTTGACCGAGCACCCCTGGAGAGAACCCAGCTTATTATTCGACTGAGAACCCTCGGGGAGGATTTGGGTTAAGAGACTCGGTTATAACGCGATCAGATTTTGTCTGACTTTGGGTTATTTGACCGAGCACCCCTGGAGAGAACCCAGTTTATTATTCGACTGAGAACCCTCGGGGAGGATTTGGCTTAAGAGACTCGGTTATAACGCGATCAGATTTTGTCTGACTTTGGGTTATTTGACCGAGCACCCCTGGAGAGAACCCAGTTTATTATTCGACTGAGAACCCTCGGGGAGGATTTGGGTTAAGAGACTCGGTTATAACGCGATCATATTTTGTCTGACTTTGGGTAATTTGACCGAGCACCCCTGGAGGGAACCCAGTTTATTATTCGACTGAGAACCCTCGGGGAGGATTTGGGTTAAGAGACTCGGTTATAACGCGATCAGATTTTGTCTGACTTTTGGTTATTTGACCGAGCACCTCTGGAGAGAACCCAGTTTATTATTCGACTGAGAACCCTCGTGGAGGATTTGGGTTAAGAGACTCGGTTATAACGCGATCAGATTTTGTCTGACTTTGGGTTATTTGACCGAGCACCGCTGGAGAGAACCCAGTTTATTATTCGACTGAGAACCCTAGGGGAAGATTTGGGTTAAGGGACTCGGTTATAACGCGATCAGATTTTGTCTGACTTTGGGTTATTTGACCGAGCACCCCTGGAGAGAACCCAATTTATTATTCAATTGAGAACCCTCGGGGAGGATTTAGGTTAAATTTACGCCTGCTTTTGGACCATATCCCTTTAGCTCTTCATGGTCTGTCGAACCATGTTGAGGAGACTATTCTTCTTGTGTAGGCTATCTGCGGGGCGGACACCTTTGTCTGGACCGGAGGTTCGCTTTTGCAAACCGTCGCGGTTGCGACTCAGGGGCCCTGGCCTTTCTCGACTGGAAAGTGCCTCTTCGGCAGAATCGGCGACTGAACAAGAAGTAGTCTCCTCATTATGGTTCCGAGCAGTTTGCTTTGAATTCATATCTTTGCATCTTTGGAGATATGATCAGTAGTATACGAAGGCACAATTTTTAGACGGGATCAGGACAGCAACTTTATTCGTAGTCTGATATTCACATTTTTTTGTTGTTGTAGAATTCACAGGAGTGTGAATCACAAAGCCATCTGAAATAACAGTGGAGGTGATCATTATTCCATGCCCTTGGAAGCTATGCTCCGTCTGTTGTCTTGAGTTTAAAAGTTCCGTCGAGGAGCTTCTGGCTGATGAAAAGTGGTCCCTCCCAGTCGGGGCCAAAAACTCCTATTGTTGTCATGATTTTCATTAGGACCAAATCTACCTCTTCGAATGTTCTGTGCCTGACCTTCTGATTGAAGTGTCGGGCAATTCTCCTTTGGTGGGCGACTATCCTGAGTTCTGCTTCGGCCCTTTTCCCTTCAAGCAAGTCCAGAGCTTCAAATTGCAGCCTTTCATTCTCGTTTGGGTCATAATGGATTCTGCGATGCGTAGAAACCTCCAATTCCACAGGAATCATTGCTTCTGATCCAAACGCCAAAGAGAATGGTGTATGTCCCGTTGCAGTTTTATGTGTTATGCGGTAAGCCCATAGTGCAAGTGGCAGCTCCTCAATCAAGTAACCCTTGGTTTTCTCAAGGCGTTTCTTGATGGTGGATTTCAGGATTTTGTTAACTGCTTCAACTTGCCCGTTTGCCTGTGGATGAACGACTGCTGCAAAGCTTTTCTGAATTTGATATTTGTTGCAGAAGTCCTTGAACTCATCACTTTCAAATTGCGTGCCATTATCAGTGATGATTTTTTGCGGAAATCCTGAACCTGCATATGATATTTTTCAAAACAAAGTTAATTACTTTCTTCGATGTAATGGTTGCCAATGCTTCAGCTTCGGCCCATTTGGTAAAGTAATTCACGACAACTATAGCATATTTAAAGTTGATTTTGCGGTAGGCAGTGCTCCAATTAAGTTTATGCCCCAGACAGCAAATGGCCAAGGACTCAACATCTGTGTCAACTCGGTTGAGGGAGCTCTTGGAATCTTTGCAAATTTCTGACATCGATCGCATTTTTTGGTGAAATTCATGGAGTCAAGGTTTATGTCGGGCCAAAAGTAGCCATAGCGGAGAACTCTTTTGGCGAGAGTCTGTCCACCAACATGACCTCCACAATCCCCTTCATGCAGCTCTGCCAAGATTGCCTTAGATTCTTCCTTTTTTACACATCGTAGCAAAGGTGTCGAGTATCCTCTCCTGTATAGGCGGCCATCATGGACAAGGTTTAAGCGAGATTTCCGGAGAAACTTCTTGCGGTCCTTGGGTTTTTCAGGAAGCATTCCATGAAGTATATAGTTTTTTATGGGTGTCATCCACGAGTTTGGCTCGTCGACTGCCTCCATAACCAAGTCCACATCAGCTTCTTCAATGCTTGGACTAGATAATACCACCACAGGAACTAGATCAAAGATTTGAGGATCTCTGGTACTAGCTAACTTTGATAAGGAATCAGCCTTCCAATTTTCTTCCCGGGGAATATGGGAGATAGAATAATATTCCAAATTATCGAGAAATTCTTTAGCCTTGAGTAGATATGTTGGAAGCTTTCCTTTCTTAGCCTGGAATTCGCCTTTGATCTGAGAAACCATTAGCTGCGAATCACTGAAGATTAATAGACTCCTTAAGCTTAATTCCTTAGCAACCCTCAATCCTCTAAGCAATGCTTCATACTCAGCCTCATTGTTGGTGACAGGGAATTCGAATCGCAAAGCGCAACATACTTGTCGTCCTTCTGGAGTTTCGAATACTATTCCTGCCCCAGCACAGTATTCATTTTTAGCACCATCGACAAAAAGCCTCCATTTTGCGACCAATTCGTTAGTCTCCTCCATTTCCTCTCCTCTTTTAGTGAATTCAGCAATAAAGTTAGCCAGAGCTTGCCCATTTATCGCTTTTCTAGGGTGATAAGTGATGTCATATTGACTGAGTTCAATGTTCCACTTTAGCAATCTCCCCGATGTTTACGGGCGGAACAGCACCTGTTTCAAGGGTTGATCTGTAAGGACTTTAATATAGTGAGATTGGAAATAAGGCCTGAGCTTTTGTGATGAAATGAGCAAGGCATATGCGAGCTTTTCTATCCTTGGATAGTTCATCTCCGCCCCGGTAAACCTTTTACTTATATAGTACACCGGCCACTGGACTTTATCTTCCTCCTTGATGAGTGCTGCGTTCAGAGCATGGGATGATACTGCAAGGTATATAAACAAGCTTTCTCCATCCTTTGGTTTTGATAGCATCGGAGGTGATTCCATATGCTTGATAAGATCCTCAAATGCTTGCTGGCATTCAGGAGTCCATTGAAAGCTTTTCCTTTCCTTTTTTAATGCTTCAAAGAGGGGGAATGCATCTGTCCGTTGCTTTCGAGATGAAGCGGCTCAATGCTGCTACCTTGCCGTTTAAGCTTTGGAGTTCCTTTTTAGTTTGTGGAGCTCGCATTTCTCGTAACGCAACCACTTGTGCTGGGTTTGCTTCAATGCCCCGGGCATTTACCATAAAACCAAGAAATTTTCCTGACGCTACGCCGAATGAGCATTTGAGGGGATTAAGCTTCATGCCATACTTTCTCAGGATTTGGAACATCTCGTCAAGGTCCTGCATATGGCTCTTAGCCACTTTGGTTTTCACTAGCATGTCGTCAACATAGACCTCCATGGTCTTTCCAATTTGCGCTTTGAACATTGAATTCACCAAGCGTTGATAGGTGGCATTTGCATTTTTTAAACCAAACGCCATTACCGTGTAACAATATAACCCACGATCAGTTATGAAACTAGTATTGTCCTGGTCTGGTTCGTGCATCATGATTTGATTGTAGCCGGAGTAGGCATCCATGAAGGACAATAGCTCATGTCCCGCCGTTGCATCAATGAGCTGATCAATTCGGGGTAGAGGGAAACTGTCCTTTGGGCAAGCTTTGTTCAGGTCAGAATAGTCAACACATACTCGCCATTTGCCGTTTGATTTCTTTACAAGAACTGGATTGGACACCGAGTTGGGATAGTGGATTCACGAATGAAATCGTTCTTTAGTAGCCTGTCCACCTCTTCTTTCAAAGCTTCAGATCTCTCAAGGCCTTGCATTCTCCTTTTCTATTTCACAGGATGCATGTTGGGATCAATATTCAACTTATGTACCATCACATTTGGAGATATCCCACACATGTCCGAGTGACTCCAAGCAAAAACATCCAAATTTGCTTTTAGAAAAGCGATCAATTCCTTCTGTAGCGTAGGGTCCAACTGAGAGCCTATTTTCAATACTTTGTCCGGGTCATTATCATAGACTTGTATAGAAATGATGGCTTCAGCTGGTGCTGCCCTCTCCTCCCCTATACTGGTTTTTCGTGGATCCATATCTTCTTGCATGTCATTGTATTCTCCAGCACAGGGGGAGGTCATTAGTTGCTATAAGGGAGCTTCGTGGATGCGGAGAGGAGCCTCCACATCCTTCTTGGTTTGGTATTTTCGAGCTTCAATCAATTCTGTCATGTTGCATTCTCTTGATTCCTGAGGATCTCCCTTGATAATTCCTACTCCATGCAGTTGGGAATTTCATTACCAGACACCAAGGAGCAAGAGCTATCCTGAAGGCGGCAAGTGCTGGCCTTCCCAAGAATGCGTTATACCCTGAAAATGAATCAATTATTACGAAAGGTTGCATCATAGAAGCTTGCTTTTTCCCCCGCCAAGCTCTACAAGGAGATCAATCACACCAATTGACTAAGTTGGTACACCGGTGAACCCGTGTATCTTATTCTTGCTAGCTCACACATCATCCATGGACAAACCCATTTTGGAGAAAGTACTGTAAAACAAAATGTTCACAGATGCTCCGTTATCAATCAACACCTTCTTTACTATTGCCGGGCCCAAGCCAATCGTGATCACCATTGGATCAACGGTTGGAGCTAACATCCCGTCAGAATCCCGATCTCGGAATATGACATCCTCAGAGGATGTTTTCGGCATTTTCCGACGGAGGGAATTGCTGCAAACCTCAAAGCCGTCTCCTTTCTAAGTATTGCTCAGCTCATTGGCATACCTGATCATATCCTCCCAATTGCCTCCTGCAAGATGAGGTCCGCCACTAATCATGTTGATTATAGGACGAGAACCACTCGCAGGTGTTCTCCCATCTTGAGCTGGACGAGTTTGTTGCCCCTGAGCGGGATCGTTATCTGAGAAGCGCTTCACATACTCTTGAAGACGGTTCTTTCTTATCAATTCTTCAATCAAGTTCTTCAAATGCCGACACTCATTTGTGTCATGACCCGGTCGATTACGAAATCGACAGAACCTTCCTGAGTTTGCGGCTTCCTCGGACACCTTTATCGGTCTCGGGTTTGGGTAGTCCTCCGCTTCTTTAGTTGCCATGTATACGTGTTCAATTGTATCATTCAACGGAGTAAGGCTTGATGGCTTAAAGAAGCGTCATTTTTTGGGATCTTTGTCATTCCTGGTATCACTACCATTACCCCTTTTCTGCCCCTCACCAAAATTTCCTTGATTGGACTTTGCAGGAGCTTCTTTCCTTTCCCGAACAGCCTTAGCCTTGGCGTTGCCGACAGAGTAGATGGGATCATCTTCAAGGCACATGTACTCCTCCGCCTTGTCATAGAATTTCTCTAGCGTTTCAGGCTTCTTTCTCTTCAACCACCTTCCAAACTCAGATAGTTTGTCAATTCCCCCCTTCAAGGCCATTAGAATTAGCCTTGGCTCATGGGTCCCCACTTCAGTAGCGGTAGCATTGAAACGATTCAGAAAAGATCTTATCGTTTCACTCGGGGCTTGTTCTAGTTCATTAAGGGACATAATATCTCTAACTTTTGTTGTCTGGAGGCGGAACTGGTCTCGAAAGCATCTGGCTAGCACGGCAAAATTATCAATATATCTGGGAGGAAATTTGGTGAACCATAACGATGCTACTCCGTCCAAATACACCGGGAAGTACAAGCATTTGAGCTCATCAGTTGCTTGAGCCCCATCCATGTGTTGGTCATATCGAACCAAGAACACATTTGGGTCGCCTGTCCCGTTATAAGCTTGGATTGCAGGAGGTTTAAATTTGCGTGGGAAGGTTGTCTTTTTAATCCTTTCAGTGAGAGGGGTTTTGGATGGTGCGAATTTCCATTCAGCTTCGTTGTCGTTTCGGCATTTATCTTCCTTCATGATTTGTCGGACCATGTTCAGAAGACGGTCCTTCTCGGTGGAGTCATCTGCGAGGCGGATGCCTTTGTCATGACCGGAAGTTTGCTTGAGCAAACCATCGCGGTTGCGACTTAGGGGCCCTGGCCTTTCTTGATTGGAAAGTGCCCCTTTGGCAGAATCAGCGACTCGTCGAGAAGCAGTTCCCATGTTATGGTTCCGAGTGGTTTGCTTGGAATTCTCGTGTTCACCCTTGTCGGGGTTAGAAATCTCTTGGAAGGATTTTTCCCTATTTGGGCCGGAGGAAGAGGAAAGTGCATCTTCCGCATGGACGGGCTTTGAAGCTACCTTCGCCGTAGCGGTTTGAAGAGCAACGAGAGAATCTAGCCTTGACATGATGGCTTTTCTAGCTATCTCCTGTTGTTGCATGAGTCCCGCAACAACTTGATCAAGTTCGGCTCTCGTAACATTCACGCCACCATTTGAGGTTTCACCTGCTTCAAATCGGTTAACCACGAGGCTTTCGTCCCGATTTCCTTCGTTGGATGTTCTAATCCTTGCTTCTTTGCTCACTTTTGGCGGCATTATTTCAGAAAGCAACTTAGACTTTGAGGAGAATTCGTCAGAAGGTCCAAATCGCAAACTGGAGTAAGCTATTTTGAAGCTTCACCTGAAGATTGTGAAATCTTCGAAGCACTCTTCATGTCAGAGATCAGATCGGGCCCCACGGTGGGCGCCAAATTGTTGATACCAAAAATTGGTATAACAACCAAGGAGGTGTTTATAAACACGTTACCAAATCCGAGGCGAGATGCTTGAAAAGCACGTCACCTTTTCAAAGGCGGGGTACTAGAAAACCTTCAGAATTTGTACATGAGGCCGTGATCTTAAATCTGAAAAAAGAACATCAAAATGCAAGAAGAAATACAAGAGTTTATAGTGGTTCGACTCTTAATTGAGTCTACGTCCACTTTGAAGATCGACTTCCATTATTCACCAAGAGATTTACAATGAATGCTCCTTATACACGCACAAAGCTCCTTTTACATGCATTTGATTTCAAATTCGTCTTGGAATAATGAGAAGCTTTAAGTATTTAGGCCGATTCTCCCATAGAAGCCATAGCTATGAGCTCCAACGATCTTTAAATGATGATGAAGAAGAGATGAGAAATGCTTGAAGAAGTTCCCAAAGCAATTTGACAGCACCTCCTCGCAGTTGCCAAAAAAGTCCCCCTCAAATGGTGGAGGTGGTGTCCTATTTATAGACGATGGAGTGACTAAAATCTTCAATTCAGGTGGCTGGTCGGTATTTTCAGATATTTACAGGAATGCCACTGCCAGTTGTCAACAGCTGGCGCATCGCTTCATCCATCTTGACCGACCAGGGAACTTCATTGGAGGGAAAAGCGAGCAGAAAGACGACCAGGAAGTTTACATGCGGAGCGGACCGACCAGGATGTAAAGCGGACCGATCAGAAAGCTTGGGAGAACAAGGCGTCGTCGTCTTTCGTTTAGGGTGACCAGATTCCTTCTGCTTTTTAGGGCGACCAGCTTTGGGAACGACCAGTTTTTTTGTATCTGGAAGCAGACAAAGACTTTTCTTGTCTGGAACGATCAGGATCATTGGATGTCTGGGGCGACCAGGCATATGAGAGCGACCAGCTATTTGGAACGATCAGGAGCCTCTTATCTTTAGAACGACCAAGAGACTTTGACCTTCAGAGCGACCGGTAGCCTTGTATATTTATGGCGACCAGGACTTTTACGCATTTGGAGCGGCCAGGGATGTTTTTGCTTTTAGAGCGATCGTAAGCCTTCCCTTTTTTAGAACGACCAAGAACTTTTTACACTTCAGGACGATCAGAAATCAATTTTCTACGACCGATCCTTCTTAATACTTGTCTGACCGACCCCTGCTTTTAACTTGTTCAAAACTGACCCGTATATGTTTGAACCGATCAAGTGGATAACATATTGTTTGTAAACGATTTTGTGATCTTGTTTATATTCGTTAACATGGAAGGTTGGAATTTAATATTACTACAATTTATTGGTGTAATTAATAATTGAAATAAAAATTTGAATTTGTAAATAATGAAATTCAACTTATTGGAACAATAGTAACTTTGTTGATAATAGTTGGAATTAAAATTTGTTTGTTTTGGTAAGTATTAAAATTAATATTTAAGTATTTGAATGAAATTGACTTAATTAATTTATAACTGGAATTAAAATTGAAATTGGGTGATTAATCAAAACTGGAAACTAATTGGAATCAATGTAATGGGATAATTGTTTATTTCTCTTATTAGAACTCTATACATATGCCAATAAAATTCAGTTCCACCTCTTCAGCCAATTTTCATTGTATGTATATTTTCCATCTGCTCATTTCTTTCTCTAATGGCAGAAATAAAATTCAAAAACCTAAATCAAAATAAAAATCCAAGCATTAAATTCAAATCTCGATGAAACCTAGTAAATTATATATCGATTCGAAGCCCTCGTCGATACAAAGCTGTTGGTACCATTTATTGCTTCATGTAGTTCTCGAATTTGCCAGAAAACATGGTCAAAGCTTGCTGTTTTCGAAACCTTAAATCGAAATTGAGTGTTTTGGATTTATGAGTTAATCAAAGAAATCACGATCTTGGTATTAAAGAGATCGACGATAGGATATGATTGGTGGTGGTCCGAGTTTCTATTGTCAAGGTAATCACCGGAATTTGGGGTTTGAAGGCCATAAGTTGTGGTTTTGAAGGGTTCTAGCGTGGTTGACAGGATGCATCGAAGGTGGTGGTGACACTTTGGTAGATTGTGGCTTCTCGTGGGGGTTGGAATGCCGGTGGTCACTGGTCGTATAACGGTCGGAGTTGGATGAATAGCTTGGTCAAAGTGGCGGCTAAAATGGGTTCCGCGTTCGTGTATTGTAGCGGCGATTTTAGGGAGCGGGAAGAAGGAATTGGGGTGCTGACATGTCAATATCTGGTTGGGTGAGAAATATATTTTAATTCATTTTATATATTTGAATTTCAAATGGTAAAACACGTATAGCTTTTACATATGAATTCAGATTGACGCATGGTCAGTTGCATTGGGATCGTATAAAAATTTCGGACAACATGGAGCTATTCTAGACTGATTCTGAGACTGCTGTTTTTTGGGCTAAAATTTGGATTTCAATCTCGTTTGAAATTAAGGTGAGTAATTAAACCCACTCACATCTAACTAAAATATTTGATTGATTAGTTAAATTAAATTCAAGACATGATATGATTGTAGTGTTTGTTATTTGATCGTTTAAATTGCAAATTTATGCTAAATCTACATGGACTGTATAATTTAATTTAGCTGTTATACAAATTGTACTATTAGAGATTAATTTCTAGTTTAAAAAAAGGAATCTCATACCTGGTGACTGGTAACTAATTTTATTGAACTGTTTAGATGTGTTGATTTTGATGTATGCCTTGAATTTATATATTTAATGTGTTAATATGTAATCCATCTTGCTATCGACATTGTTTATATATGTTATTGATTTTGTTGATTAATCCCAACCATCGCCCAAGATATTACGGGCATCAGATAAACCCGAGATTAATCATTAAAATGAATTAAGAACGTAGGTGTAATAACCCGGAAATCTGGGGTAATTTAAAAATTTTATTTTGGCAAATTTAACGTATTTTGGCTATTTAGAATAGTAAATTTTAAATAAATATGACAGAAAAGTTATTTTCGAAAAGGTTAAAATGAATAAATTTATTTTAAATAAAATACTAGCCTGGAATAGCGCGGTAGTTTGAGAATTCGATTTTAAACTTCGATTAAATATATTTAGTTCAATTTAAAGTGTAAAGGGGACGACCCTAGAAAATTTAACTCTGTTTAACCAAATCTTTGAAACGGAAGTGGAGAACAGGACCGTCACAATGTAGAGTAAATGTTAGGGCTTGGCCGACATTTTAAAATAGTCGCAGGGCTGCTTATATATGGCTGCATACATTTAAAGGTATTTTTAAATATATATTTGGCCCTTAAAAATAGCCATTTTGCAAACGATCTCGGGATTCGACGAAACCACTTTTGTTGGATCCGGGACGTCAAATTATTGCTAGGTTTCAAGTTTCGTAATTTTTGGAGTTAACATATGAGCGTGTCACAATTAAACGTGTTTGGTAATTTAAATTTGAATTTCATCGACTAGAAATTGGCCATTTTTCAAACTGTCTCAGAATTCGACGAAATTAGTTTTGTTAGGACCGTATCGTCGATACGATGCCAGAAAGTATTTTTCTGGAATTTTTAGGGTTCGTATGGACCCCGGTAATTAGAAACGTGCGTTTAAATTGAATGTGTATGTATTTATATTCTAATTCTAGCGGAAACTTATCGAAACAGCCGAATTGGCTTAAGATACATATCCCATTGCGTCCAGAATGGGGGTATTACGCTAGGGACGACAGTCATTGGGTCTCGATTGGAGATCGAAAATAAAAGGTACTTTTTAGAATTAATTAATTAATTAAATATTTATTATTTTAATTTCCCTCCTTTAACCAGTCAACAACCCCCCCCCCCCCTTCCCCGTTATTCTCTCAGTCAACGATCCCTTTTCAAAATTAAATAAAAAAATGGGAGCACGCTGGAACCGCCGCCCTCCTCCTAGCGCCTCCGACCATCATAACCGCGCCTCCACCCACGACCGGCGATCCCTCCCCTCGACCATCCTCCTCCCTCCCAGGCATCCGAACCCTAGTTTCCCCCAGGCCCCACCCAAACCCGCTGCAGGCCCCACCACGACAACAGGGACCCGCCGCCGCATGTACCCCCTCCCCAGACCTGCGCCTTCGCCTTTCCACCCCTTTCCGCCCCCTCCTCCTCCGGCTACCAACGCCGCAGCCTCCCATCCCTCTCTCCTCCTCAACCCAACTCTCCAACAACCCAAAATCGAAGAAGGCTGCCACCACGGCGTCTGAGCACCATCGCCTCTGCCTGGAAGATCCGCCGCCGACCACCAAAGCCGAGCCTCGACCGCAACAACCCCCATTCGACCCCAAAAAAATTGGTATGTCTTTCTAATTTCGATTTCTAAGATCTTTAATATGCTTAAATTTTACGTCTTTAAATAGGATTAAAGTTAGAATTTTTAATATGATGAAAATTATGATAGTGAAATATAAATAGCTTTGTAAAAACATAATCTTTGAAATATGAAAAGCATTGTTTTTAAAAGCAAAATTATACATTGTTTTAAGAGTAAAATTATACATTAGTTCTATAAAAATATGGCTTTTATATGAAGTTAGCGAAGAGAATGTAATTGTTCTAAAATAGGAAATTTGAATTGGTTTAAAACGAGTAAAAATGTGATTTTTAATATGTATATAGCGGCAAAAAGATGATATTTTTAAAGTAGTAAGGACGATATTTTAAGGTTGTAAAGGCGGTATTTTCAGTGTTGTAAAATATAGTCTTTTTATTATATATAGCGGTATAAAAATATAGCCTTTTATGTTTACAAAAAGTGTCGTAAAAATATAACCTTTGGTATAAAAACAACGTTGTAAACATATAATTTTTATGTGTGAAGTGATGACATAAAAATGTGATTTTATATATATAGTGAATGCGGGCAACGAAAGGGACAAAAGGGCGGGCATGGCCAAGTGTTCTACATAAGAAGAGTCGCGGTGTGGGTTTAGCAATTTGGTGAGAACTCTCACTCTATTTTTATTTTCTAGCTAGAAAATATATATTAGGATGTTTGACGGTGTTTAGTAGTACTTGACACCCGTCGTCCACAAACCATGGACGACTTGTATGCTTGGTTGCTATATTTGTGGTTGTGTGAATATTTATTTGAATTTGGTTTGTGGTGTGAAAAACGAATCGATATAATTGGCTAGGATTAGATGTGCGTCGTCATAAGGCGAGGGTGTAAGGCTAGGTTAGTCCTTACCCCAATTTGTGGTTTGAATAACGAATCGAAAAATTGGTTAGGATTAGACGTGCGCTGAGATAAGGCGAAGGAGTAAGGCTAGGTTAGACCTTATCCAATTTTGGTATAGCGCCGTTGTGCTGCCGAAATTTTCTAAAAAGTGTTAGAAAAATTTGACTAGTGAAATTAAATATCCATATTCAAACCATACGGTTTGTCTATGTACACCTATTTGATTGACGTTGATTTAGGATGATATATTTTACACATCGCCCAACTGCACGAATAAAAATATGTGTTTGCTGGTTGAAACACCACACGGGTGTTGGAATGAAATTGACATCCACTAATCCCAATTATTTAGTCGTATGTCAATCGATTGGTTGACAGGCTGTTGTAAGCGTTGATTAGTGATATTTAACGCTTATGCAATTGTGTAGTGCGCTTTGGATGATGGTTGATTATATACATGTGTTGTATGTGAATCCATATAAGTGAAATTATATGGTATGTGTTTGGGCCTCGTTCCAATTTGGAGAAATATTTGACATAGAATATTTAAAGTATAAATATTTGAAATAGAATATTTAAAGTGAAAATATTTGAAATAGAATATTTTAAGAGTAAATATTTGAAATAGAATATTTAAAGCAGAAATATTTGAAAGAGAATATTTAAAGTGAATATATCTGAAATAAAATATATTAAGCCTTGTTGATTAGATTTGCGCCATTTGGGACGCGAGCGATATTTATATCGATTTAATTCGTTTTAAAATAAATATCGATTAGGGAATTATTTCAAATTCAAATATTTTGGAAATAATATTGTTTATAGCATAACGATGTAGAATAACCAATTTTGGTTAAAAATTAAAAGTGAAGTGGGAATCGATTTTTAAACGGTATATAAAATACGTTTGAATTAAAATCGACGAAATATATAATATATTATATATATATATATATATATATATATATATATATTTAATGGCCTGAATAGAACGCGCCGCGCCGTGGCAGTTCGCGAATTTCGACCATTAAAGTTCGTATGGACGTTGCAGGAGATCCGACCGTCGGATTCTCCTAAAATCGGAACTGTTGGATTCGTGTCGGAAAGAGCTTTTCCAACAAATATAAGAAATTTGAAATCTAACGGTTGGATTTGGAATTATGTCCGAATCAAATTTGAAAAAGGTAGCTATGGATGCAGTTCGATGGCCGTTAGTGGAAATCGACTGTACGGGCCTTGATAAAATTATTAAAAATAGTGATAATTTGTGTAAAATCAAAATAAGTGATTTGGGAAGAGTTGGGGTGAAAAACTCCATATTTGGAAAGATAAAAACGTGTTTTTATCGAATTTAACTAGAGTTAAAAATCTATTTATTTTTAAACAGATAAATTGGTTTTGAAATGGTTTTAAAAGTGACCAGAATTTCTAATGTGTGAATTGGAATGTGATTTTGGGTTCATCGTGAATGGTGTCTTAAATAACACTGTTCTTGAATCCAGTTTAGAAAAGAATAAATCTTTTAACTAAGATTTGGTGAAAGTGTCCAATTATTTAGAATATTCAAGTGGAATAGAATTCCAATTGGGTTTTGGGTTTATCGTGAACAGTGCTTTAAATAACACTTGTTCTTTAACTCGATTAACAATTGGATGTGATTTGGGGTTTATCGTGAATCGTGTTTTAAATGACATCGGTTCTTTAGCCCAGTTAAAGATTAAAACTAAGTGGAGTTTTAATGAATCTTTAATTAGATTGAAGTGATATCCAAAGAAAGATTATAGAATAAATTTAAAAGAATTTATCTTTGATAAAATTAATGGGAACCTTTCCCTAAGAATGTGAATATTTGAATATAAGAATATTCTAAATTAAAATGAGGCGTATGTTGTGTTTGTGTAACACTTGTGTTTAAAATATACGCGGGTTATTCTGAAAGGCCGGGTTATACCCATTCTGAATAACCGATTCGACTATATGTTGAAGGTGAAGACGATGGTTGAAGACCGAGGTTCTTCACGTCATTTGGATAATTACTGACCATCTTGATTGGGGGCACCCAAGAGGAGAGAATCAGTTGGTGATCGTCCAGACGTGCCTGGAGATCGACAGATATGCGAGGAAAGTGCCTCTGGTTTCGTTCAGACCCAGAACGGACTTGTAAATGGTCGGTGTGTCTGACATTGGATTTTGTTGCTGTGTTGATTGGTTCCTATTAAATATACATCTGCCTAGAGGAGGGGAATTTATTCTCTTACTTCACCCTTCTTTGAGTCGCTCGGATCAGAGGTTGTATATCGATAGACATAAATCGCATGGAGCGGATTGCCTGTGTGGCATGCCTAAGTAACAAATTATCAAGGCTTCTGTTGAAAAGCATAGTCTTGTGGTGATGATCAAAGCACGGCCTGTGTGGCGTAGCTTTGTGTATAGCGTGGATTCGCGAGTTTCACACCCTGGGTGGACCAAAAACTGGAGACGGACATCAGGGAGGGCATGCGTTTTCTTCTAGTTAGATGTGGTGTCAGTGCTTGAACTGGCTGCCACTTCTTATGTGGATGTGGGATTTTGGAGGCGCCTCGGATACATCGGTCGTTCTCGAACCGATGGAGTCAGTGGACTCATTTCGCCCCATAGGGCGGGAAAACGTAGGGGTCTAGGGTTTAAGTTTAATCCACATCAGTGGACCGGCCCTAACGATCCAAGGGGCAGTTGCGGCTGTTCCTGAGACATGGTAGACTAGATTGTCTCGAATCGCTGGAGGACTATCTTTAGCCTCGGTTCACAAACGGAAATCCAATTTCCAATAGGTGATATTGCGGTTTTGATTGTATAGCCTAGTATTGGCGACCTAGTGGGATGGGGCATTTATGTCGTCTATGATTGATACATTCATATTTGAAGTTGTTTTGACACTATACACTTATTATAGTATTAAATAACTTGCTTTAAACGTATCAAGCATGCTTTGGCTATTATAAGGTAAAATCCTATCCTCCGGTTTGTGTTGCATTGTGTGATGGACCTGGGTCTTATAATAGCTTCATTGTTCTTTATTTAGCATTGCGCTGTTTGTTTTATGCACTGCTATTCTTGGGGTGAAGCCCGTTCCACGTTAGCGGCGTGGTCCCTTGATTTACCCAACTTTAAGAATAAAGATTTATAATTGTTTTAGTTCTCACACCAGTCACCTGACTGACCTGGAGTTTATTGTTTTAACCTAAACTCTGGGTGCCCTATTTTCCGCACGGGCAGCTAGTAGTTTTGGTTTTGCAGATTTATATTCACAGGATCCTGGTCTACAGCTGGAACTATACTCGGGAAGCTTTGTACCCGCGTATTCTTTTCAGTTGTGTTTTCTATTATCTTCCGCTATTATGTAATGTATTTAAACCTCTGATATTTGTGAAATGTGTATTATTTGAATTATACTTTGTATATTCTTGTACTCTTATGTAAATTGTTGTAATAGCAATGGAAATGTCCTTACGTTTGGCTTATATTGCGTCGTGTTCTCAACTCTATCTGCGCTTTCCTTTGCTGGGAAGTTCGGGTCGTTTCAGTAGGTTGAAATGATAAATACTTATGACCCTGATTTGGATTGAAATGATACATATTTTTTTCCCAAAATACTAAAAATTAAATTTTAAGCATTGCTTGGTCATAGGATATAAAATTTAATACGGACACCGATTGTTTAAATAAAAATTGTTTTAACCTTGAATTTTGAAATTTTGTTTTAAGGAAAAATAAAGGATATTATTAATCTATTTTCTTTAAATTTTAACTTTGAGCTTTGAAATTAAAATTTCAAATTTTAAAGAATTCGTAAATGTGAATAACTGAAGTGGAAATTGAATTGAATATAAAATATAAATTTATCAAAATTGAATTGTTTATCCATCTTTGATGTTTACTTTAAATCAACTTGATTATAGTAATAATTGAATTATGAACTCAATATTTTTTATAACCGAAAATTCAAAGTGAGAATTATAATTGAAATTCGATTATTTGAATCAAATTATAAAATCGAATTGTTTGAAATCGAACTGTTGAATTGAAATATCAATGGGAAGTCAAATCCTTTTGAATTAAGATATCGAAATTTAGTGAATTAAATTGAAATTGGAATATGATTCCAGTTTGGTTAAATTTTGAAGAAACGATTCTAATTTCACCTATAGTATTTTAAAAACATTTTAAAAACTATTTTATATTAATTATTTCCTTTATAAACTATTTACGTTGTAACTATTTTATTTTGTTACTTATTTTAAATAAAACATTTTACTAATTAACTATTTATTTTATAAACTATTTTATAATAACTATTCTATATAAACTAATTTACCTTACAACTATTTTGTTTTGTTAATTATTTTAAATAAACCATTTAATAATTTACTATTTATTTTATGGACTACTTTATTATTTTGACTATAGATTTTACTAAACTTAGTAATTCTATTTCAAATACAAACTATTATTTTTCAAACTATTTCAATTATATATATAAACTATTTCAAATATATTTTTCAACTATTTTAATATTCAAATTATTTTAAAGTTGGGATCGTTTCAAGATTTTAAATTAGTTTCAAAGTAGAATTTTTTGATGAATAATATTCTCTCTTGAATATTGAAATGACTTTTATGAAAATATGATATTTAGATATGAAGAACAAACCCTTTTGAAATGTAAAAGAACTGAACGGTGTGAAAAATGTAAGCGATTGACTGTTAAAGAGACCGGGATCGGATATTGTCATACCCTCTGCCAATACCGAAAACCACTTTAACAATTGTGTACGGGGTGGAGTTCCAGAATGAAGTAAGATGGATTTGGAGGTGATTACTGGATTTGAAGAAAGAGAACGATGATGGATAGCCTTGACCTTCGGGTCTTAATTAAAATGACTAAAACATGAGCCATACCCAGGTTAATGTAAGCTAGCTCCACTTAGCAGACATTCTTCTTCGATACCATATATATTACTTTGTGATTGATTAGCGCCTTTAATTTTTGGGATCATTGTCATATTTTTCCTGATCGAGCCCCCTACGACTTTGATTTGTACCATACCTATGGAGTGCTCTCTGATAGCCACTACGTAATGTGGACTTTACGGTATCTGTATAGACTACGGTATTATAAACGGCGTAAGGGTAAAAATGTAATCCCGCTTACACAATTTTAATATGTTATATTTGACTATAGACACTATTATAATAGCGTATTGTATTATATAGTATCTAGTTAATGGATCCTTAGGAGATGAAAATTCCTGTAACATCTCTTAAGTTATTGTACTCATATTATCGCATGAATTTGATTTAACTAATATGAAAATATTTTAGTTCTGATCCAAGTATTTTTTTATCTTTCCATTTGTGCTCGGGTCAGCCTGAGTTTTTCAGTTATTGAAGATACCATTATGGAGATGAAGGTGGAGCTCAACAGACGTATTTGTTATTATTTGTTCCGCTGCAAATATTGGTATGTTTATGATGGCTAAGTCTGGTAATTGTTGTAAAATGTAATCAAATGTATGTTTCTAACTGCTTCAAGAATTGTTATTTATTTATTATATTTTGTCCTTCCGCTGCGAGATTCTATGTTTGTTTTGCTTCTTCCCTTCCTTTTCTTATATAAATCCCAATAACTATCTGTATTTTTGATTGTTATGTCAATATTGAGGAACATTGATGATTTGAATGGTGAAAAATCTCGGATGTTACACATTTGCATCTAGTTATCTTACATTTACAGACAATAGCTGAATTTGAAGCGGTTATGTGTCATTTAAAGAATTTGATAATCACGCGTTGTTCTTGTACATATTATCTATGGTTTAGAAAAGATTAATTAGTTTTCCATGGGTATGTGTCTATTTATCATTTCCAAATGATAATCATGACCATAAGAATATTATTTAATCATGAGAAGCCATATTTAATTTGTACTAGTAAGGAAAACTGTAAATTTTGAAGTTGTTATCTTTGTAACATAAACTAATGAACACATTAGGCTGCGTATGATACTTTTTGTCTCATATTTGATACCTATTTTACTCATAGATTGTATGTGTGTGTTCATATATAAAATCCTCCTAGTTGTATATGTACATCAAATATATCAGTTTACATATCAATCAGTTTACATGTAAAAGATACTATATTAATGGGATTTTTTTTCGACCTGGCCACCTTTTGAAAACTTATCACTGATTTAGCCTGGTTTTAAAACTTATTACGTTTGTAGCTTCGTTTTGTCCACATAGGAAAAAATAGATATTTAGTACGTGCGACATTCGAGATGATGCAAATATGCGGCATTAAAAATGTCACACAGACGATTCGGATAGAAAATTGTATGTGTGACATTTTAAATAATGCAAAGTCGCGGTATTTAGAATGCCGCTGGCAAATTTTTAATTTGAACATAAAATGGGTACGTGGGAATTCAAGATATCGCATGTTGGCGTCATCTCGAATGTCGCTCCAACGTAATATGCACAGTGCAGTGCACTCTTCTTCTCCATTTGTTCACCTCATCTATTTCTTCAAAAACGAAACCCAAATCTCCCTAACCCTAAATCGATCCCTTAACACCATATTTTTAGTTTTTTTTGATCAAAAATTGATACCATGGCAAGCTTGTCAATATAAGAAGTCAAGAAGGTAAAAAACACAATTTTGTGACATTTTAATATATTACGACCCGAACTTCCCCGGTCTCCGAAGAGAAGAGAAAGAACGAATTGCTTTGAGGACAAGACAAATCAAAACGCAAACAGATGAAAATTTCATTGCTTATTACAACAATTTACATCAGGCTACAAGAATATTACAGAGTATGAATAAATATTATACATTTGATAAATATCAGAGATTTAAACTACAATGCAACAGAAATAATACATAACACAACTCTAAGAAATACACGGATACAGAGCTTTCCGTATACAGCTCCAGCTATAAACCATGATTATGACGACCAGAACTTCCCAGTGAAGGAAAGCCCGGATTGCTTTGAGGACAAGACGAATCAGAACAAATGGAAGAACATTTCATTGTTATTACAACAATATACATCAGAGTACAAGAATATACAAAGTATGAACAAATAATATACAATTGATAAATATCCGAGATTTAAACATATTACTACAGCGGAAAAATAATACAACACATAACTGAAAGGAATACACGGATATAGAGCTTTCCAAATATCACTTCAGCTATAAACCTGGATCCTGTGAATATAAATCTGCAAAACCAAAACTACTAGCTGCCCGTGCGGAAAATAAGGACACCCATAGTTTAGGTTAAAACAATAAACTCCAGGTCAATCATGTGACTGATGTGAGAACTAAAACAGTTATTTAAAACTTTATTTTAGAAATAAAGTAAATCAAGGGACCATACCATATAAAATGGAACGGGTTTCCTCTCAAGAATACCCGTGCCTAAAATAAACAGCGTAATACTAAACAAAGTACAATGAAGCTATTATAAGACCCAGGTCCCATCACACAATGCAACGCAACCCAGAGGATAAGGTTTTACCTCATAATAGCCAAATAATGCTTGATAAGTATAAAACAAAATCATTTGATAATATTACTAGTGCATAAGTGTTTTAAAACAATTTCAATCATAAGTATCAATCATAGACGGCATAGGTACCATATATCATGTCGCCATATACATTTACAATCAAAACCGCAAGATGTCGTATTGGAAGTTGGATTTCCATCTGTGAACAGTGGCAAGGGGCAAGCTTTTCTACCGCTTCAAAACTGTCTAGCCCGAGTCTCAAGCAAGTACTTTGTCAAGCCTTTTAATCGTCAGGGCCGGTCCACCGATGTGGATTAAAATACCTGAACACTGCGTTTCACCGCTCTATGGGGCGTAAATGAGCCAACAAATGACTTCATCGGTCCCGGATCGACCGATATAACCGAGGCGACTCGAAATGCAACAACCCCACAAGTAAAAATAATAAAAATGTCAGTGCTGGAAGGTCACTGACACTACCTCTAGCTAGAAAGGTTCGCGAATCAACGCTACACAAAGCAATACCACACAGGCGGTGCTTTGATCATCAACCATAAGACTCTGCTTTCCAACAAAAGCCTTGATCATTTGCATCTTTGCATGCCACATAGGAAAACCTTTCCATGCCACCGATATCCATCAATCACACAGAATGATACTGATATCCATCAATCACACAAAATGATATCCAATGTCAGACACACAGTCCATTTACAAGTTTTGTAACGACCCGTACTTTTGGCAGTCGAATATTTAATCTAATTTATTTAATTTAAGTATTATGTTTGGGATATCGATGGAATTAATATTTAAATCGTCGTTTTGAACGAAGTTGAACTATATATATTATATATAATATAAAACAAGCTTGAAAATAGCGCTGCAGTTTGAAAATTCGAATTTGAACTTCAACTGGATGTACAGAGTCCGATATAAGTCGGATTTCTATGAAACAAGAAACGCTGGGAGCGTGTTGATGATAGTTTTCATAGGAAAGTGAAAAATCCAGATTCCGTGTTGTAGATGGCGAGTTATGGCTAAACCAAATTTGGAGAAATACGTTGTGGAATTCGCTATCAACCTCAAAAATTGCCATTTAGCAAACGAACTCTTTTTTCGACGAAATTAGTGTCATTGGAACCATATCGTCGAATTATTGTCAGAAATTTAAACCGCGTGGCAAACCGATGACGTATGTGACCACGGTTGTCGTAAACGTCCAGTTATTTTCTCTAACGCGTATTCAAATAGATAAAAGGATATTTGGACGTAACTTGAACAGACGATCAAATTAAGCCACGAAACCAGTTCCGTTGAGTTCGTATCATCGATTAGAGTCAGGATAGGTATACAGTTTGCTGTTTTTGAAGATCGAGAAATTTGGCATTGAAAATGGTAGGGCGGTTCGCGGTAAAAACAGCCTATCGGGAAAACAATCTCAGAATGGGACGAAACTAGTTCCGTTGGGTTCGTGTCGAAAAGTTATTGCAAGATATCAAGGTTTCAAATTGATTCGATTTAGCGGGTGGTCGTGGTAAATTAAAAAGCGTGTTTATTTCTGGTTTTATAAGGGAATCTTTTTCATACGACCTCGGAATTCGACGAAACTTGTCCCATTGGGTCTGGGATACCTTTTTACATTAAGATTAGTTTTTTTTATCAATGGACAGAAATTGTTTGTGGGGGTTTTATTCAATTACTTTACAGTGAAGTTTCGTTAAAAATAAACTAATATTAAAAAACATCTACCCTCACACTATATGTATCCCTTATATCGTTAAAACCCTTGACAAAAACTTCTCTGGTCAACGCAAAGAATTTCCGCCGCCACTTCTTTATGAACGAACTAAAATCAGTCCCACTTCTTTCCTTTAAATCAGTCGATTTGTTCATTTCTCAAAACCTGGTTCAACGTCAACCTTGTTATCTCAACAAGCCCTTTTTGTCTGAACGGTGATGGGCAATGTTAAGGCTTTGGACTGGCCGGAAATTGCCCCGAAACCGCCGACAGCCGAGGATCTCTTGCGGGTCAACGGTGGCACCTGACGTCACCATACTTGGCTCGAAGCTTGAGGAGGTTGGGGCGCATTGATCTCTGGTCTTCGATGGCATTACAGAGGCCGAGGTTGGGTACGGCGGCGGTACGAAGTGAGGATGGTGTGGCGGACGTGCTGAGAACTTGGGAGCAGGATTTGGTGGAAAATGCTGATCGAAGGATACAGAAGAGACATAGTAAAAGGAGAAAAGGGAGGAAAGAAGGATCATGGAAATGGAGCAGGAAGCAAACTGTTCGGTTTGATTTCACTGGAATGTAATTACATTAGCCTGTTTATATAGGGTTTGACATAGGCTAATATGGGATTAATAACCAATTGATTAATCTAGTTTTAACCTATGCAGATTAAAAACGAGAAGGGTAAAACCGTGAGCTTCAGGGAGAACAAAGAGGAACAGTACCATTTGATCCTTGGCCTTACAGTGAAACAACCGTAAATTATTAAATATAATTTAATTATGTTTAACAATGAGATAAGGATTGTAATTAAAATTGTATTTACCTGATGCAGATTAAAACAAAGATTGGAACGACAGAAGCAGATAACCGAAAGAATACTGGGTCGCCCAAAATTCTGGAATGCGAAACGTAATTAGCAGTAAGAAAGGAAATTTTTTCAAAACTTAAATAAGGAAACTTAGTCTAACTAGATATATATAGCTTATATTGTTTATAACTCCATCGTTTATGTGTAGAATAGAAACAAATGGGATTAAAACGAGACAGTGTAAGATCGGGCAGAAACCAAAGTTCAGCAGTCGGTCTCGATTTATTTACTAAAATGTAATTAACCTAACTAATTTTGATTAAGGAAAATTACAATTTAATTAATTTATTAATTTATGTAAGTGCTAATAACCCGTGCTAATCTTAATAGAATTGGACAAAACGGATTAAGTTACGATCATGGTCACAAATGCTACACTATGGCACTAGAATAGTCAAGGACCTGAAGCAGCTGATATTTTTAATTAAATTGAACTTATGTTTAATTTAATTGAAACCAACCGGTTAGACAATGAATTCAGATCAAGGTGACTTAAATTCACTCAGTTACCCTTTTTATATTTTATATAAATTGGGTATTTTTATTTTGTGTGCTCTGCTTGCCAATGGTTGACTATTTTGCTATTTGTCTATTTATCTGTTGAGTGTTGATTTACCCGATGAAATTAAACTGTGTTTAACTTCAGTGAAATGCCAAATCGTTATTTTAACGTTTGGATCCAAAGGAGGTAACTCACCCTGTTGGTCAAGTTTATTTATAAACGTGTTTAATTGTTTGGGATTGTTCTGTTATTCGGTTGGTGGTAAATGGTTGTAATTTATTATCAGTTAAATGTGATTACTTTGGATTGTTGATTATTGATTGAAATTTTCAACATCGGTTTAACTTGAACCAATGGGTGATATTGGTTGGTATTTTGCAGCGGTATATGGCCTATGAAAGGAATTGCTTATAAATGTTAATTTATCATCAAACAAATCAACAGAGAAGCGGTTATAAAATTTATTTTATAACCAGATATAGATTTGAAATAGATTATTTTGAATAAAAGTGTTTGTTTAAAGGAAAATAAATATTTAGTATTTCTTATTTAAATTTATAGTTAATTTCTGATTTATTTTATAAAGTTAATTCTTATGTTAATTAGGTTTATATGCGAGGAAATAGAATGTAACCAAAACATTAAAATTGGATAATCGTTTTGTTTAAGACAATTAAATGGAATTTATTTAAATTAATTATATTATTAATTAATTTAAAAGGGAAATTAATTGGAGTCGATAAATAGGATAACCATGTTTTAAATTGACTATTTTTGATTGGAATTGATTTTTAAATTTGTTTGTTTGGAATTTATTTAATAAAATAGTTGAAGAATATTTGTTTAATCTGTATAAGGTTCCCAAAAGTGGAAGTACTATATATGTAGTTAATAAAGGAATTAGCTACCAAAGTGATAAATGACCAAAGTAAATTATTATCCTTATTTGGGAAATAAGTTCTAACTGAATCGTTGCAAAAAGTAAACGGGGTTGGGATGAAATCAAATTGAGTGGTGGAAGGAGTTATGAATGGGTTTTATATCTAAAACTCAAAATTTTACAGCTAAGTTGTAAAGAGGAATTTAAGCGAATATGATGCTTAAATTCTGTTGACTTAATTTTTGAATTAAGTTTAATGGAAAGCAAGATGAAATTGATTTTAGATTAGACCAGAATGTATTTGAAACAAAGTTATTAAAAGCGATGAGGGTTTATATCGTTAATTCCAAATTAACGTCATTTGAAATGGAAATGAGATTTCCAAAGTGGAAATGGTTGAATAGAATTTTCAAAGGAAACTGGGGTAGGATATTGGTTTGATTATAGCTTATATTTATCTAAGGATATGAACATTGTTGATCAAGGTCTGAGAGGTAATTAAAACACCCCAACTTGAACAACATCGGGATTATCTGAAGATGACATTAGTTGGTGATCGTAAAAGATGTTCGTGGTAATACAACAAATGTTTTGAAAGGAGAATTGAGTGGAAATTATATATATATATATATGGTTATAAGTTATTTTACTAAGTATTATAATGTAATAGTTCTGAGGACATTAGTATATAAGAATATAGTTACTCGGGATAGAGTTAGTCAAACAGAATTAATCAAGATAAGTTTCCATTTCGTACGACTGCTAGCGTAATTCGCAGGGCTGTAGATAGCCTACGGCGGTCGGATGTTTCCTGAGGGATTCAGGCGTATCCATTGTGATCGCTGCGATCTAGAGTCAAGCGAATGGAGTTAAGTCGAGATAGCCAGTTAGGATAAACCAGTTAGTGTTAATCAATTAGAGTTAATCGATTAAAGTTAAATTGAATTAAAGTTATTCAAATATCGTATTTTGAATATTAAAAGAGTTAGAAGTTTGAATTCAACAAAAGTAAACCAGTTTTGTTAAAGGCCAAGTGATGCTGAATACTGAACCAGTGAGCTCATTTGTTTGTCATGTTTGAAACACTGTATATTTCGATAGTTAGATAACCGACTATCGAACCTGCCCAACGCGATTGTTGGAATGGAAAGACCAGGATTGAAGTTACATTCGAAAACCATTCCGTCCAACAAATACGTGGAGATATCAGAAGATGATTGAGATGGTGCTGTGGAGACCGTGGATTTTCACCAACGGAAGAACCACTAATATTCTTTGCCTGACAAGTAGAGATAAGTTGTGATTCTGTCGTGGTTGGAATCTACGGGCTGCAAATGCTTCTCACTACTGATCCATGGGATGATTCCTATATTGGATGCGGTAGGAGAGTACCTTCGGTTCATCCTGTTCCTGGATGACTTAAATGGATGGATGTCTGACAGAGTATTTCCAAAGTGTCACGTACGTTGATTTCTTCAAACGTGCTGTAGTTGTTGGCGGGGATTTGACGTTCTCTTTGCTTCCAGCTAGAGTATTTTTGTGGATATCAATTAGTGATATCTGACGGATCTGACGATGTGGCATTCAAAGTAAATGACGACCAGATGTTCAAAGTTAATTCTGGCCTCAAGCCTCATCAACCGGGAGATGACAAAAATCGGGCAGGCAGCATAGCTATGTGGGTCGCTCCCATTAGGGTGTATAATCACCTATCTAGGGATTTCATTTCATTCTATCTATTTGATGCTGTCCCTTGTCAGGAGACGGTTGCTGATCCCAACCGTCTGTGATATACACTCGATACACTCAAGCGAAATGAGTGGTCGGTCATGTCTGGGCCGGGTTGCAAGATGTTCTTGTTGAACCCAGTGTATTCATCTCTAGAGATACACTATGGGCAGGTGGTCCCATACCTTGTCATATTCGGAAATCCAATCCCCAATAAGCGCCTACAGTTTTGATTGTATACTATATATGTGGAGCGTGAGATGCAAGCGTTCCACTAGATTGATATCTACTTGTATTTAGACATTATTATAATATCACAAAATATATTGGTTTTTTCCAAACTGTTTTGGGTTATCGTAAGGTAAAAACCGTCCGTTTTTATGTGTGGATTCGGTCTTACGATTATCCTTTGCTTTGGAAGGGGTTTTTGAACTTTAAAATCAAGTGGATGATCACCCTTAATTACTGTGCGAGTTTACCTCACTCTGGTTCACCATACTGACCCAATGTTTTGTAAATGCTCGGGTTAGCCCGGATTGACATGTTCAGGTTATCAACTACTATGAAGAGGCGAGCTGAAGGTGTTCAGACGTATGGTATTATATAGCTACTATTCCGCTGTGTGTGGTATCTGAGGACACATTATTACAGCTGTCCAGATATTGATGTACCCTGATATGTAAGTATTTCAAAAGCTCTCAATAAAGATTTACTTTGTATTATATTTTGTTCCGCCGCGATATGAGACTCTGTGTTGTGACGTTCTTCTTCTTCTCCTATTCTAATATTTCTTTCTTTCTTACCTCACCCTCTAAATTCTTTCTAATAACTATCCAGTGTTTCGGTGCTTAGAGGATCGACATGAGATACAGTAGAGGTATTTAGGTCGATTTTCGAGGCCGAAATCCCTGGGTCGTTACAGTGGTATCAGAGCTATTGGTTAAGTAATTTCCTTGGCTCTGTGGCGTGACTCAATAGAGACGGGGTTAACAATACCCTGGATTGAGTTGAGTGTATATATACGAGTGAACGTATTTGTAGATTTTATAAAAATTGTTTTATATTGTGAGATTTAATTTTTTGAGTTGTTTATGAGTTCTGGTCGATCAGTTTGATCCACTGTATCGACAGGAGTTTCTAAACACTCAAGTACGATAAACCGACGCAGTATATTTTGAAAGGGGGTAATTGGAATATTTTACCCAAATTATATTTGAATATAAAGAAAATATCTATTTTGGAAATATTATAGTATATTGGATGTGTTGGTTGATTATAATTGAATTGGTTGTATAAATAACCAAATGGGAATTCGAATAATCTATGGAAGCAGATTAATTAAATCTGAAATTATAAAATCAGAATTGGAATTAAAGTTCTGGAAATTGGGAAAAATGTTTTTAAGGGGATTTGAGTTAAGTTTTAGAGAATTTTAAAATCCTGGGAGATTTTAAGTTGTTTTACAAGCATTGAGGTGGAAATTTGAAATAATTTCAAAAAGGAAATGTTTAAATATGGGTTGATAAGTGATATAGTATTGAACTCACTTGAGTAGCTGCGGAATTAACTCTGATGATGCTGGCCATATCATCAGTGTTCACTTCCGAGTTCTAAGTGATGGATTACTACCAAAAACCTTGTTTTGAATTGTTGTGTGAAAGAACAAGTTGTTTTAATTCTGGAAAGGAATAATTGATTTTTGAAAGAGTTGAAATGTTTAAAACTCCCAGAAAATTGTTTGGACCAAAAAGGAAATTAAATAGAAATTGGGAAAGCAAATATGGGTTGAATTGGTTTCTAATCTGAAATAAATTGGATTTGAAAATTGATGGGTTTGTAACGTCCTTTCTTACCTTAGCAATTTCGAGGACGAAATTATTTTAAGGGGGGAAGAATGTAACGGCCCGTACTTTTGGCGGTCGAATATTTAATTTAATTTATTTAATTTAAGTATTATGTTTGGGATATCGACGGAATTAATATTTAAATCATCGTTTTGTACGAAGTTGAAATATATATATTATACATGATATAAAACGAGCTTGAAAATAGCGCTGCAGTTTGAAAATTCGAATATGAACTTCAACTGGATGTACAGAGTCCGATATAAGTCGGATTTCTGTGAAATAAGAAACGCTGGGAGCGTGTTGACGATAGTTTTCATAGGAAAGTGAAAAATCCAGATTCCGTGTTGTAGATGGCGAGTTATGGCTAAATCAAATTTGGAGAAATATGCGGTGGAATTCGCTATCGACCTCCAAAATAGCCATTTTGCAAACGAACTTTGTTTTCGACGAAATTAGTGTCATTAGAACCGTATCGTCAAATTATTGTCAGAAAGTCAAACCGCGTGGCAAACCGATGATGTATGTGACCGCGGTAGTCGTAAACGTCCAGTTATTTTCTCTAACGCGTATTCAAATAGATAAAAGGATATTTGGGCGTAACTTGAACAGACGATCAAATTAAGCCACGAAACCAGTTTCGTTGAGTTCGTATCGTCGATTAGAGTCAGGATAGGTATATAGTTTGCTGTTTTTGAAGATCGAGAAATTTGGCGTTGAAAAGTGTATGGCGGTTCGCGGTAAAAACAGCCTATCGGGCAAACAGTCTTAGAATGCGATGAAACTAGTGCCGTTGGGTTCGTATCGAAAATTATTGCAAGATATCAAGGTTTCAAGTTGATTCGATTTAGCGGGTGGTCGTGGTAAATTAAAAAGCGTGTTTATTTCTGGTTTTATAAGGGAATCTTTTTCATACGACCTCGGAATTCGACGATACTTGTCCCATTGGGTCCGGAATACCTTTTTACATTACGATTAGTTTTTTTAGCAGTGGACAGAAATTGTTTTTGGGGGTTTTATTCAACTACTTTACGGTGAAGTTTCGTTAAAAATAAACTAATATTAAAAACCATCTACCCTCGCACTATATATATCCCTCATATCGTTAAAATCCTTAACAAAAATTTCTCTTATCAATGCAAAGCATTTCCGCCGCCACTTCTTAATGAACGAACTAAAATCAGTCCCACTTCTTTCCTTTAAATCAGTCGATTTATTCATTTCTCAAAACCTGGTTCAACGTCAACCTTGTTATCTCACCAAGCCTTTTTTGTCTGAACGGTGATGGGCAATGTTAAGGCTTTGGACTGGCCGGAAATTGCCCCAAAACCGCCGACAGTCGAGGAGCTCTTGCGGATCAACGGTGGCACCTGACGGCACCATACTTGGCTCAAAGCTTAAGGATGTTGGGGTGCGTCGATCTCTGGTCTTCGCTGGTATTCCAGAGGCCGAGGTTGGGTACTGCGGCGGTACGAAGTGGGGATGGTGTGGCGGACATGGTGAGAACTTGGGAGCAGGATTTGGTGGAAAATGCGGAACGAAGGATACAGAAGAGACAAAGTAAAAGGAGAACAGGGAGGAAAGAAGGAGTGTGGAAATGGAGCAGGAAGCAAACTGTTCGGTTTGATTTCACTGGAATGTTACTACATTATCCTGTTTATATAGGGTTTGACCTAGACTAATATGGGATTAATAACCAACTGATTAATCTAGTTTTAACCTATGCAGATTAAAAACGAGAAGGGTAAAACCGTGAGCTAAAGGGAGAACAAAGAGGAACGGTACCATTTGATCCTTGGCCTCACAGTGAAACAACCGTAAATTATTAAATATAATTTAATTATGTTTAACAATGAGATAAGGATTATTATTAAAATAGTATTTACCTGATGCAGATTAAAACAAAGATTGGAACGGCAGAAGCAGATAACCGAAAGAATACTGGGTCGCCCAAAATTCTGGAATGCGAAACGTAATTAGCAGTAAGAAAGGAAATTAGTTCAAAACTTAAGTAAGGAAACTTAATATAACTAGATATATATAGCTTATATTGTTAATAACTCCATCGTTTATGTGCAGAATAGAAACAAATGGGATGAAAATGAGACAGTGTAAGATCGGGCAGAAACCAAAGTTCAGCAATCGGTCTTGATTTATTTACTAAAATGTAATTAACCTAACTAATTTTGATTAAGGGATATGACAATTTAATTAGTTTATTAATTTATATAAGTGCTAATAACCCATGCTAATCTTATTAGAATTGGACCAAACGGATTAAGTTACGATCATGGTGATAAACGCTACACTATGGCACTGGAATAGTCATGGACTGGAAGAAGCTGATATTTTTAATTAAATTGAACGTATGTTTAATTTAATTGAAACCAACCATTTAGACAACGAAATCAGATCAAGGTGAGTTAAACTCACTCAGTTACCCTTTTTATATTTTATATAAATTGGGTATTTTTATTTTGTGTGCTCTGCTTGCCAATGGTTGACTATTTTGCTATTTGTCTATTTATCTGTTGAGTGTTGATTTAACCAATGAAAATAAACTGTGTTTAATTTCAGTGAAATGCCAAATCGTTATTTTAACGTTTGGATCCAACGGAGGTAACTCACCCTGTGGGTCACGTTTATTTATAAACATGTTTAATTGTTTGGGATTGTTTTGTTATTTGGTTGGTGGTAAATGGTTGTTATTTTTATCAGTTAAATGTGATTGCTTTGGATTGTTGATTATTGATTGAAACTTTCAACATCGGTTTAACTTGAACCAATGGGTGATATTGGTTGGTATTTTGCAGCGGTATATGGCTTATGAAAGGAATTGTTTATAAACGTTGATTTATCGTCAAGCAAATCAACAGAGAAGCGGTTATAAAATTTATTTAATAACCAGATATTGATTTGAAATAGATTATTTTGAATAAAAGTGTTTGTTTAAAGGAAAGTAAATATTTAGTATTTCTTATTTAAATTTATTGTAATAACCCGAAAATCTGGGCCAATTTAAAAATTTTATTTTGGCTAATTTAACGTGTTTTATATATTTAAAATAGGATATTTTAAATAAATACGACAGAAAATTTATTTTCCACGAAGTTAAAATGAATAAATTTATTTTAATTAAACTACGAGCCTGAAATGGCGCGGTAGTTTGAGAATGTGGTTTTAAACATCGATTAAATATATATAGTTCAATTTAAAGTGTAAAGGGGACGACCGTAGAAAAATTAACTTTGTTTAATCAAATCTTTGAAACGGAAGTGGAGAACAGGACCGTCACGGTGTAGAGTAAATGCTAGGGCTTGCCTGGCATTTTAAAATAGTCGCGGGGCTGTTTATACAAGGCTGTATACATTTAAAGGTATTTTAAATATATATTTGGCCCTTAAAAATAGCCATTTTGCAAACGACCTCGGAATTCGACGAAACCACTTTTGTTGGGTCCGGGATGTCAAATTATTGCTAGGTTCCAAGTTTCATAATTTTTGGAGACAATATATGAGCGTGGCGCAGTTAAACGCGTTTGACCACTTTCAGTTGATTTTAATCGACTGGAATTTGGCCATTTTTCAAACGGTCTCAGAATTCAACGAAATTAGTTTTGTTAGGACCGTATCGTCGATAGATGCTAGAAAATATTTTTCTGGAATTTTTAGAGTTCGTACGTGACCCCGATAATTTGAAATGTGCGTTAAAATGAAATATATACTGAATTATAATTTGATTTTGAGAAAAACCTATCGAAACGGCCGAACTGGCTCACGATACATATCCCATTGTGTTTAGAATGGGGGTAATATGCTAGAGACGACAGTCGTTGGGTCTCGTTTGGGGTTCAGAGCGTTAAACAGTTAAGGGTTGAATTAAATAATGTAATAAATATAATATATATACACATTCTCTAACTAACATAGGTCAAACTAAAACATACGGTTAAAGCCGTCCCTTTCTCAAAATCAGAAACCCGCTCGTCCAAATCGAAGCCGCCTCTCCTCCCAGTGCCGTCGTCGGAGCTTCGACCGCCGCCCTTCCAGTCAGCTCCAGCGCCCTCCTCCACTTCCTTCTTCCCCGTTCTCTGCTGCATCGAGCCTCAGCCCCCCCCCCCCCCCCCCCCCCGTGTAAAAACCAGTCGCCCCTCTTTCCTTCAGCACTCCGCTTATCGTTCACCCACCGTCCATAGTCAGCTGCCCCACCGAACCCCCACCGACGATCAGCAAGCCGCCGCCCCCTTTCCTCTCTCCCCGCCTCCTTCTGCCCCTCAAAACCGCAACCCAGTCCGTCATGAGCTCGAGACTCCGCCGCCGCCTCTGGCCAGACACCAGCACCTCTGATGACCGCTGAGCCACTCTCCGACGCTGCGAGAAAACCCCCTCCGCGAACCGTAAGTTTTTATTTTATTTTCTTTTATTTATTTCAGTTTTTTTTAGGGGAAATAGTCTTTAAATTAAAATCTGATTTTCGGTAATATGGATTTAAGGGAAAATATATGGTTTGATTTAAAAGATAAGATTTTTTGTTGAAAAAAAAGGTTTTTAGCAAGAAAAAGATTTGATTTTTAAAGTGGTAAAAATATTATCTTTACATTTAAGTCGAGTTATAAAAATATAATCTTTTACGTTTAAATCGAGTTATAAAAATATAATCTTTTACGTTTAAAGTGGATTGTAAAAATATAATCCTTTAGATATATATAGCACTGGTTTAAAATGCGATTTTTGAAATAAAATACTTTGAGGTAAAATACTTTGAAATAAAATACTTTGAGGTAAAATACTTTGAAATAAAATACTTTGAAATAAAATACTTTGAGGTAAAATACTTTGAAATAAAATACTATGAAATAAAATACTTTGAAATAAAATACTTTGAAATAAAATACTTAGAAATAAAATACTTTGATTAGAGAAATAAAATACTTAGGTTTGAAAAATAAAATAGCAGTTATTTTAAAAATATATATACAAGTAGCGAAGTAAAAATATAACTTTTATCTATATACATGTTGCGATGTTAAAAATGTGACTTTTATACATACCGTGTGAAACAGAGTGCGATGGGACCAAGTGGAAACACAGCGAAGGCTTTCTACATAAGAAGAGTCATGGCGTGTGGTTGAGCAATCGGTGAGAACTCTCACTCTATTTATATTTTCTAGTTTGAAAATATATACTAGGATGCTTGACGGTGTTTAGTAGCACCTGACACCCGTCGTCCACAAGCCATGGACGGCTTGTTTGCTTGGTTGTTCGGTTGCTATGTGGTTGTGTGAATATTTATTTGAATTTGGTTTGGGTTGAAAAATCGAATCGATATAATTGGTTAGGATTAGACGTGCGCCGAGATAAGGCGAGGGTGTAAGGCTAGGTTAGACCTTACCTGTGATGACCCCCGCGAGGGCTGTCTTTGGAATATAACACATATACAGTAATAACAGAACAGAAATATAGAATTACACCAGATTAAGAACAACATAATACACTGCATAAATATAATCATCAGAGTACACAGTATAGGATCACACTTAGTACAAAATACAGTTTCAGCTTATATAAATGTCTATAGCGGAAACAAACATAATATACATAACAGTAACTGAAACAGCAAAATAGGTAGATAAAGTCCAGCTCCAGCTCCACAGCTATCCAGAAAGAGCCAGCTATAACCTGAATACAAGGCTGCCCGTGTCGAAAGAGGGCACCCGGGTTTGAAAGGCGAAACAAACTACGAGTCAGTCATGGGACTGGTATGAGAAATCTACTTAACACATTTAAACAATAAGGCTAATCACTAGACCACGCCACTTTCGCTGAACGGGTTTACTCCATTGGATTGCCATTTCACATTTTAAAGTAAATCTTTAAACAACGCAATGCTTTTTAGAAATATGAAGCCGTTATAAGACTCAGGTCCCATCACACAATGCAACACAAACCGGAGGATAGAGTTTTACCTTATAACGGCCGAATATGCTTAATACGAGTAAAACAAATCTTTTGATATTATTACTAGTGTATATATGGTTTCAAAAACACTTTTCATCATAACTAGCAATCCTAGGCGGCATGGGTACCATATATCATATCGCCATATATATATACAATCAAAACTGAATTATCACGTATTGGGAAGTTTGGATTTCCAACATGAACCGAGGCAAAAGATAGTCCTCACCGCTTCGAGACTCTCTAGCCCAAGTCTCAGGCAAGCGCGCAGGCAAGCCTGGATCATCAGGACCGGTCCACCGATGTGAATTAAACTTAAACCCTGGACACTACGTTTCCCCGCCCTATGGGGCGTAAGCCTGGCCCGTCTGCCGACCAGAAGCATCGGCCGAAACCGATATCATGAGGCGCCTCAATATCCAACATCCACATAAGCAATGCCAGCCAGTTCAAGCATTGACACCACTTCTAACTAGAAAGAAACGCATGCCCTCCCTGATGTCCGTCTCCTGTTTTTGGTCCATACCGGGGTGTGAGGCTCGCGAAACAACGATATACACAAGAAATTTCTTTTCAATAAAAGCCTTGATCACTTGCTACTTACGCATGCCACACAGGCAATCCGATCCATGCGACTGATGTCTATCGATATACAACCTCTGATCCGCTCATCTCAGAGAGGGGTGAAGTAAAAGAATGAATTCTCCTTCTCCAGGCAGAAGTATATTTAATAGGAACCAATCAACACAGAGCAAAACCCAATGTCAGACGCACCGTCCATTTACAAGTCCATTCTGGGTCTGAACGAAACCGGAGGCCACTTTCCTCGCATATCCGTACAATCCACTCGTACATCCAGATGACCACCACTGCAATCCCTTCAAGGCAGCAACTCCCATCATAGGTAAAAGAAGCAATACATCCTTCCAACGTGAAGACCGTCGGTCTTGCACCGTCTTCTGTCTTCGACTTCTTATTGTTAATCAATTATTTGAAACGAGAGTTAACTCGGCCCTTTCAAATAATTCATGTATATTTAAAGTTTAAAATAATTGTTTTTAGTCTAATTTACACGTCAAACACAGCCAACTAGCAAAATATCTGAGAAAACCAAGTGAAACCGGTTTATCTCTATTCCATGTCGCTATATATATTTTCTAACGATTTTTCACAATTTTTAATTATTTAATATTGGTCTGTTTTAGTTAAACAACGTTACGCGCCATAACGCGGCACAGGCACTGTTTTTCCTCAGATTTGATTTACACTTATCTGAAAATCCAACCGTTGGATCTTGGCAAATTTTACACTATTGGAAAGGTCTTTCCAAGGCGGACCCAACGGTTGTGGTTTCGAGAGAATCCGATGGTCGGATCTCCTGCAATATCCGTTTGAAGTTGGGACTTCAGAATGCGAACTACAGTGTCGTTATTCGATTTAATTTAATTTATATATATATATATATATATATATATATATATATATATATAGTTCACACGACAATTTTAAATCCGTTTTAAAATCAACACACGTATTAAAAATAATATTTTTAACACACACACTTTTATTCCAACATCTACATGTTCTTAGCACTTCACGTATATGATAAAAATGTAATTTTTACTTTGAAAATAATTTATTTAAAACACGTATATTTTATAAAGTATGTATACATAGTAAAGAAGTGATTTTTATAGTCAAAGCAATTTATTTCAAACATATATATTTTTAGCGGTTTATACATGTAGAAAAAATGCGGTTTTGATAGATAAAACAATTTATTTCACACATGTAAAAATTATCAACACATGAACATATATAAATGCATGAATAAAATTCAAACACATGAATATTTCAGGAAATTTCGGCAGCATAACGGTAGGTAAGGCACACCGGCAACGCTTTGTACTACGGCTCCTCGCGCTACCTTAAGGCCTCTCAGCCTGTACATTGGTTTCATGCATTTAACTCGCACGCAGGCGGCATGTTTTTATTTATTTCCTCACACTACCTACATTCAATTTCACTCAACCACAAGAGGGTATATTTCAACCACATCTGGTATTTTTCAACCACGATCCAAATAATCACAACCACAAATGGGTATCCTTTCAACCACAATCACAACCACAAATATATTGCCTACGGTATGTGGACAAGGGGAGATATGTGTGTGTATATATATATATATATACATATATATAGCGCGTATATTTTGCCATTTCATGACCACATCGAGTTTGTGGTTCTATACAACACATATACAATTTGCACAACGCTAATATAACACATACAATGCTTATACATGTGGTGCAGAACGCATATGTAGTTTACACTTCGCTTGTACAACTTGTACATCGTCGTTCCAATCAAGTTTGAATTTATAGTTCTCACATCGCTTTTCGCGTTGCCACAAATTGTAGCGAGCTCAGAAAAATATGCGGCCTCTTCCACAAGGTAGAGCACGTCCTCACGGTCCCGGTGTCTCTTGTTTCACTGAAATCCGACCACATAGCAAAAAGATGTGATTTTTACAAGTTCGCAACGCTTTTGGGTGTTAAAATCACGAAATTTATTCAAACCCGTACCTTTCAAAGTTGATTCAAAACTAGGTTTTGATCCTGCAATCAAATGGAGCAACGGTTTCACGATCGGAGAATGCTGCATCGTAGAGGGAGGGCTGGTGCACGTTCGCCGAAGGTGGGGCCAGGTGCGACGGCGACTGGAGGGCACGGCGGCGGTCCAAACACCCAGACTTTGCGGAGGTGATTCGGCGAAAATACCCAACGATAAATCCCAAACTTCGTCTTGATTTGAAGCTCTCGCGACGCTCTTCGAAATGGATCCAAGTTTGCGTGATTCCGTTGAGAAACGAGGGAGGAATAGCCCCAGGAAGTTTTGATCTCATTTCCGCCGTGCGCCTGTATCGGCGAAAGAGAAAACGTTTTTTTTTATTTTTTATGAAAGGAATATTCTGATTGGTCGGCCTTTATAATTAATCCAAAAATAGTGTTTTCTGCCACGAACTCCAATTCAAGCCCAACGACTGTCGTCCCTAGCATTTTACCCCCATCCCGGACACAATGGGATATGTTTCGTAGGCCAATTCGACTGTTTCAGTCAGTTTTTCTACAAATTAAAATATAAAACGTTCAAATTTGAATTTAAACGTACATTTCAATTTGCCGGGGTCACATACTGACTCTGAAAATTCCAGAAAAAATATTTTTGACATCATGTCAACGATACGGTCCCAACAAAACTGATTTCGTCGAATTCTGAGACCGTTTAAAAAATGCTATTTTTGGGTCGATCCAATTTAATTGTAATTCGACCAAACACGTTATCTTTTGCCACGCTCACATATTAACTCCAAAAATTCTGAAACTTGGAACCTAGCAATATATTGACGCTACGGACCCAACAAAAGTGGTTTCGTCGAATTCCGAGGTCGTTTGCAAAATGGCAATTTTTAAGGGCTGAAATATATAATTTAAATACACATATACGTATACAGACTTGTATAAACAGCCCTGCGACTATTTTAAAATGCCAGCCAAGCCCTAACATTTAACTTACTCTGTGACTGTCCTGTTCTCAACATCTGTTCGAGAGGTTTTGTCAAACAGAGTTAAATTTTCCAGGGTCGTCCCTTTTGTACTTTTAAATTGAATTAAATATATTTAATCTCAGTTTTAAATCAAATTTTTAAACTACTGCGCCAATTCAAACTCTTTAAATATTTAGAATATATTTTTATGTCTATTTTCAATTAAAATAGATTTTTACTCGATATTATTTAAAATAAATTATTCTAAATAGGCTAAAATTCATTAAATTGGCCAAATTAAAAATTTTAAATTGGCTCAGATTTTACGGGTTGTTACAATACCCCAATTTGTGATGTGAAAAATGAATCGATATAATTGGTTACGATTAGACGTGCGCCGAGATAAGGCGAGGGAATAAGGCTAGGTTAGACCTTACCCCAATTTTGGTATAGCGCCGTTGTGTTGCCGAAATTTTCTAAAAAGTGTTAGAAAAATTTGACTAGTGAAATTAAATATCCATATTCAAACCAGACAGTTTGTCTATGTACACCTATTTGATTGACGTTGATTTGGGACGATATATTTTACACGTCGCCCAACTGCACGAATAAAAATGTGTGTTTGCTGGTTGAAACCTCACACGTTGTTGGGATGAAATTGACGTACACTAATCCCAATTATTCAGTTGTATGTCAATCGATTGGTTGACAAGCTGTTGTAAGCATTAATTATTTGTATTTGATGCTTATGCAGTTGTGTAGTGCACTTTGGATGATGGTTGATTATATACATGTGTTGTATGTGAATCCATATAAGTAAAATTATATGGTATGTGTTTGGGCCTCATTCCAATTTGGAGAAATATTTGAAATATGATATTTGAAGTGTAAATATTTGAAATAGAATATTTAAAGCATAAATATTTGAAATAGAATATTTAAAGTAGGAATATTTGAAAAAGAATATTTAAAGTGAATATATTTGAAATAAAATATATTAAGCCGTGTTGATTAGAGTTGCGCCATTTGGACGCGGACGATATTTATATCGATTTTATTCGCTTTAAAAAAAATATCGATTAGTGAATTATTTCGAATTCAAATATTTTGGAAATAATATCGTTTATAGTACAACGATGTAGAATATTCAATTTTGGATAAAAATTAAAGGTGGAGTGGGAATCGATTTTTAAACGGTATATAAAATACGTTTGGAATTAAAATCGACGAAATATATATAATATATATTATATATATATTTAATGGCCAGAATAGAACGCGCCGCGGCAGTTCGCGAATTTCGACCATTAAACTTCGCGTGGACATTACGGGAGATCCGACCATCGGATTCTCCTAAAACCGGAACTGTTGGGTTCGTGTCGGAAAGAGCTTTCCAATGAATATAAGAAATTTGAAATCTAACGGTTGGATTTGGAATTATGTCCAAATCAAATTTGAAAAAGGTCGCTATGGATGCAGTTCGATTGCCGTTAGTGCAAATCGACTGTACGGGCCTTGATAAAATTATTAAAAATAGTGATAATTTGTGAAAAATCAAAATAAGTGATTTGGGAAGAGTTGGGGTAAAAAACTCCATATTTGGAAAGATAAAAATGTGTTTTTGTCGAATTTAACTAGTTTTAACTAGAGTTAAAATCTATTTATTTTTAAATAGATAAATGGGTTTTGAAATGGTTTTAAAAATAACCAGAATTTCTGATTCGTGAATTGGAAATGTGATTTCGAGTTCGTCGTGAATAGTGTCTTAAATAACAATGTTCTTGAATCCAGTTTAGAAAAGAATAAATGTTTTAATTAAGATTTGGTGAAAGTGTCTAGTTAATTAATATTTAACTGAAATAGAATTTGAATTGGAATTTGTGTTTATCGTGAGCAGTGTTTTAAATAACACTTGCTCTTTAACCCGATTAACAATTGGAATGTGATTTTGGGTTTGTCGTGAGCAGTATCTCTAATAGTACTGTTCTTAAACCCAAATGGAGTTAAAAGAATTAGGAACCAACTGGGGATCAGTTAAGTTGAATGGTTTCTTGGATATTGATCTGATGTTCGTTTCGGCCTTGGGGTTAATGTTCAAGGAACTGCTCTCTTACTAATTTATGGTTGTGGACTGATTGAAATGTGATGTGATTTAGGGTTTATCGTGAATCGTGTGTTAAATGACATCGGTTCTTTAACCCAGTTAAAGATTAAAACTAAGTGGAGTTTTAATGAATCGTTAATTAGATTGATGTGATATCCAAAGAAAGATTAAAGAATAAATTTAAAAGAATTTATCTTTGATAAAATTAATGGGAACATTTCCCTAAGAATGTGAATATTTGAATAAAGGAATATTCTAAATTGGAATGAGGCGTATGTTGTGTTTGTGTAACACTTGTGTTTAAAATATACGCGGGTTATACAGAAAGGCCGGGTTATACCCATTCTGAATAACTTATTCGACGATATGTTGAAGGTGAAGACGATGGTTGAAGACCGAGGGTCTTCACGTCGTTTGGATAATTACTGACCATCTTGATTGGGGTGCACACCCAAGAGTAGAGAATCAGTTGGTGATTGTCCAGACGTACTTGGAGATCGACGGATATGCGAGGAAAGTGGCCTCCGGTTTCGTTCAGACCCAGAACGGACTTGTAAATGGTCGGTGTGTCTGACATTGGATTGTGCGCTGTGTTGATTGGTTTTTATTAAATATACATCTGCTTGGAGAAGGAGAATTTATTCTCTTACTTCACCCCTCCCTGAGTCGCTCGGATCAGAGGTTGTATATCGATAGGAATCAGTCGCATTGAGCGGATTGCCTGTGTGGCATACCTAAGTGGCAATTGATCAAGGCTTCTGTTGAAAAGCAAAGGCTTGTGGTGATGATCAAAGCACGACCTGTGTAGCGTAGCTTTGTGTATAGCGTTGATTCGCGGGTTTCACACCCCGGGTGGACCAAAAACTGGAGACGGACATCAGGGAGGGCATGCGTTTTCTTCTAGTTAGAAGTGGTGTAAGTGCTTGAACTGGCTGGCATTGCTTATGTGTATGTGGGATTTGAGGTGCCTCGGTTAGATCGGACGATCCGGGTCCGATGGAGTCAATGGACTCATTTACGCCCCATAGGGCGGGGAAATGCAGTGTCCAGGGTTTAAGTTTAATCCACATCGGTGGATCGGCCCTGACGATCCAAGGCTTGCCTGCGCGCTTGCCTGAGACTTGGGCTAGAGAGTCTCGAATTCGGTGGAGGACTATCTATAGCCTCGGTTCACAGACGGAAATCCAATTTCCAATACGTGATATTGCGGTTTTGATTGTATAGCCTAGTATTGGCGACATAGTGGGATGGGGCATTTATGCCGTCTAGGATTGATACATTTATATTTGAAGTTGTTTTGACACTATACACTTATTTTAGTATTAAATAACTTGTTTTAAACGTATCAAGCATGCTCTGGCTATTATAAGCTAAAACCCTATACTCCGGTTTGTGTTGCATTGTGTGATGGGACATGGGTCTTATACTAGCTTCATTGTTCTTTATTTAGCATTGCGCTGTTTGTTTTATGTACTGATGCTCTTGGGGTAAAGCCCGTTCCGCGTTAGCGGCGTGGTCTCTTGATTTACCCAACTTTAAAATAAAGAATAATAACTGTTTTAGTTCTCACACCAGTCACATGACTGACCTGGAGTTTACTGTTTTAACCTAAACTCTGGGTGCCCTTATTTTCCGCACGGGCAGCTAGTAGTTTTGGTTTTCCAGATTTGTATTCACAGGATCCTGGTTTATACCCGGAACTATACTCAGGAAGCTCTGTACCCGCGTATTCTTTTCAGTTGTGTTTTGTATTATCTTCCACTGTATTGTAATGTATTTTAATCTCTGATATTTGTGTAATGTATATTATTTGTGAATACTTTGTATATTCTTGTACTCTGATGTAGATTGTTGTAATTGAAATGAAATGTTCTTCCGTTTGCGTTCTATTGTGTCGTGTTCTCAACTCTATCCGCGCTTTCCTTTGCTGGGAAGTTCGGGTCGTTTCATTTATAGTTAATTTTTGATTAATCTTATAAAGTTAATTCTTATGTTAATCAGGTTTATATGCGAGGAAATTGAATTTAACCAAAATATTAAAATTGGATAATCATTTTGTTTAAGACAATTAAATGGAATTTATTTAAATTAATTATATTATTATTTTATTTAAAAGGGAAATTAATTGGAGTCGATAAATAGGATAACCATGTTTTAAATTGACTATTTTTGATTGGAATTGATTTTTAAATTAGTTTGTTTGGAATATATTTAATAAAATAGTTGAAGAATACTTGTTTAATCTGTATAAGGTTCCCAAAAGTGGAAGTACTATATATGTAGTTAATAAAGGAATTAGCTACCAAAGTGATAAATGATCAAAGTAAATTATTATCCTTATTTGGGAAATAAGTTCTAATTGAATCATTGCAAAAAGTAAACGGGGTTGGGATGAAATCAAATTGAGTGGTGGAAGGAGTTATGAATGGGTTTTATATCTAAAACTCAAAATTTTACAACTAAGTTATAAAGAGGAATTTAAGCGAAAATGACGCTTAAATTCTATTGACTTAATTTTTGAATTAAGTTTAAAGGAAAGCAAGATGAAATTGGTTTTAGATTAGACCAGAATGTATTTGAAACAAAGTTATTAAAAGCGATGAGGGTTTATATCGTTAATTCCAAATTAACGTTATTTGAAATGGAAATGAGATTTCCAAAGTGGAAATGGTTGAATATAATTTTCAAAGGAAACTGGGGTAGGATATTGGTTTGATTATAGCTTATATTTATCTAAGGATATGAACATTGTTAATCAAGGTCTGGGAGGTAATTAAAATACCCCAACTTGAACAACATCGGGATTATGTAAAGATGATATTAGTTGGTGATTGTAAAAGAGGTTAGTGATAATACAACAAATGTTTTGAAAGGAGAATTGAGTGGAAATTATATATATATATATATATATGGTTGTAAGTTATTTTACTAAGTATTATAACGTAATAGTTCTGAGGACATTAGTATATAAGAATATAGTTACTCGGGATAGAGTTAGTCAAACATAATTACTCAAGATAAGTTGCCATTTCGTACGACTGCTAGCATAATTCGCAGGGCTGCAGATAGACTACGGCGGTCGGATGTTTCCTGAGGGATTTAGGCGTAACCATTGTGATCGCTGCGATCTAGAGTCAAGCGAATGGTGTTAAGTCAAGATAGTCAGTTAGGATAAACCAGTTAGTGTTAATCAATTAGAGTTAATCGATTAAAGTTAAATTGAATTAAAGTTATTCAAATATCGTATTTTGAATATTTAAAGAGTTAGAAGTTTGAATTCAACAAAAGTAAACCAATATTGTTAAAGGCCAAGTGATGCTGAATACTGAACAAATGAGCTCATTTGTTTGTCATGTTTGAAACACTGTATATTTTGATAGTTAGATCACCGACTATCAAACCCGCCCAACGCGATTGTTGGTATGGAAAGACCGGGATCGAAGTTATATTCGAAAACCATTCCGTCCAACAAATACGTGGAGATATCAGAAGATGATCGAGATGGTCCTGCGAAGACCATGGATTTTCACTAACGGAAGAACCACTAATATTCTCTGCCTGGCAAGTAGAGATAGGTTGTGATTCTGTCGTGGTTGGAATCTACGGGTTGCAAGGGCTTCTTGCTACTGATCCGTAGGGTGATTCCTATATTGGATGCGGTAGGAGAGTACCTTCGGTTCATCCTGTTCCTGGATGACTTAAATGGACGGATGTCTGACAGAGTATTTCCAAAGTGTTACGTACGTTTATTTGTTGTAGTTGTTGGCGGGGATTTGCCGTTCTCTTAGCTTCTAGATAGAGTATTTTTGTGGATATCAATTAGTGATATCTGACGGATCTGACAATGTGGCATTCAAAGTAAATGACGACTAGATGTTCAAAGTTAATTCTGGCCTCAAGCCTCATCAACCGGGAGATAACAAAAATCGGGCAGGCAGCATAGCTATGTGGGTCGCTCCCATTAGGGTGTATAATCACCTATCTAGAGATTTTATTTCATTCTATCTATTTGATGCTGTCCCTTGTCGGGAGACGGTAGCTGATCCCAACCGTCGGTGATATACACTCGATACACTTAAGCAAAATGAGTGGTCGGTCATGTGTGGGCCGGGTTGCAAGATGTTCTTGTTGAACCCAGTGTATTCGTCTCTAGAGATACACTATGGGCAGGTGGTCCCATACCTTGTCATAGTCGGAAATCCAATCTCCAATAAGCGCCTGCGGTTTTGACTGTATACTATACATGTGGAGCGTGAGATGCAAGCGTTCCACTAGATTGATATCTACTTGTATTTAGACATTATTATAATATCAGAAAAGATATTGGTTTTTTCCAAACTATTTTGGGTTCGTAAGGTAAAAACCGTCCGTGTTTAAGTGTGGATTTGGTCTTACGATTATCCTTTGCTTTGGAAGGAGTTTTTGAACTTTAAAATCAAGTGGATGGTCACCCTTAAATACTGTGCGAGTTTACCTCACTCTGGTTCACCAGACTGACCCGGTGTTTTGTAAATGCTCGGGTTAGCCCGGATTGACAGGTTCAGGTTATCAACTACTGTAAAGAGGCGAGCTGAAGGTGTTCAGACGTATGGTATTATATAGCTACTATTCCGCTGTGTGTGGTATCTGAGGACACGTTATTACAGCTGTCCAGATATTGATGTATTCCGATATGTAAGTATTTCAAAAGCTCTCAATAAAGATTTACTTTGTATTATATTTTGTTCCGCTGCGATATGAGACTTTGTGTTGTGACGTTCTTCTTCTTCTCCTATTCTAATATTTCTTTCTTTCTTACCTCACCCTCTAAATTCTTTCTAATAACTATCCAGTGTTTCGGTGCTTAGAGGATCGACATGAGGTACAGTAGAGGTATTTAGGTCGATTTTCGAGGCTGAAATCCCTGGGTCGTTACAAGTTTGTTCAGGGTCTGAACGAAACCGAAGGCACCTTATTCCGCCTCCCATATGTCCAGTACAGGAGTTAGGCCCTCGCATATCCATCGATCTCCAAGTACATCTAGACGATTACCACTTTTTCTATCGTCTTGGGTGTACATCCCAATCAAGACGGCAGAAATCATCCAAACGATGTGAAGACCTCTGGTCTTCAACCACCGTCTTCACCTTCGACATATCCTCGAATCAATTAATCAGAATGGGTATAAACCCGGCCTTTTCGAATAACCCGCATATATAATAAACAAGTGTTACACAAACACAAAATACGCCTCATTCCAATCCATCAGCCCCTAACCGCAAATTAGTAAGCGAACAATCCCCTAAATATTAACCCCGAAGGCCGAAACCAACATAATATAAATACCCAAGAAACCATTGATCTCAACTAATCTTCAGTTGGTTTCTAAATTTGACATTCTTAGGGAAAGGTTCCCATTAACTTTATCAAAGATAAATCCTTTAAAAATTATTCTTTAATCTTCCATTGGATATCAAATCAAACCGTTTTAAGGTTTATCCAAACTAGTCGGGATTAGCGAACAAAACCGAAGTAATGATTTATTTTATTTCCCCGTCCCAACCTATTCATACCATGGAGCAAAACTGGTGATACTCCATTCTCGATCATTTTCGATAATTTTAGTTATCACATTCACTTCCCAATCTAATTAAAGATTCATTAAATCTCTATTTCAGTTTTAATCTCAATAATGATTACTAAATGATTATTCAAAGATGAGAAATTAATCTTATCTTTAACTGGGTTAAAGAACGAATGTCATTTAAAACACAGTTCACGATAAACCCTAAAATCCAATTCCATTAATTGTGGAATCTTCACGAAAAACAGATCAATATATATAATCGATATAAACTTCCGTATCCAACCAATAATATAAATAGGATAACGGCAAAGCCTTTTAAATTCCATATATTGTAACGGTCTTCCTCCACAGAAGCTCACTTCGATTATTACCCAATCGAATTCCATTCCATTCCAATTTATTTTACTAAATTGGAAAAACATTACTTTGGAAATTTCCATTAAATCTTAATAAAAGATTTATATATTCCAAATCAAATTTCACTGTAATTCAGGTTAAAGAACAAGTGTTATTTTAAAACACCGTTCACGATAAACCCAACGTCCAATTCGATATTAAATACAAGGCTTTGAATAGAAAATATATCGACTCATATTCAATATCAAATTCTAAAACCAACAAATATTGTATTGGAAATAACGATATAAATATATCTTTCAAATTTCCATAACAATATATGTATAATTAAGAAATCCAACATCGAATTCCGAAGATGATGTCGATTCAAATCCATTCCAGTTCATATATTGGAAATTCTGGTTATTTTAAAACCCATTCTCAATCCATTTTATTTATTTAAAAATAATGGATTATCATCCTAGTTATAAACTAGTTCATTTCGATAAAAATATACTTTTCTCTTTACAAAAATGGAAATTTTCATTTCAATTCTTTTCAAATCATTTATTATAATTTTACACAAATTATTAATATTTTTAATAATTTTTATCAAGGCCCATACAGTCGATTTCCATAAACGGTCGTCGAACTGCACTTACGGCGACCTTTTCCAAATTTGATTTGGACGTATCTCCAAATCCAACCGTTAGATTTCAAATTTTATACATTCGCCGGAAAACTCTTTTCGATACGAACCCAACGGTTCAATTTTAGGAGAATCCGACGGTCGGATCTCCCATAACGTCCATTCGAAGTCAATGGTAGAAATTTGCGAACGGTCGTTGTGCGGCGCGTTCTATTCAGGCCATTTAATATAATATATATATATATATATATTTCGTCGATTTCCATTTAAAACGTACTTTATAATTCGTTTTAACGTCATTTTGGAAATGATTTCAACATCATATTCAATTTTAAATCAAAATTGAATATTCCGTATCATTAATATATAAATGATAAAATTTTCAAAATATTAGATTTTGAAATCACTTCCTTTCCTCTATTCATTATAAAAACGAATATAATCGATATAAATATCATTCGCGTCAAATGGCACATATGTAATCAACACGGCTTTATATATTTCAATAATTTCGTGTCCATCCCAAATCGGACATTAAAATCAGATTTTAATCCTTTACTGAATATTATTTTAAAATATTCCTTATTATAAAATATTCGTTATTCTAAAATATTCTTTACTTCTGAATTGGTATCAGACACAGTTAAATACCATATAAAGTGATTTATATGGATTTCATACAACACATGTATATAACAGCACTGATAAACAATCAACCATCATACCAAGTGCACTACATAGCTGTCAGTCAACCTCTCGATTAACATACAACTAATTATTGGAATAAGTGTACGTCAATTTCACCCCAATATCCGTATGCGGTTTCAAATCATCAATCACATATTTTATTCGTGCAATTGGGCGATGTGTACAATTTATCGTCCCAATCCATATCATTCAAATAGGTGTACATAAACAAATCGTTCGATTTGTAAATGAATATTTTATTTTACAGTTCATTTCAATAAAAGTGATATCTTTATTTTTCTAACTTATTTTAGAAAATTTCGGCGGCATAACGGCACGATACTATAACCAGGATATGATCTAGCCTAATTCCTCGCCTCATAACGGCGCACGTCATACACAAACCAATCTATCTCGATTCGTTTCACACCACAAACAAAATTCAAACAAATAATCCAATCAACTACACAACCAAGCAAACAAGCCGTCCATGGTTTGTGGACGACGGGTGTCGGGTGCTACTAAGCACCGTCTGCATCCTAGTATATATTTATATGACTAGAAAATAAAATTAAAGTGAGAAGTTCTCACCAAGAAGCTAAACCAAACGCCACGACTCTTCATATGTAGGAAATCTTCGCCGTGCTCGCTCTTTTGTCACTTTCGTCGCCTGTATTCGCTACATATATAAAAATCACATTTTTATATTCTCTAGTATATAAAAATCATATTTTCAACTCGCTACTTCATATATGTAAAAATCGAATTTTTATCGGTACTTCATATATGTTAAAATCAAATTTGTATCGCTAAAAGTCGTATCTTTTCACGTTTAAAATATCTTATCTTTACACCACTAAAAATCTTATCTTTCCTTGATCAAAAATATAATCTTTTCATTTAAAAAAAAAATTCAATCCTTCCATGTATTTTATAAATCGTATTTTTATCTATATAAAAATCACATTTTTATGTCGAGGTTATTTAAATATAAATCATATTTTTATTCTAAATTCATTCATATAAAAATAATACCTTTTTATATTTAAAGATCGCATCTTTCTCTAGTTAAAAATCACATTTTTTCTAGTTAAAAATCACTTCTTTCTCTTGTACTATAAATCTAACTTTTCATCAAAATGCAACTTATATAATAAAGATTATCATCATATAAATAAAAATTAACATTTATAGAAACAAATAAAAATTAAAACGTTATATAAATAAAGAAAAATCAAAAGGACTTACTGTTTTCTTTTAGGGGAGGTTAAAATGAGGAGGGCTGATGGGGTAGGGCTGACTCCGTGGTTGCTTGGAGGGGCGGCGGCTCTCCCTTGGTGGCGCGTCAGTGGTGGAGGGGAGGAGGAAGAAGGACGACGACTAATTTCAGAAGGGAGGGGTTGGCGGCGTAGGCTTTCAACGGTTTGGGGGGGAGGGGTTTGGGTCTTCTCGTTCGAAGTCGACCTGGGAGGGAAATCTCGAGCAGGCGGAGAGCGATTGAGGGGGTAGGGTCCGGCGCTGGGGAGGCCGGAGCAGCAGCGGTCTGGCGCCAGGGTGTCGCGGTGGAGGCTCGTCGTTTTTTTTACTTTCGATTATCTGATTTGGTCAACGGGGAGAGGGAAAAGGTATAAGGTTTTTTTATATTAATTTATATTATATTTAATTACCTCAAAAAGTAACTTTTTATTTCGACCTCCGAACAAGAACCACCGACTGTCGTTCATAACATAATACTCCCATTCCGAACACAATGGGATATGTTTCGTAAACCAATTCGTCCGTTTCGATCAGTTTTCACTAAATTTAAAATATAAATAAATAGAATGGCCAATATTGATTTTAACGTACATTCTAATGTATCGGGGCCACATACTAACTCTAAAAATTCCAGAAATATTATTTCTAACTTCGTATTGATGATACGGTTCTAAAGAAAGTAATTTCGTCGAATTTTGAGACCATTTGAAAAATGACCATTTTCCAGTTGATTAAACCCAACTAAAACTGGTCAAACGCGTTTAAGTGTGCCACGCTCACATATTAATCCCAAAAATTATGAATTTTGGAATCTACCAATAATTTGACATCCCGGATCCAACAAAAGTGGTTTCGTCGAAAAGGGAGGTCGTTTGCAAAATTTCCATTTTTAAGCGCTTTATATATATTAAAAAATATATAAATTCCACAGCGACTATTCTGAATTTTAAACTGGACATATATTACACGCTCTAAGGTGAAATCTTAGTTTCTTAACTTTGTTTGGAAGATATTATCAAACAAAATAAATTATTTCTTGTTTCGTCCAATTCCGACTTATATTGAATTTGGTATATTCATTTGAAATTAGAAATCGAATTTTCAAACTACCACGCCATTTCAGCCTCGTTTTATATTTAAAATAAATTGATACGTTCGAACTTCGTCGAAAATAAATTTCTAGTCGTTATTATTGAAAATAAACTATTTTAAATATTCGACATTCACTAAAATAGCAAAAATAAAAATTTTAAACTGGCTCAGAATTTTCGGGTTGTTACAGTCTTCGCCACTTAAAATCTTTTCATCCTCGAAAAGGAACGAAGCTAAAAGTTGTTTTATTAACCAACTCAACTTTCATTATATTCATTACGGCTTAAGTTCTTCAACTTATCAGTTTCTAAGAACCTTTCAAGTTTTTCAAAAAATTTGGCTAACACCCTAAATTTTCGAAAAATTTCGCCTTAACCTCCCCTGCACCGGAAGCATCGGGATATTTCAAATAGCCTCCTATGGCCCTCACCAATCCAAAAGAAAAAGAAAAAGCCAAACGGCTAGCCAATTGGCTCATAAAATCATCAAAACCCCAAGAAATTAGTAAACACATATCTATTTGTTGGGCAAACAATTTTATTCCTCTTCTCTAGCCTCCTTACTATGACCTGTTCAATAGATACACATGTATAGGCATGCAAATTTCAAACAAATTTCAATTCAGTCCAAAATTTGGTTCAATTAGGCTAAATGATTCAAGAATTTAAATAAATCAAACCAATAATCAAACATCACAACCATCAATCAATTAGTTGGTTAACATTTCAAATTCATAATTTTATTATATATATATATATATATATATATATATATATATAGAAAATCATGTTTTTGATGCCAATTCATAACAAATAAGCCCTATCTATTTTTGGTTCTCACACTAGTCAACTGGAAATATATAGATATTCCACTTTCGAAACTTGAACATAAATGCTGATGATGGCGTGCCATCATCAGAATCATTTCCGGGCGACTAGAGTGTGATTCTATATCTATCCAGTATATTAAAACTTCGGACACACGCTAGCTAGGCGTATATACAAAATCTTTATTGACTAAATCGTCCAAATTCAATATAAAATAAATATTCAAATACATATGATAAGGTTCAAATTTTCAAAACAAAATTTGTTTTCACTTTCAATACTCTTTACACTCATTCTAGGATACTACTGATCCCATCTCTAACGAGTTATTCGTATTGGATATTACTAATCCAAACTCTAATGAATTCTTTCGTTCGATTCTAATATGTCTTGTTCTCGAGCTCTGTAAACCAAAGCTCTGATACCACGTATGACGACCAGAACTTCCCCGTGAAGGATAGCCCGTATTGCTTTGAGGATAAGATGAATCAGAACACAAACGGAAGAACATTTCATTGTTATTACAACATTATACATCAGAGTACAAGAATATACAGAGTATGACCAAATAATATGCAATTGATAAATATGAGAGATTTAAACACATTACTACATCGGAAAAATAATACAGCACATAACTGAAAGGAATACACAGATACAGAGCTTTCCGAATATCACTTCAGCTATAAAGCAGGATCCTGTGATTATAAATCTACAAAACCAGAATTACTAGCTCCCTATGCGGAAAATAAGGGCACCAAAAGTTTAGGTTAAAACAATAAACTCTAGGTCAGTCATGTGACTGGTGTGAGAACTAAAACAGTTATTTAAAACTTTATTTTACAAATAAAATAAATCAAGGGACCACGCCGTATAACACGGAACGAGTTTCCTCCCAAGAATACCAGTTCCCAAAATTAACAGCGCAATGCTAAATAAAGTACAATGAAGCTATTATAAGACCTAGGTCCCATCACACAATGCAACGCAAGCTGGAGGATAGCGTTTTACCTTATAATAGCCAAATAATGCTTGATACGTATAAAATGAAATCATTTGATATTATTACTAGTGCATAAGTGTTTCAAAACAATTTCAATCATAAGTATCAATCATAGACGGCATGGGTACCATATATCATGTCGCCATATATATTTACAATCAAAACCGCACGATGTCGTATTGGAAGTTGGATTTCCATCTGTGAACCGAGGCAAGGGGCATGCTCCTCTACCACTTCGAGACTGTCTAGCCCGAGTCTCAAGCAAGTACTCTGTCAATCCTTTGGATAGTCAGGGTCAGTCCACCAATGTGGATTAAAATGCCTGAACATTGCGTTTCCCCGCCCTATGGGGCGTAATGAGCCAACAAATGACTCCATCGGTCCTGGATCGACTAATATAACTGAGGCGCCTCGAAATGCACCAACCGCACAGGTAAAAATAATATAAATGTCAGTGTTGGACGGTCACCGAAACTATCTCTAGCTAGAAAGAAACGCATGTCCTCCCTGAGGTCCTCTCCCGTTTTTGGTTCACACCGGGGTGTAAGGCTGTCGAATCAACGCTACACAAAGCTATGCCACACAGGCGGTGCTTTGATCATCAACCAAAAGACTCTGCTTTTAAACAGAAGCCTTGATCACTTGCATCTTAGCATGCCACACGGGCAAACCATTCCAAGCCACTGATATCCATCAATCACATAGAATGATACTGATATCCATCAATCACACAGAATGATATCCAATGTCAGACACATGGTCCATTTACAAGTTCGTTCTGGGTCTGAACGAAACCGGAGGCACCTTATTTTGCCTCTCATATGTCCAATACAGGAGTGAGGCCCTCGCATATCCGTCGATCTTCAAGTACGTCTGGACGATCACCACTTTTTCTATCGTCTTGGGTGTACAGCCCAATCAAGACGGCAGAAATCATCCAAACGATGGGAAGACCTCTGGTCTTCAACCACCGTCTTCACCTTCGACATGACGTCAAATAAGTTATTCCGAATGGGTATAAACCTGGCCTTTCCGAATAACCCGCATATATAATAAACAAGTGTTACACAAACACAACATACACCTCATTCCAATTCATTAGTCCCTAACTGTAAATTAGTAAGCGAACAATCCCCTAAATATTAACCCCGAAAGCCGAAACCAACATCAGATCAATAACCAGGAAACCATTCATCTTAACTAATCTTCAGTTAGTTTCTAAATTTCACATTCTAAGGGAAAGGTTCCCATTAATTTTATAAAAGATAAATCCTTTAAAATTTATACTTTAATCTTCCTTTGTATATCAAATCAAACTGTTTTAAGGTTTAACCAAACTAGTCGGGATTAGCGAACCAAACCGAAGTAATGATTTATTTTATTTCCCCATCCCAACCTATTCATACCATGGAGAAAAACTAGTGATACTCCATATCTAACACCACAGTGTTATTGGTAAATATTAATTACCATTTCACATTTAAATCTAATTAAAGATTTAACTGTCGCCTGGAGTAAAACTGGTGGTACTCCATTCTCGATCATTTTATTGAATTGATGATTTTAGTTATCACATTCACTTTCCAATCTAATTAAAGATTCATTAAAACTCTATTTCAGTTTTAATCTCAATAATCATTATTTAATGATTATTCAAAGTTGTGAAATTAATCTTATCTTTAACTGGGTTCAAGAACGAATGTCATTTAAAACACATTTCACGATAAACCCCAAAATCCTATTCCATTAATTGTGGAATCTTCACGAAGAATAGATTGATATATATAATCGATATAAACTTTCGTATCCAACCAATATTATAAATGGGATAACGGCAAGGCCTTTTAAATTCCATATATAGTAATGGTCTTCCTCCATAGAAGCTCACTTCGATTATTATCCAATCGAATTCCATTCCATTCCAATTTATTTTACTAATTTGGAAAAACTTTACTTTGGAAATTTCCATTAAATCTTAATAAAAGATTTATATATTCCAAATCACATTTCACTGTAATTCAGGTTAAAGAACAAGTGTTATTTTAAAACACTGTTCGCGATAAACCCAAAGTCTAGTTCGATATTAAATACAAAGCTGTGAATAGAAAATATATCGGCTTATATTGTAATAACCCGGAAAATCTGGACCAATTTAAAAATTTTAATTTGGCGAATTTAGTGAATTTTGACTAAATATATATAATTCAATTTAAAGTACGTAGGGGACGACCCTAGAAAATTTAACTCTGTTTGACAAAATCTCTCAAACAGATGTTGAGAACAGGATTGTCATAGAGTTGCGTATATGTTAGGGCTTGGCCGGCATGTTAAAATAGTCGCAGGGCTGTCTATACAAGGCTGTATACGTTTAAAGGTATTTTAAAAATATATTTGGCCCTTAAAAATAGCCATTTTTCAAACGACCTCGGAATTCGACGAAACCACTTTTGTTGGGTCCGGGACGTCAAATTATTGCTAGGTTCCAAGTTTCAGAATTTTTGGAGTTAATATGTGAGCGTGGCACAGTTAAACGCGTTTGGTCTGTTTTAGTTGATTTTAATCGACTGGAATTTGGCCATTTTTCAAACGTTCTCAGAATTCGACGAAATTAGTTTGGTTAGAACCGTATCGTCGATACGATGCTAGAAAATATTTTTCTGGAATTTTTAGAGTGTGTGACCCCGGTAATTTGAAATGTGCGTTAAAATTAAATATACACTGATTTATAATTTGATTTTGAGAAAAACCTATCGAAATGGACGAATTGGTTTACGTGGCATATCCCATTGTGTCCGGAATGGGGGTAATACGCTAGGGACGACAGTCGTTGGGTTCGATTCTGAGTTTGTTTTAAAAAGATACTTTTTCGGAATTTAAAATAATAATAAAATAATTAATTAAATCCCTTTTTGCACAAACCCCCCCTCTTCGTTTTCTTTCTCCCCTCAGTCAAATTCAACGAAAAAAGAAAAGGGGGAAAAGGAGGAGTTCGACGCCCCTCCTCATCGTCGCCGTCGCACAGGCGGCGCCCACCTCCCATCGCACCTCTGATCTTCCATCTCCCCCTCCTCCTTCTCCGGTGTGAGTTCGAGCCCTAGCCCCCCCCCCCCCCTTAAAACACGTCGCCCCTTCTGGCTGGACCAGCCGCCAACGAGGACCGCGCCACCTCCGGCCTGCACCACTCCGGCTACCACGCACCACCCACACGACCAGCGAGCACCCCACCTCCGACGCAGCCCTCGCGCACCTCCCCAACTTCACCTCCTCCAACCCAGCGCGACGACCACGAAGACGAGCCACCACCCCGCCTCTGATCAGGCCGCCAGCAACCCAGAACCCTCCAGCGAACTCCGGCGACCAGCTCAGCGCGCCTCTGATGATGCTCCGACCCGCCATCCGACTTCGACAGTCCCCGATTCCTAGGTTAAAATCCAATTAAATTGATGTAAGTTTTTCCTTTTACATATTTAATTTTATTTATTAGATAAAGGGGAAAATTGGATTTTTTTGTACGTGTTTTACCAAAAGAAAAAAATTGGATTTTCAAAAGTGTTTTACCATTAGAAAAATTTGATTTTTATTATATAAAATTATGGTTTTTTTTCTATGTTTTAGAACGTTGAGAAAAAAATAATATAATTTTTGTCTATGCTAGAGCGTTGTAGGAAAATAATTTTTATTTTAAATAGCGAGATAGAAAAATAATTTTTATTTTACATAGCGAGATAGAAAAATAATTTTTATTTTAAATAGTGAGATAGAAAAATAATCTATGTGTGGATAGTGAGGTAAAAATACTGTCTTTTAAATATAAAATATACTTTGTTTTAAAAATATAAAGAGAATTTGTCTTAAAAATAAAGATAGCATTAGTACTAGAAATAAAAATAGAAATAAAAATATGGGTTTTTATAGTGAAATTGAATATATAAAAATGTAATTTTTATGTAGGTGACTTCATGTTAAAAATTGGATTTTTAGAAAGATAAAAATATAATCTTTTATTTAAATAGAGCGTTGTAAAAATATAACATTTTCTCTAAAAAAAATAGCGGTAGAAAAATATAATCTTTGGTTTAAAAATAGCGATGTTAAAAATGTGATTTTTAACATGTATCGTGTGAAACAAAGTGCGATGAATCAAGTGGAAAGCACGGCGAAGCTGTTCTACCTAAGAAGAGTCGTGGCGTGTGGCTTAGCTATCTATGAGAACTTCTCACCTTTATTTTTATTTCTAGTTAAAATATATATTAGGATGTTTGACGGTGTTTAGTAACACCTGACACCTGTCGTCCACATGCCATGGATGGCTTGTTTGCTTGGTTGTTTGTGGTTGTGATTATTTGTTTGAATGTGGTTTGTGGTTTGGAATCGAATCGATAATTGGTTAGGATTAGACGTGCGCCGAAATAAGGCGAAGGGTGTAAGGCTAGGTTAGTCCTTACCCCAATTTGTGGTATAAAAACGAATCTATATAGTTGGTTAGGATTAGACGTGCGCCGAGATAAGGCGAAGGAGTAAGGCTAGGTTAGACCTTACTCCAATTTTGGTATAGCGCCGTTGTGCTGCCGAAATTTTCTAAAAAGTGTTAGAAAAATTTTGACTAGTTGAAAATAATTATCCATATACAAACCAGATGGTTTGTATATGTACACCTATTTGACTGATATAGTTGGGACGATATATTTTACACATCGCCCAACTACACGAATAAAAATGTGTGTTGGCTGGTTGAAACCCCACACAGGTGTTGGGATGAAATTGATGTACACTAATCCCAATTGTTTAGTTGTATGTCAATCGATAGGTTGATAGGCTGTTGTAAGCGTTGATTAGTGATATCTAACGCTTACGCAGTTGTGTAGTGCACTTTGGATGATGGTTGATTATATATACATGTGTTGTATGTGAATCCATATAAGTGAAATTATATGGTATGTGTTTGGGCCTCGTTCCAATTTGGTGAAATCAAAAATATTTGAAATATAATATTTAAAGTGAAAATATTTGAAATAAAATATTTGAAGTGTAAATATTTGAAATAGAATATTTAGAGCAGAAATAGTTGAAATAGAATATTTGAAGTGAAAATATTTGAAAACAAATATATTAAGTCGTGTTGATTAGAGTTGCGCCATTTGGACGCGAGCGATATTTATATCGATTTTATTCGTTTTAAAATAAACATCGATTAGGGAATTATTTCGAATTTAAATATTTTGGAAATAATATAGTTTAAAGCATAACGATGTAGAATAGTCAATTTTGGTTAAAAATTAAAAGTGAAGTGGGAATCGATTTTTAAACGATTAGTAAAATACGTTTTGAATTAAAATCGACGAAATATATATAATATATATTATATATACATATTTAATGGCCTGAATAGAACGCGCCGCGCCGTGGCAGTTCGCGAATTTCGACCATTAAACTTCGTGTGGACGTTGCGGGAGATCCGACCGTCGGATTCTCCTAAAATCGGAACCGTTGGGTTCATGTCGGAAAGAGCCTTCCAAAGAATATAAGAAATTTGAAATCTAACGGTTGGATTTGGAATTATATCCAAATCATATTTGAAAAAGGTCGCTATGGATGCAGTTCGATGACCGTTAGTGGAAATCGACTGTACGGGCCTTGATAAAATTATTAAAAATAGTGATAATTGGTGAAAAATCAAAATAAGTGGTTTGGGAAGAGTTGGGGTGAAAAACTCCATATTTGTGAAGATAAAAATGTGTTTTATCGAATTGAACTAGTTTTGACTAGAATTAAAATTTATTTATTTTTAAATGGATAAATTGGTTTGAAATGGTTTTAAAAATAACCATAATTTCTAATGTGTGAATTGGAACGTGATTTTGGGTTCGTCGTGAACTGTGTCTTAAATAACACTGTTCTTGAATCCAGTTTAGAAAAGAATAAATCTTTTAACTAAGATTTGGTGAATTAGTCCAGTTATTTAGAATATTTAATTGGAATAGGATTCCAATTGGTTTTTGGGTTTATCGTGAGCAGTGTTTTAAATAACACTTGTTCTTTAACCCGATTAACAATTGGATGTGATTTAGGGTTTATCGTGAATCGTGTTTTAAAAGACGTCGATTCTTTAACCCAGTTAAAGATTAAAACAAAGTGGAGTTTTAATAAATCTTTAATTAGTTTGAAGTGATGTTCAAAGGAAGATTAAAGTATAAATTTAGAAGAATTTATCTTTGATAAAATTAATGGGAACCTTTCCCTGAGAATGTGAACATTTGAATAAAAGAATATACTAAATTGGAATGAGGCGTATGTTGTGTTTGTGTAACACTTGTGTTTAAAATATACGCGGGTTATTCAGAAAGGCCGGGTTATACCCATTCTGAATAACCGATTCGACTACATGTTGAAGGTGAAGACGATGGTTGAAGACCGAGGGTCTTCACGTCGTTTGGATAATTACTGACCATCTTGATTGGGGGCACCCAAGAGGAGAGAATCAGTTGGTGATCGTCCAGACGTGGCTGGAGATCGACGGATATGCGAGGAAAGTGCCTCCGGTTTCGTTCAGACCCAGAACGGACTTGTAAATGGTCGGTGTGTCTGACATTGGATTTTGGCGTTGTTTTGATTGGTTTCTATTTAATATACATCTGCCTGGAGAAAGAGAATTTATTCTCCTACTTCAACCCTCTCTGAGTTGCTCGGATCAGAGGTTGTATATCGATAGACATCAATCGCATGGAGCGGATTGCCTGTGTGGCATGCCTAAGTGGCAATTGATCAAGGCTTCTGTTGAAAAGCAAAGTCTTGTGGTGATGATCAAAGCATGGCCTGTGTGGCATAGCTTTGTGTAACGCTGGATTCACGAGTTTCACATCCCGGGTGAACCAAAAACGGGAGACGGACTTCAGGGAGGGCTTGCGTTTTCTTCTAGTTAGAAGTGGTGTCAGTGCTTGAACTGGCTGGCACTGCTTATGTGGTTGTTGCTGTTGCGAGGCGCCTCGTATATATCAGTCGTTCTCGAACCGATGGAGTCAGTGGACTCATTTTCGCCCCATAGGGCAGGATAACGTAGTGTCCCAGGGTTTAAGTTTAATTCACATCGGTGGACCGGCCCTGACGATCCAAGGGTCACTCGAGCTCTGACCTTGAGACATGGTAGACTAGATTGTCTTGAAGAAGGTGAGGACTATCTTTTGCCTCGGTTCACAGACAGAAATCCAATTTCCAATACGTGATATTGCGGTTTTGATTTTATAGCCTAGTATTGGCGACATAGTGGCATGGGACGCTAATGTCGTCTAGGATTGATACATTTATATTTGAAGTGATTTTGACACTATACACTTATTATAGTAATATCAAATAACTTGTTTTAAACGTATCAAGCATGCTTTGGCTTTTATAAGGTAAAACCCTATCCTCCGGTTTGTGTTGCATTGTGTGATGGGACCTGGGTCTTATAATAGCTTCATTGTTCTTTATTTAGCATTGCGCTATTTGTTTTATGCACTGGTATTCTTGGGGTGAAGCCCGTTCCGCGTTAGCGGCGTGGTACCTTGATTTACCTAACTTAAAGAATAAAGAATATTAACTGTTTTAGCTCTCACACCAGTCACATGACTGACCTGGAGTTTATTGTTTTAACCTAAACTCTGGGTGCCCTTATTTTCCGCACGGGCAGCTAGTAGTCTTGGTTTCGCAGATTTATATTCACAGGATCCTGGTTTACAGCTGGAACTATACTCGGGAAGCTTTGTACCCACGTATTCTTTTCAGTTGTGTTTTGTATTATCTTCCGCTGTTTTGTAACGTATTTTAATCTCTGATATTTTTATAATGTATATAATTTGAATTATACTCTGTATATTCTTGTACTCTGATGTAAATTGTTGTAATAACAATGAAATGTTCTTCTGTTTGTATTCTATTCTGTGTTGTTCTCAAAGCAATTCGGGTTTTGATCGGTCTTGGTCGGTTTTAGCGATCGATTAAGTCCGGGCGAAATCCGTCTTGTTACAGTTGGTATCAGAGCTTTGGTTTACAAAGCTCGAGGACCAGACACTTTAGAACCAAACGAAGGAATACATCAGAGATTGGATTAGTAATATCCAATTGGAATTACTCGTTAGAGATGGGATCAGTAGTGTCCTAAAACGAGTGTGAAGAGTGTTGTTTTTGGAAATACAAGTGAAAACCAACTTTGTTTTGGAAATTTAATCTTAAGTATTCGTATTTGAATAGAGAATTTTAATTGAATTTGGACAATCGATTATATAAAGGTTTTGCATATACGTTTAGCGGCTTGTGTTCGAAGTTTTAATATACTTGATAGATATAGAATTACACTCTAGATGCTGGAGACGATTCTGATGATGATGCATCGTCATCAGTGATTGAGTCCAAGTGTCGAGAGTGGAGTTCCTATATATTTCCATCAGATTGGTGTGAGAACCAAAACTTATATAGGGACATTTGTTGTGATTTGGTATCAAAAATGTGATTTTTGACTATATATCAGCCTTATGTGTTTGAAAACTATAATCAAATAATTGATTGCTGATTGTGATGTGTGATTGGTTGTTTGAACTAATATGTACGTGTAAGGAAAATTTAGCCAAATAGACCAAAATTTGAACTAACGTGAAAATTTCTTGCATTTGCGTATATGTACATGCTTGTATACTTGAACAGGTCATAGCAGGGATGCTAAGCAAAGGAATAAAATTGTTATGCCCTACAAATAGGTACATGTTTACCATATTTACTGCTCTGTTTGGGTGATGATGATTTTATGAGCCGTATCGGCTAGTCGCTTGGCTTTCTCTTTTTCTTTTTATTCCACCATTGATTGGTGAGGGCCATGGGAGGCTATTTGAAATATCCCGTAGCTCCAGGTGCAGGGGAGGTTATGGCGAAATTTTTCCAAAACTTAGGGTGTTAGCCAAATTTTTGGAAAATTTGAAAAGTTTTCAGAAACTGTGAAGTTGGAAAACATAAGCCATAATTAAAACAGCGAAAGTTGAGTTGATTAGAAAACAACTTTCGGCTTCGTTCCTTTTCGAGGACGAAAAGTTTTTAAGTGGGGGGGATTGTAATAACCCGGAAAATCTGGACCAATTTAAAATTTTTAATTTGGCGAATTTAGTGAATTTTGAATAAATATATATAATTCAATTTAAAGTATGTAGGGGATGACCCTAGAAAATTTAACTCTGTTTGATAAAATCTCTCAAACAGATGTTGAGAACAGGACTGTCACAGAGTAGAGTATATGTTAGGGCTTGGCCAGCATGTTAAAATAGTCGCAGGGTTGTCTATATAAGGCTGTATACGTTTAAAGGTATTTTAAAAATATATTTAGCCCTTAAAAATAGCCATTTTGCAAACGACCTCGGAATTCGACGAAATTAGTTTGGTTAGGACCGTATCATCGATACGATACTAGAAAATATTTTTCTGGAATTTTTAGAGTGCGTATGTGACCCCGGTAATTTGAAATGTGCATTAAAATTAAATATACACTGATTTATAATTTTATTTTGAGAAAAACCTATCGAAATGGACGAATTGGCTTACGTGGCATATCCCATTGTGTCCGAAATGGGGGTAATACGCCAGGGACGACAGTCGTTGGGTTCGATTCTGAGTTCGTTTTAAAAAGTTACTTTTTCGGAATTTAAAATAATAATAAAATAATTAATTAAATCCCTTTTTGCACAAACCCCCCCTCTTCGTTTTCTTTCTCCCCTCAGTCAAATTCAACGAAAAATGAAAAGGGGGGAAAGGAGGAGCTCGACGCCCCTCCTCATCGTCGCCGTCGCACAGGCGGCGCCCACCTCCCATCGCACCTCCGATCTTCCATCTCCCCCTCCTCCTTCTCCGGTGTGAGTTCGAGCCCTAGCCCCCCCCCCTTAAAACCCGTCGCCCCTTCTTGCTGGACCAGCCGCCAACGAGGACCGCGCCACCTCTGGCCTGCACCACTCCGGCGACCACGCACCAACCACACGACCAGCGAGCACCCCACCTCCGACGCAGCACCTCGCGCGCCTCCCCAACTTCACCTCCTCCAACCCAGCGCGACGACCACGAAGACGAGCCACCACCCCGCCTCTGATCAGGCCGCCAGCAACCTAGAACCCTCCAGCGAACTTCGGCGACCAGCTCAGCGCGCCTCCGATGATGCTCCGATCCGCCATCCGACTTCGACAGTCCCCGATTCCTAGGTTAAAATCCAATCAAATTGATGTAAGTTTTCCTTTTACATATTTAATTTTATTTATTAGATAAAGGGGAAAATGGGATTTTTTGTACATGTTTTACCAAAAGGAAAAAATTGGATTTTCATAAGTGTTTTACCATTAGAAAAATTGGATTTTTATGATATAAAGTTATGGTTTTTTTTCTATGTTTTAGAACGTTGAGAAAAAAAATAATATAATTTTTGTCTATGCTAGAGCGTTGTAGGAAAATAATTTTTATTTTAAATAGCGAGATAGAAAAATAATTTTTATTTTAAATAGCGGGATAGAAAAATAATCTATGTGTGGATAGTGAGGTAAAAATACTGTAAATATAAAATATACTTTGTTTTAAAAATATAAAGAGAATTTGTTTTAAAAATAAAGATAGCATTAGTACTAGAAATAAAAATAGAAATAAAAATATGGGTTTTTATAGTGAAATAGAATATATAAAAATGTAATTTTTATGTAGGTGACTTCATGTTAATAATAGGATTTTTAGAAAGATAAAAATATAATCTTTTATTTAAATAGAGCGTTGTAAAAATATAACATTTTCTCTAAAAAAAATAGCGGTAGAAAAATATAATCTTTGGTTTAAAAATAGCGATGTTAAAAAATGTGATTTTTAACATGTATCGTGTGAAACAGAGTGCGATGAATCAAGTGGAAAGCACGGCGAAGTTGTTCTACCTAAGACGAGTCGTGGCGTGTGGCTTAGCTATCTATGAGAACTTCTAACCTTTATTTTTATTTCTAGTTAAAATATCTATTAGGATGTTTGACTGTGTTTAGTAGCACCTGACACCCGTCGTCCACATACCATGGATGGCTTGTTTGCTTGGTTGTTTGTGGTTGTGATTATTTGTTTTGAATGTGGTTTGTGGTTTGGAATCGAATCGATAATTGGTTAGGATTAGACGTGCGCCGAAATAAGACGATGGGTGTAAGGCTAGGTTAGTCCTTACCCCAATTTGTGGTATAAAAATGAATCGATATAATTGGTTAGGATTAGACGTGCGCCGAGATAAGGCGAAGGAGTAAGGCTAGGTTAGACCTTACTCCAATTTTGGTATAGCGCCGTTGTGCTGTCTAAATTTTCTAAAAAGTGTTAGAAAATTTTTGACTGGTTGAAAATAATTAACCATATACAAACCAGACGGTTTGTATATGTACACCTATTTGACTGATATAGTTGGGACGATATATTTTACACATCGCCCAATTGCACGAATAAAAATGTGTGTTGGCTGGTTGAAACCCCACACGGTTGTTGGGATGAAATTGACGTACACTAATCCCAATTGTTTAGTTGTATGTCAATCGATAGGTTGACAGGCTATTGTAAGCGTTGATTAGTGATATCTAATGCTTACGCAGTTGTGTAGTGCACTTTGGATGATGGTTGATTATATATACATGTGTTGTATGTGAATCCATATAAATGAAATATGGTATGTGTTTGGGCCTCGTTCCAATTTGGTGAAATCAAAGATATTTGAAATATAATATTTAAAGTGAAAATATTTTAAATAAAATATTTGAAGTGTAAATATTTGAAATAGAATATTTAGAGCAGAAATAGTTGAAATAGAATATTTGAAGTGAAAATATTTGAAAACAAATATATTAAGTCGTGTTGATTAGAGTTGCGCCATTTGGACGCGAGCGATATTTATATCGATTTTATTCGTTTTAAAATAAATATCGATTAGGGAATTATTTCGAATTTAAATATTTTGGAAATAATATCGTTTATAGCATAACGATGTAGAATAGTCAATTTTGGTTAAAAATTAAAAGTGAAGTGGGAATCGATTTTTAAACGATTAGTAAAATACGTTTTGAATTAAAATCGACGAAATATATATAATATATATTATATATATATTTAATGGCCTGAATAGAACGCGCCGCGCCGCGGCACTTCGCGAATTTCGACCATTAAACTTCGTGTGGACGTTGCGGGAGATCCGACCATCGGATTCTCCTAAAACGGAACCGTTGGGTTCGTGTCGGAAAGAGCCTTCCAAAGAATATAAGAAATTTGAAATCTAACGGTTGGATTTGGAATTATGTCCAAATCAAATTTGAAAAAGGTCGCTATGGATGCAGTTCGATGACCGTTAGTGGAAATCGACTGTACGGGCCTTGATAAAATTATTAAAAATAGTGATAATTGGTGTAAAATCAAAATAAGTGATTTGGGAAGAGTTGGGGTGAAAAACTCCATATTTGTGAAGATAAAAATGTGTTTTATCGAATTGAACTAGTTTTGACTAGAATTAAAATCTACTTATTTTTAAATAGATAAATTGGTTTGAATTGGTTTTAAAAATAACCATAATTTCTAATGTGTGAATTGGAACGCGATTTTGGGTTCGTCATGAACGGTGTCTTAAATAACACTGTTCTTGAATCCAGTTTAGAAAAGAATAAATCTTTTAACTAAGATTTGGTGAATTTGTCCAGTTATTTAGAATATTTAATTGGAATAGGATTCCAATTGGTTTTTGGGTTTAATCCTGAGCAGTGTTTTAAATAACACTTGTTCTTTAACCCGATTAACAATTGGATGTGATATAGGGTTTATCGTGAATCGTGTTTTAAATGATGTCGATTCTTTAACCCAGTTAAAGATTAAAACTAAGTGGAGTTTTAATAAATCTTTAATTAGTTTGAAGTGATGTTCAAAGGAAGATTAAAGTATAAATTTAGAAGAATTTATCTTTGATAAAATTAATGGGAACCTTTCCCTGAGAATGTGAACATTTGAATAAAAGAATATTCTAAATTGGAATGAGGCATATGTTGTGTTTGTGTAACAGTTGTGTTTAAAATATACGCGGGTTATTCAGAAAGGCCGGGTTATACCCATTCTGAATAACCGATTCGACTATATGTTGAAGGTGAAGACGATGGTTGAAGACCGAGGGTCTTCACGTCGTTTGGATAATTACTGACCATCTTGATTGGGGGCAACCAAGAGGAGAGAATCAGTTGGTGATCGTCCAGACGTGGCTGGAGATAGACAGATATGCGAGGAAAGTGCCTCCGGTTTCGTTCAGACCCAGAACGGACTTGTAAATGGTCGGTGTGTCTGACATTGGATTTTGGCGCTGTGTTGATTGGTTTCTATTAAATATACATCTGCCTGGAGAAAGAGAATTTATTCTCCTACTTCAACTCTCTCTGAGTTGCCCGGATTAGAGGTTGTATATCGATAGACATCAGTCGCATGGAGCGGATTTCCTGTGTGGCATGCCTAAGTGGCAATTGATCAAGGCTTCTGTTGAAAAGCAAAGTCTTGTGGTGATGATCAAAGCATGGCCTGTGTGGCGTAGCTTTGTGTAACGCTGGATTCACGAGTTTCACATCCCGAGTGAACCAAAAACGGGAGACAGACTTCAGGGAGGGCTTGCGTTTTCTTCTAGTTAGAAGGGGTGTCAGTGCTTGAACTGGCTGGCACTGCTTATGTGGTTGTTGTTGTTGCGAGGCGCCTCGGATATATCGGTCGTTCTCGAACCGATGGAGTCAGTGGACTCATTTTCGCCCCATAGGGCGGGAGAATGTAGTGTCCCAGGGTTTAAGTTTAATTCACATCGGTGGACCGGCCCTGACGATCCAAGGGTCACTCGAGCTCTAACCCTGAGACATGGTAGACTAGATTGTCTCGAAGATGGTGAGGACTATCTTTTGCCTCCGTTCACAGACAGAAATCCAATTTCCAATATGTGATATTGCGGTTTTGATTGTATAGCCTAGCATTGGCGACATAGTGGAATGGGACGCTAATGTCGTCTAGGATTGATATATTTATATTTGAAGTGATTTTGACACTATACACTTATTATAGTAATATCAAATAACTTGTTTTAAACGTATCAAGCATGCTTTGGCTTTTATAAGGTAAAACCCTATCCTCCGGTTTGTGTTGCATTGTGTGATGGGACCTGGGTCTTATAATAGCTTCATTGTTCTTTATTTAGCATTGCTCTATTTGTTCTATGCACTGGTATTCTTGGGGGAAGCCCGTTCCGCGTTAGCGGCGTGGTCCCTTGATTTACCTAACTTAAATAATAAAGAATATTAACTGTTTTAGTTCTCACACCAGTCACATGACTGACCTAGAGTTTATTGTTTTAACCTAAACTCTGGGTGCCCTTATTTTCCGCACGGGCAGCTAGTAGTTTTGGTTTTGCAGATTTATATTCACAGGATCCTGGTTTACAGCTGGAACTATACTCGGGAAGCTTTGTACCCGCGTATTCTTTTCAGTTGTGTTTTGTATTATCTTCCGCTGTTTTGTAATGTATTTTAATCTCTGATATTTGTGTAATGTATATAATTTGAATTATACTCTGTATATTCTTGTACTCTAATGTAAATTGTTGTAATAGCAATGAAATGTTCTTCTGTTTGTGTTCTATTCTTTGTTGTTCTCAAAGCAATTCGGGTTTTGATCGGTCTTGGTCGGTTTTAGCGATCGATTAAGTCCGGGCGAAATCCGTCTTGTCACACATATTCAATATCAAATTCTGAAACCAACAAATATTGTACTGGAAATAACGAAATAAATATATCTTTCAAATTTCCATAACAATACCTGTATAATCACGAATTCCAACATCGAAATATTCCGAAGATGATTTTGATTCAAATCCATTCCAATTCGTATATTAGAATTCTGGTTATTTTAAAATCCATTCTCAATCCATTTTATTTACTTAAAAATAATGGATTATCATCCTAGTTATAAACTAGTTTATTTCGATAAAAATATACTTTTCTCTTTACAAAAATGGAAATTTTCATTTCAATTCTTTTCAAATCATTTATTATGATTTTACACAATATATTAATATTTTTAATAATATTATCAAGGCCCGTACACTCGATTTCCATAAACGGTCGTCGAACTGCACTTACAACGACCTTTTCAAAATTTTATTTGGACGTATCTCCAAATCCAACCATTAGATTTCAAATTTCATATGTTCGCTTGAAAAATCTTTTCGATACGAACCCAACGGTTCCGGTTTTAGAAGAATCCAACGGTCGGATCTCACGTAGCGTCCATTCGAAGTCAATGGTCGAAATTCGTGAACGGTAGCTGTGCGGCGCGTTCTATTCAGGCCATTTAATATATAATATATATATATTATATATTTCATCAATTGCCATTTAAAACATATTTTATAATTTGTTTTAACTTCGTTTTGAAAACAATTTCAACTTCATATTCAATTTTATATCAAAATTGGATACTCCATATCATTAATATATACATGATAATATTTTCAAAATATTTGATTTTAAAATCACTTCCTTTCCTATATTCATTATAAAAACGATCATAATCGATATAAATATCGTTCGCGTCAAAATGGTGCATATCTAATCAACACGGCTTTATATATTTCAATAATTTCGTGTCCATCCCAAATCGGACATTAAAATCAGATTTTAATCCTTTACTGAATATTATTTTAAAATATTCTTTATTATCAAATATTCGTTATTCTAAAATATTCTTTCTAAAATATTCTTTACTTCTGAATTGGAATCATACACAGTCAAACACCATATAAAGTGATTTATATGGATATCATACAACACATGTATATAACAGCACTGGTAAACAATCAACCATCATACAAAGTGCACTACACAGCTGTCAATCAACCTATCGGTTGACATACAACTAATTATTGGGATTAGTGTACGTCAATTTCACCCCAACACCCGTGTGTGGTTTCAAATCATCAATCACATATTTTATTCGTGCAGTTGGGCGACGTGTAAAATTTATCGTCCCAATCCATATCAGTCAAATAGGTGTACATAAACAAATCGTTCGATTTGTAAATGAATATTTTATTTTACAGTTCATTTCAATAAAAATGATATCTTTGTTTTTCTAACTTATTTTAGAAAATTTCAGCGCCATAACGGCGCGATACTATAACCGAGATAAAGTCTAGCCTTATCCCTCGCCTCATAACGGCACACATCATACACAAACCAGGCTATCTCGATTCGTTTCACACCACAAACAAAATTCAAACAAATAATCCAATCAACTACACAACCAAACAAACAAGCCGTCCATGGTTTGTGGATGACGGGTGTTGGGTGCTACTAAGCACCGTCTACATCCTAGTATATATTTATATAACTAGAAAATAAAATTAAAGTGAGAAGTTCTCACCGAGAAGCTAAACCAAACGCCACGACTCTTTATATGTAGGAAATCTTCGCCGTGCTCGCCCTTTTGTGTCTTTCGTCGCCCGTATTTGCTACATATATAAAAATCACATTTTTATATTCTCTAGTATATAAAAATCATATTTTTAACTCGCTACTTCATATATGTAAAAATCGAATTTTTATCGCTACTTCATATATGTAAAAATCATATTTTAATCGCTAAAAATCGTATCAAAAAATATTATCTTTACACCGCTAAAATTTTTATCTTTCCTTAATCAAAAATATAATCTTTTCATTTTCAAAAAAAAAAATCAATCCTGTCATGTATTTTAAAAATCTTATTTTTATCTATATAAAAATCACATTTTTATGTCGAGGTTATTTAAATATAAATCTTATTTTTATTCTAAGTTCATTCTTATAAAAATAATACTTTTTTATATTTAAAAATCGCATCTTTTTCCAGTTAAAAATCACATCTTTTTCTAATTAAAAATCACTTCTTTCTCTTGTACTATAAATCTAACTTTTCATCAAAATGCAACTTATATAATAAAGATTATAATCATATAAATAAAAATTAACATTTGTAGAAACAAATAAAAATTAAAACTTTATATAAATAAATAAAAATTAGAAGGACTTACTGTTTTCTTTCAGGGGGGTTAAAACGAGAAGGGCTGACTCGGTGGTTGCTTAGAGGGGCGGCGGTTCTCCCTTGGCGGCGCGTCAGTGGTGGAGGGGGGGAAGAAGGACGGCCATTGATTTCAGAAGGGAGTGGTTGGCGGCGTAGGCTTTCAACGGTTTGGGGGAGGGTTTGGGTCTTCTCGTTCGAAGTCGACCTAGGAGGGAAATCTCGAGCAGGCGGAGAGCAATTGAGGGGGTAGGGTCCGGCGCTGGGGAGGCCGAAGCAGCGGCGGTCTGGCGCCAGGGTGTCGCATTGGAAGCTCGTCGTTTTTTTACTTTCGATTATCCGATTTGGTCAATGGGGAGAGGGAAAAGGTATAAGGGTTTTTTTTTATTAATTTATATTATATTTAATTACCTCAAAAAGCAACTTTTTATTTCGACCTCCAAACGAGGCCCACCAACTGTCGTTCATAACGTAATACCCCCACCCCGAACACAATGGGATATGTTTCGTAAGCCAATTCGTCTGTTTCGATCAGTTTTCACTAAATTTAAAATATAAATAAATAGAACGGTCAATATTGATTTTAACGTACATTTTAATGTACCGGGGCCACATACTGACTCTTAAAATTCCAGAAAAATTACTTCTAACTTCGTATTGACGATACGGTTCTAACAAAACTAATTTCGTTGAATTCTGAGACCGTTTGAAAAATGTCCATTTTCCAGTCGATTAAAATCAACTAAAACTAGTCAAACACGTTTAAGTGTTCCATGCTCACATATTAATCCCAAAAATTATGAATTTCGGAACATAGAAATAATTTGACATCTCGGATCCAACAAAAGTGGTTTTGTCGAAAATGGAGGTCGTTTGCAAAATTTCGATTTTTAAGGCATTATATATATATTAAAATATATATAAATTCCACAACGACTATTCTGAATTTTAAACTGGACATATCTTACACCCTCTAAGGTGAAATCTCAGTTTCTTAACTTTGTTTGGAAGATATTATCAAACAGATTCAAATATTTCTTGCTTCATCCAATTCCGACTTATATTGAATTCTGTATATTCATTTGAAATTTGAAATCGAATTTTCAAACTACCGCGACATTTCAGGCTCGTTTTATATTTAAAATAAATTTATACGTTCTAACTTCGTCGAAAATAAATTTCTAGTCATTATTATTTAAAATAAGCAATTTTAAATATTCGAAATTCACTAAAATAACAAAAATAAAAATTTTAAATTGGCTCAGAATTTCCGGGTTTTTACAGTCTCCCCCACTTAAAATCTTTTCGTCCACGAAAAGGAACGAAGCTGAAAGTTGTTTAACTAACCAACTCAACTTTCATTATTTTCATTGCGGCTTAAGTTCTTCAACTTTTCAGTTTCTAAGAACCTTTCAAATTTTTCAAAAAATTTGGCTAACACCTTAAATTTTTGATAAATTTCGCCATAACCTCCCTTACACCGGGAGCATTGGGATATTTCAAATAGCCTCCCATGGCCTCACCAATCTAAATGAAAAAGAAAAAGCTAAGCGGCTAGCCAATCGGCTCATAAAATCACCAAAACCCCAAGAAATTAGTAAACATGTCCATATTTGCCGGCAAACAATTTTATTCCTCTTCTCTAGTCTCCTTGCTATGATCTGTTCAATAGATACACATCTATAGGCATGCAAATTTCAAACAAATTTCAATTCAGTCCAAAATTTGGTTCAATTAGGCTAAATGATTGAAGAATTTAATAAATCAAACCAATAATCAAACAACACAACCATCAATCAATTAGTTGGTTAACGTTTCAAATTCATAATTTTGATATATATACAGAAAAATCATGTTTTTGATGCCAATTCACAACAAATAAGCCCTATCTAGTTTTGGTTCTCACACCAGTCAATTGGAAACATATAGATATTCCACTATCGAATCTCGAACATAAATGCTGATGATGGCGCGCCATCATCAGAATCATCTCCAGGCGACAAGAGTGTGATTCTATGTCTATCCAGTATATTAAAACTTCGTATACACGCTAGCTAGGCGTATATGCAAAATCTTTATATACTAAATCGTCCATATTCAATATAAAATAGATAATCAAATACGTATGATAAGGTTCAAATTTTCAAAACAAATTTTTTTCATTTTCAATACTCTTTACACTCGTTCTAGGATACTACTGATCCCATCTCTAACGAGTTATTCTTATTGGATATTACTAATCCAATCTCTGATGAATTCTTTCGTTTGGTTCTAATGTGTCTTGTTCTCGAGCTCTGTAAACCAAAGCTCTGATACCACGTATGACGACCAGAACTTCCCCATGAAGGAAAGCCCGGATTGCTTTGAGGACAAGACGAATCAAAACACAAATGGAAAAACATTTCATTATTATTACAACAATATACATTAGAGTACAAGAATATACAGAGTATGAACAAGTAATATACAATTGATAAATATCATAGATTTAAACACATTACTACAGAGGAAAAATAATACAACACAAAGCTGAAAGTAATACACGAATACAGAGCTTTCCGAATATCAATTCAGCTATAAACTAGGATCTTGTGAATATAAATCTGCAAAACCAAAACTACTAGCTGCCCGTGCAGAAAATAAGGGCACCCAGAGTTCAGGTTAAAACAATAAACTCTAGGTCGGTCATGTGACTGGTGTGAGAACTAAAGCAGTTGTTTAAAACTTTATTTAGAAATAAAGTAAATCAAGGGACCACGCCGTATAACACGGAACGGGTTTCCACCCAAGAATACCAGTGCCTAAAATAAACAGCGCAATGCTAAATAAAGTACAATGAAGCTATTATAAGACCCAGGTCCTATCACACAATGCAACGCAAGCCGGTGGATAGAGTTTTACCTTATAATATCTAAATAATGCTCGATACGTCTAAATCGAAATAATTTGATATTATTACTAGTGCATAAGTGTTTCAAAACAATTTCAATCATAAGTATCAATCGTAGACGGCATGGGTACCATACATCATGTCACCATATATATTTACAATCAAACCGCACGATGTCGTATTGGAAGTTGGATTTCCATTTGTGAACCGAGGCAAAAGGCAAGCTCCTCAACCGCTTCGATAATGTCTAGCCCGGGTCTCAGCAAGTACTCTGTCAAGCCTTTGGATCGTCAGGGTCGGACCACCGATGTGGACAAAAATGCCTGAACACTGCATTTCCCCGCCCTATGGGGCCTAAATGAGCCAACAAATGACTCCATTGATCCCGGATCGACCGATATAACCAAGGCGCCTCGAAATGCAACAACCACATATGTAAAAGTAATATAAATGTCAGTGCTGGAAGGTAACTGAAACTATCTCTAGCTAGAAAGAAACACGTGTCCTACCTGAGGTCCTCTCCCGTTTTTGGTTCACACCAGGGTGTAAGTCTCGCGAATCAATGCTACACAAAGCTTTGCCACACAGGCGGTGCTTTGATCATCAAACACAAGACTCTGCTTCTCAACAGAATCCTTGATCATTTGCATCTTAGCATGCCACACAGGGAAACCATTCCATGCCACTGGTATCCATCAATCACACAAAATGATACTGATATCCATCAATCACACAGAATGATATCCAATGACAGACACACAGTCCATTTACAAGTTCATTCTGGGGATGAACGAAACCGAAGGCACCTTATTTTGCCTCCCATATGTCCAATACAGGAGTGAGGCCCTCGCATATCCGTCGATCTCCAAGTACGTCTGGACGATCACCACTTTGTCTATCGTCCTGGGTTTACATCCCAATCAAAACGGAAAAAATCATCCAAACGATGTGAAGACCTCCGGTCTTCAACCACCGTCTTCACCTTCTACATATCGTCGAATCAGTTATTCAGAATGGGTGTAAACCCGGCCTTTCCGAATAACCCGTGTATATAATAAACAAGTGCTACACAAACACAACATACGCCTCATTCCAACTCATCAGTCCCTAACCGTAAATTAGTAAGCGAACAATCCCCTAAATATTAACCTCGAAGGCCGAAACCAACATCAAATCAATACCTATGAAACCACTCATCTTAACTAATCTTTAGTTAGTTTCTAAATTTCACATTCTTAGGGAAAGGTTCCCATTAATTTTATCTGTAATGACCCGCATTTTAGCAAGGTAATAATATATTAATTTAATTATATAAATAGTGATTTAGAGAATTAAATGGTCACTTAATTAAATTATAAGAATTATTTAATTAACCTAATAATTAAATAATATATAAAATTCTGAAATAATCGGAATCAGCTGAAATGGCGATTTGTGTGAATTGGGCAATTCAAAATATATAATTAAGTTTAGAGTTGAATTATATCAACAAATATATTTAATTAACGATGGTCGAGCGTATAATTTATATTATAATTATAATCGAGCTCGAAATGGCACGGCAGTTCGCTATTTGGCGATTTGAACTTCAACTGAATATACAGAAGCCGTTTTAAGTCTGATTTCTGTGAAACAAGAAACGTGTGGAGCTAGTGGAGTATATTTTTCTAATGGAAGAGAAAAATCTGGATTTTGTCGTGTATATTTTGTTTTACATCCAAATCAAATTTCCGAAAAAGTCGCTGTGAAATTCCTTTATAATTCGTAACGCTTTATATAGGTTATAAAAGGATTTTCAATGTAAATTGAATATCGATTCAACCTAGACTTGGAATATCAAGTATATAATTTTTATGAAGCTGTATGGTATTCCACTGTGAATATATACGACAATATAAATTTATTTATATTTAATTTAATTATATTTAAATATATTTATATGTTTAAATGGGTCATTTAGAGCGTTAAAAATAGCCAGTTTTGCAAACGAAGTCGGAATTCGACGAAACTAATTTTGTTGGATCCGCAACATCAAATTATTGTTAGAGGTCAAGTTTCGTAATTTTTAGAGTCAGTATGTGGTCGTACGAATTTTTAGAGTGAAAAACAGTCAGTATTTCGACGGTTAAAAATATGCTGTGTGAGCAAACGGAGTCGGAATTCATCGAAACCAGTTTCGTTTGGACCGTAATGTCGAACTTTAACTGCATGTCCAGTTTCGTGATTTTTGGGTATCGTGTGTGATCACACGAATTTTTAGAAGGTAGAATGAATATTAAAATGAAAATATATTCATAAATATCTCCAACAAAATATCTAAAACAAACACCCTATAAATACCCCTTTATACACACCCTCTAAAACCTAATTCCCCTTCTCTCAAAGTCAACAGATTTTTTTTCACGCCGTTTTTTTCACAGCAAAGTTCGATCAAAGAAAAAAATATAGAAAACAATTCAAGAAAAATCCTAAAATCTCAAAACATATATATGTGCGATCCTAAAGGGGTTTTCTTCATTCTGGTAGCAGTATTTTAACACTCGGTGGACTTTTGCATCGCTCCGAAATATCCCTCGGAGGGTCTTTCGAACTAGGGCTGACGAATTTGAGGGATACAGGTACTAAGGAGCGAATTGGACGGTAGAATGATGTTTTGGGTAAGGAGGAGGTTGGTTTGTGGTTTTCTTTTTGTGAAATGCAGAGTTGAGGTGTCGCGACTGTGTATTGGGGGAAGTCAGAGTTCCTGATGCCGCGATGTCCGAGGTTGTTGCGAGGTTGATCAGATTAGTAGGAGGAGATAGAGAATCGGAAGAGGAGTTCGTTAGCGGAGGTATGGCTGGTTTCGGCGGTTCCTGGAGAGCAAATGAGATGAGAGAAGTGTTGATAATGGCGTGAAGCAGGTGTATACGAGTTTACTGGGAGTGTATTTCGGTTTTGATGAAGAAAGACTGCGTTGGTGGGGTGGTCCGTATATAAGAAGAGATTGGGCCAAGAATTAGTAAGCACAGGTCATGAAGGAACTAATTTAAATAATATAATTGCTTATCTAAACTGGTAAAATTCATAACTTGCTCGTACAGTGTCAGAATTGGACAAAACAAGATCTGATGGGATCGTATGGACGGCGGCTACAACATGGAACTGACTGGGAGTGGATTCGAGCTCGTTTGAATTTATGGAGAAATAAATTTGTTTGATTCAAATCAAATAACAGTTTACCGTTCTTTAACGATGAACTGCAAATGTGAGTAAAATTCACCAACTCTGAACGGTTATATTTTTATAATGTATTTTTAGAACTGTTAATCATCGGTTGATTGCTGTGTGTTGGTTGATTGATTGAACTGCTAGTCAGTTAGTGAATATATATATATATATATATATATATAAACTGTTAAATATTTATATATTGGTTCTGCTATCAGAATATTTCCTATCGAACTGAAAGTGATGTTGAATTTTTTGTTTAACATCTGTGATGCAGGGAAACTGGTTGGAGGGACCCAACTGGGTTCCTCAATATTTATAATATTGTTTTGTTTCATATACTGTAATATATGATGTGATATATAATCTGTTGTCGATTATATGTGTTTGGACGATATTGATCATCATCATTTGATATGATTTAATACCATAACATACGGGATGTTGGTAAGGAGATTTTCAAAGTGATATTGAAAATAGAGTATTTATAAAATGGAATATTTATAAATAAGAAATATTTATAAATAAGAAATATTTATAAATTGGAATACTTATAAATAGGAGTTATTTAAAAAGAAAATAATTTCAAACCATTTTCATTTTGAATGGAAAGGTTTGTGTGGCGGCTTTGGGGACTTTCCCGATGCTCCCGGTACAAAGGAGGTTATGGCGAATTTTTCCGAGAATTTAAGGAGTTAGAATATTTTTAAGAATAAAATTAAAAAGGAATATTTATTAGAAAATAAATAAAATCTGTTTATAAATGTTTAAGAGGATAAGGTATGGTTTAAGGTATGGTTTGTAAGTAATTGGAACTTGTTATACGTTAATTGAGTTGAATAAATTTCAAAGTGTTGATCTGATGTTGGTTTCGGCCTTTGGGATTAACACTGAGAAATTTATTCACTGACCAATTTATAACGAGGATCTAATGAATAGAAGTGAGGTAATAAAGGAATATTTATTTAGAAAATAAATAGAATTAAAAAGGAAAATAATTATAACAGAATAGGATGTTATAAAAAGAAAATCTTTTTAAGTGGAGAAACGTTATTAAAAGGACATTTGTAAAGTTAAGAACCATTACTAAAAAGTAAATCTTTATAAATGGATAAACGTTATTAAAAGGAGTTAATCGAATAGAGTTATTCGAATTAGAGTTAACCAGTTAGAGTTATTCGAATTAGAGTTAACCAGTTAGAGTTAATCAGTTAGAGTTATTCGAATTTGAGTTAATCAGTTAGAGTTAACCAGTTAGACTTAACCAGTTAGAGTTAACCAGTTAGAGTTAATCGAATAGAGTTAATCGAATAGAGTTAAACAAGATTAGAAACCGACTAGAGATTAGTAAGTTGAATGGTTTTTTGAGTATTGATTTGATGTTGGTTTCGGCCTTCGGGGTTCATACTTAGAGAATTATTCACTATCTAGTCCACAGTTAGGGACTAATAGTTGTGGAATGGTAGTGATGCGTGAATAAGCTATGGAAATGTTTTCCAGTGTTAATAACGTACATTTCCTAAATATAGAAAATAAGGAAATATGAATATATATATATATAGTAGATGATTGGATCGATAATTCCATTTGGAAATAAGATCGTTGTGTGTACACGGACATGTTTTCATTTGATAGTTAAATCACCGACTATCAAAGTTTTTACCATTTTAACGTTGTTAATATGGAGAAACCGGTTGGATTATTATCAGGAGAACCACTCTGTACTGGCATAAGCGTTGCGAATCATATATGCCAAAGATGATTGAAGACGGAGTAAAATGCAAGGGCTATTGTATAAGTCTTAGATAACAGTGCCTAAGATGGATAAACCGGATAGTGCCTTCGGTTTGTCCAGTCCTAGGACGATTTGTATGGACGAAGGTCTGACAGAGTATATCTGGTAGATCACGTAAGTTGATCGTTTCAAAAGTATTTACGTTGGTGGCGGAGGAATTTGTTTCTCTTAGCTTATACCCATGGTATTTTTGGGGAAATCAATGTGTGATTTAAAGGGTATGACGATGTGACTTTCTAAGTGAATGAAGATGTGGTATGTGAAAAGATAAGCGTAGCTTCTAGCCTCACATCCGGTAAATGGCAAAAATCGGGCAGGCAGCATGGCTAAGTCGGTCGCACCGAAGTAGGGTGTATAATCACCTATCTAGAGAATATTCATTTGCTTCTTAAATCTATCAATGTTGTCCCATATATATATATATATATATATATATATATATATATATATATATATACGGGAATGGTTGCTGATCCAACCGTTGGTGATGTACATTCGATACACTCAAGCGAAATGAGTGGTCGGTCATGTGTGGCTGAGCTGCAAGATGTTCTTGTTGAACTCCAGTGTATCGTTCCTAGAGTACACTGATCGGAAGGTTGTTCCATACCTTGTCATAGTTGGAAATCATTACCCAATACGTGCTTGCGGTTTTGATTGTATACTATATATGTAGAACATGAGATGAAAGCGTTTCAGCTAGATGATTATTATATTGTGGTTGGTAGACATTATTATAATATCAAAAGGGTTTTGATATAAAGATATTTTGGATTTTCATAAGGGAAAAACCCGTTCTATTATACAGCGTGTTCTTATGAGATATTGTTTAATGACTCAAACTGTTTTAAACTGTTTTACTCATACCAGTCCCATGACTAACCTGGAGTTTACTTTGTTTTGTTTCCCTGAACTCTTGGGGGCCTAATTTTTACGGGCAGTCAAGTAGTCGGGATTTTACAGATACACTTGGAGAGCTTGGAGCTGGAGGCTTCAGGATTCTATAGCTATTATTATTTCCGCTATTGTTGTAAGTGTTGTACTCTGATAAAATGCTATTGTATATAACTGTTTATTTCAAAGTTATGTTATATTTTATTCATTCCGCTGTGAGATTCGTGTTTACTCTGATGATGATGTTCTTCTTCTTCTTCTATTCTATTAGTTCTATCTTAACTTTCCTCACCCTCTGACTTCTTTCATTAACTATTCGGTTATTTTCGATCCTTGGATGTTTGATATGCGTAGTATATCGGATAACCAAGATCGCCAAAAACCGGGTCGTTATATCAAAGATAAATCCTTTAAAATTTATTCTTTAATCTTCCTTTGTATATCAAATCAAACCGTTTTAAGGTTTATCCAAACTAGACGGGATTAGCGAACCAAACCGAAGTAATGATTTATTCTATTTCCCCATCCCAACCTATTCATACCATGGAGCAAAACTGGTGATACTCTATATCTAACACCACGGTGTTATCAGTAAATATTAATTGCCATTTCATGTTTAAATTTAATTAAAGATTTAACTATCGCCTGGAATAAAACTGCTGGTACTTCATTCTCGATCATTTTCTTGAATTGATAATTTTTAGTTATCACATTCACTTTCCAATCTAATTAAAGATTTATTAAAACTCTATTTCAGTTTTAATCTCAATAATCATTATTTAATGATTATTCAAAGTTAAGAAATTAATCTTATCTTTAACTTGGTTAAAGAACGAATGTCATTTAAAACATAATTCACGATAAACCCCAAAATCCTATTCCATTAATTGTGGAATCTTCACGAAAAAATAGATCGATATATATAATCGATATAAACTTCCAACCAATAATATAAATGGGATAACGGCAAAGCCTTTTAAATTCCATATATAGTAACGGTCTTCCCCCATAGAAGCTCACTTCGATTATTACCCGATCGAATTCCATTCCATTCCAATTTATTTTACTAAATTGGAAAAACTTTACTTTGGAAATTTCCATTAAATCTTAATAAAAGATTTATATATTCCAAATCACATTTCACTTTAATTCAGGTTAAAGAACAAGTGTTATTTCTAAACATCGTTCACGATAAACCCAAATTCCAATTCGATATTAAATACAAGGCTCTGAATAGAAAATATATCGGCTCATATTCAATATCAAATTCTGAAACCAACAAATATTGCACTGGAAATAACGATATAAATATATCTTTCAAGTTTCCTTAACAATATCTGTATAATCACGAAATCCAACATCGAAATATTTCGAAGATGATTTCGATTCAAATCCATTCCAATTCATATATTGGAAATTCTGGTAATTTTAAAACCCATTCTCAATCCATTTTATTTATTTAAAAATAATGGATTATCATCCTAGTTATAAACTAGTTCATTTTAATAAAAATATACTTTTCTCTTTACAAAAATGGAATTTTTCATTTCAATTCTTCTCAAATCATTTATTATGATTTTACATAAATTATTTATATTTTTAATAATTTTATCAAGGCCCGTACAGTAAATTTCCATAAACGGTCGTCGAACTGCACTTACAGCGACCTTTTGCAAATTTGATTTGGACGTATCTCCAAATCCAACCACTAGATTTCAAATTTCATATAATCGCTGGAAAACTCTTTTCGATACGAACCCAACCGTTCCGGTTTTAGGAGAATCCGACGGTCGGATCCCCCGTAATGTCCATTCGAAGTCAATGGTCGAAATTCGTGAACGGTCGTTGTGCGGTGCGTTCTATTCAGGCCATTTAATATATATTATATATTTCATCGATTTCCATTTAAAACATATTTTATAATTCGTTTTAACTTCGTTTTGAAAACGATTTCAACTTCATATTCAATTTTAAATCAAAATTGAATATACCATATCATTAATATATAAATGATAATATTTTCAAAATATTTGATTTTGAAATCACTTCCTTTCCTATATTCATTATAAAAACGAATATAATTGATATATATCATTTGCGTCAAAATGGCGCATATCTAATCAACACGGCTTTATGTATTTCAATACTTTCGTGTCCATCCCAAATCGGACATTAAAATCAGATTTTAATCCTTTACTGAATATTATTTTAAAATATTCCTTATTATAAAATATTCGTTATTCTAAAATATTCTTTACTTCTGAATTGGAATCAGACACGGTCAAATACCATATAAAGTGATTTATATGGATTTCAAACAACACATGTATATAACAACACTGATAAACAATCAACCATCATCCAAAGTGCACTACACAGCTGTCAGTCAACCTGTCGATTGACATACCACTAATTATTGGGATTAGTGTACGTCAATTTCACCCCAACACCCGTGTGGGGTTTCAAATCATCAATCACATATTTTATTCGTGTAGTTGGGCAACGTGTAAAATTTATCGTCCCAATCCATATCAGTCAAATAGGTGTACATAAACAAATCGTTCGATTTGTAATTGAATATTTTAATTTACAGTTCATTTAATTAAAAATGATATCTTTATTTTTCTAACTTATTTTAGAAAATTTCGGCGGCATAACGGCGCGATACTATAACCGGGATAAGGTCTAGCCTTATCCCTCGCCTCTTAACGGCGCACGTCAAACACAAACCAAACTAACTCGATTCGTTTCACACCACAAGCCAAATTCAAATAAATAATCCAATCAACTACACAACCAAGCAAACAAGCCGTCCATGGTTTGTGGACAACGGGTGTCGGGTGCTACTAAGCATCGTCTGCATCCTAGTATATATTTATATAACTAGAAAATAAAATTAAAGTGAGAAGTTCTCACCAAGAAGCTAAACCAAACGCCATGACTCTTCATATATAGGAAATCATCGCCGTGCTCGCCCTTTTGTCACTTTCACCGCCCGTATTCGCTATATATATAAAAATCACATTTTTATATTCTCTAGTATATAAAAATCATATTTTTAACTCGCTACTTCATTTATGTAAAAATCGAATTTTTATCACTACTTCATATATGTAAAAATCGAATTTTTATCGCTACTTCATATATGTAGACATCGAATTTTTATCGCTAAAAATCGTATCTCTTCACGTTTAAAAAATCTTATCTTTACACCGCTTAAAATCTTATCTTTCCTTGATCAAAAATATAATCTTTTCATTTTTAAAAAAAAATCAATCCTTTCATGTATTTTAAAAATCGTATTTTTATCTATATAAAAATCATATTTTAATGTCAAGGTTATTTAAATATATATCATATTTTTATTCTAAATTCATTCTTACAAAAATAATACCATTTTATGTTTAAAGATCGCATCTTTTTCTAGTTAAAAATCACATCTTTTTCTTGATAAAAATCACTTCTTTCTCTTGTACTATAAATATAACTTTTCATCAAAATGCAACTTATATAATAAAGATTATATTCATATAAATAAAAATTAACATTTAAAGAAACAAATAAAAATTAAAACTTTATATAAGTAAATAAAAATCAGGAGGACTTACTGTTTTCTTTCAGAGGGGTGGTTAAAACGAGGAGGGTTGACGGGGATGGACTGACACGGTGGTTGCTTGGAGGTGCGGCGGTTCTCCCTTGGAGGCGCGTCAGTGGTGGAGGGGAGGGGGAAGAAGGACGACGACTAATTTCAGAAGTGAGGGGTTGGCGGCGTAGGCTTTCAATGGTTTGGGGGGAGGGTTTGGGTCTTCTCGTTCGAAGTCGACCTAGGAGGGAAATCTCGAGCAGGCGGAGAGCGATGGAGGGGTATGGTCCGGCGCTGGGGAGGCCGGAGCAGCAGTGGTCTGGCGCCAGGGTGTCGCGGTGGAAGCTAGTCATTTATTTTACTTTCGATTATCTGATTTGGTCAACGGGGAGACGGAAAAGGTATAAGGGTTTTTCTTTATTAATTTATATTATATTTAGTTACCTTAAAAAGTTACTTTTTTATTTCGACCTCCAAACCAGACCCACCGATTGTCGTTCATAATGTAATACCCCCATTCCGAACACAATGGGATATAATTCGTAAGCCAATTCGTCCGTTTCGATTAGTTTTCACTAAATTTAAAATATAAATAAATAGAACGATCAATATTGATTTTAACATACATTTTAATGTACCGGGGCCATATAGTGACTCTAAAAATTCAAAAAAAATTATTTCTAACTTCATATTGACGACGGTTCTAAGAAAACTAATTCCATCGAATTATGAGACCATTTGAAAAATGGCCATTTTCCAGTCGATTAAAATCAACTAAAACTGGTCAAACGCGTTTAAGTGTGCCACGCTCACATATTAATCCCAAAAGTTATGAATTTTGGAATCTAGCAATAATTTGACATCCTAGATCCAACAAAAGTGGTTTCGTCAAAAACGGAGGTCGTTTGCAAAATTTCCATTTTTAAGGGCTTTATATATATGAATATATATATAAAATCCATGACGACTATTATGAATTTTAAACTGGACATATCTTACACCCTCTAAGTAGAAATCTTAGTTTCTTAACTTCATTTGAAAGATATTATCAAACAGATTCAAATATTTCTTGTTTCGTCCAATTCTGACTTATATTGAATTCTGTATATTCATTTGAAATTAGAAATCGAATTTTCAAACTACCGTGCCATTTCAGGCTCGTTTTATATTTAAAATAAATTTATACATTCTAACTTCATTGAAAATAAATTTCTAGTCGTTATTATTTAAAATAAACTATTTTAAATATTCGAAATTCACTAAAATAGCCAAAATAAAAATTTTAAATTAGCTCAGAATTCTCGGGTTGTTACGGTCTCCCCCACTTAAAATCTTTTCGTCCTATAAAAGGAATGAAGCTGAAAGTTGTTTAACTAACCAACTCAACTTTCATTATTTTCATTACGGCTTAGTTCTTCAACTTTTCAGTATCTAAGAAGCTTTCAAATTTTTCAAAACATTTGGCTAACACCCTAAATTTTCAAAAAAATTCGCCGTAACCTCCCCTGCATCGGGAGCATCGGGATATTTCAAATAGCCTCCCATGGCCCTCACCAATCGAAAAGCAAAAGAAAAAGCCAATCGGCTCATAAAATCATCAAAACCCCACGAAATTAGTAAACATGTACCTATTTGTCGGGCAAACAATTTTATTCCTCTTCTCTAGCCTCCTTGCTCTGACCTGTTCAATAGATACACATGTATAGGCATGCAAATTTCAATTCAGTCCAAAATTTGGTTCAACTAGGCTAAATGGTTCAAGAATTTAAATAAGTCAAACCAATAATCAAACAACACAACCATCAATCAATTAGTTGGTTAACATTTCAAATTCATAATTTTGATATATATACAAAAATTCATGTTTTTGATGCCAATTCACAACAAATAAGCCCTATCTAGTTTTGGTTCTCGCACCAGTCAATTGGAAATATATAGGTATTCCACTTTCAAAACTCGAACACAAATGTTGATGATGGCGCGCCATCATCAGAATCATCTTCTGGCGACTAGAGTGTGATTCTATATCTATCCAGTATATTAAAAATTCGTACACACGCTAGCTAGGCGTATATACAAAATCTTTATATACTAAATCGTCCAAATTCAATATAAAATAAATAATCAAATACGTACGATAAGGTTCAAATTTTCAAAACAAAATTTGCTTTCATTTTCAATACTCTTTACACTCGTTCTAGGATACTACTAATCCCATCTCTAACGAGTTATTCTTATTGGATATTACTAATCCAATCTATAATGAATTCTTTTGTTTGGTTCTAATGTGTCTTGTTCTCGAGCTCTATAAACCAAAACTCAGATACCACGTATGACGACCTGAACTTCCCTGTGAAGGAAAGCCTGGATTGCTTTGAGGACAAGACAAATCAGAACACAAACGGAAGAACATTTCATTGTTATTACAACAATATACGTCAGAGTACAAGAACATATAGACTATGAACAAATAATATACAATTGATAAATATCAGATATTTAAACATATTACTGCAGCGGAAAAATAATACAACACATAACTGAAAGGAATACATGGATACAGAGCTTTTCGAATATCACTTCAGCTTTAAACCAGGATCCTGTGAATATAAATCTGCAGAACCAAAACTACTAGCTGCCCGTGTGGAAAATAAGGGCACCCAGAGTTTAGGTTAAGACAATAAACACCAGGTCAGTCATGTGACTGGTGTGAGAACTAAAACAGTTATTTAAAACATTAATTTAGAAATAAAGTAAATCGAGGGACCACGCCGTATAACACGGAACGTGTTTCCTCCCAAGAATACCAGTGCCCAAAATAAACAACGCAATGCTAAATAAAGTACAATGAAGCTATTATAAGATCCAGGTCCCATCACACAATGCGACGCAAGCCGGAGGATAGGGTTTTACCGTATAATCACCAAATAATGCTTGATACGTATAAAACGAAGTCATTTGATATTATTACTAGTGCAAAAGTGTTTCAAAACAATTTCAATCATAAGTATCAATCATAGATGGCATGGGTACCATATATCATGTAGTCATATATATTTACAATCAAAACCGCACGATGTCGTATTGGAAGTTGGATTTCCGTCTGTGAACCGAGGCAAGGGGCAAGCTCCTCTACCGCTTCGAGACTGTCTAGGCCGAGTCTAAGGCAAGTACTCTGTCAAGCCTTTGGATCGTCAGGGCCGTTCATCGATGTGGATTAAAATGCCTGAACACTGGTTTCCCCGCCCTATGGGGCGTAAATGAGCCAACAAATGACTCCATCAGCCCGGATCGACCGATGTAACCGAGGCGCCTCGAAATGCAACAACCACACAGGAAAAATAATATAAATGTCAGTGCTGGACGGTCACTGACATCACCTCTAGCTAGAAAGAAACGCATGTCCTCCCTAAGGTCCTCTCCCGTTTTCTGTTCACACCGGGGTGTGAGGCTCGCGAATCAACGCTACACAAAGCTATGCCACATAGGCGGTGCTTTGATCATCAACCACAAGACTCTTCTTTTCAACAGAAGCCTTGATCATTTGCATCTTAACATGCCACACAGGCAAACCATTCCATGCCACCAATATCCATCAATCACATAGAATGATACAAATATCCATCAATCACACAACATGATATCCAACGTCAGACACACAGTCCATTTAGAAGTTCGTTCTAGGCGTGTGTAATGACCCGCATTTTCAGCGATATAATAATAAATTAATTTAATTATTAAAGGGTGATTAAAAGGATTTAATGGTCGTGGATTAAAATAATGGTGAATATTTAATTAAAATAATATATTAAGTAATATATATTTAATTCCGAAATAATCAGAATTGGTTGAAATGGCGATATGATGTGAACTGGATCTTCTGTGATATTTAATTCAGCTTAGAATTTAATTAGAATAATGAATATATTTAAATTACGACAGTTTGAACGTATAATTATATTATAATTAAAATCAAGCTCGAAATGGCGTTGTAGTTCGTAATTTGGCAATTTGAACTTCAACTGAATGTACAAGATTCATTTGTAGCCGGATTTCTATGAAACAAGAAACGTGTGGAGCTGGTGGAGTATATCTTTCTAGTGGAAGAGAAAAATCTGGATTTCGTTGGATAGATTTTGATTTACGTCCAAACCAAATTTTAGAAAAAGTCGCTATGGAATTCCTTTATAATTTATAAAGGAATTATTTATATTTTAAAAAGTAATTTCATTTTAAATCGAATATCGATTTAATCCAGATTTGAAATATCGAGTTAGAAATCCATACATGATTATTCTGGAACTGTATAGTATTCCACTGTGAATATAGACATTAATATTTATTTATAAATATTTAATGTAATTATATTTAAATATATTTATATATTTAAATGGGTTATTTAGGACTTTAAAAATAGCCACTTTTGCAAACGACCTCGGAATTCCACAAAACTAATTTCGTTGGATCCACAATGTCAAATAGTTGTTAGATTTCCAGTTTCGTGATTTTTAGAGTCACTGTGTGGTCGTACGGATTTTTAGAGTGAGAAACAGTCAGTATTTCGATGGTTAAAAATACGTTGTGTGAGCATACGAAGTCAGAATTTGACGAAACCAGTTTCGTTGGGACCGTAATGTTGATCTGTAGCTGCATGTCCAGTTTGGTGATTTTTGGGTATCGTACGTGGTCGTAGGGATTTTTAAGGACCACAAACGAATATAAAAGCGGGTAAAATAAAATATAAAAATCAAAATAAAAACATCCACCCATTTTTCGTGGACATTATGAAGGCCACGCACTGACCCTTCTCATCCACAAGTGTTACCAACCACCACCACATCTATATAAGGCCGGCAGTGAATTTTACAGTAGAAAATCCCAATGGAAAAATAAATAACAAACCAAAATAAAATCCTAAAATCGGTATTTATATATGGTAGGATTCACAGAGTGCTTCTCTTCATCTAGGGATGGTTTTGGTTGAACTCGATTCGAGTTTCATCGCTGTCCAGTTCTGAGCGAGAATTAGGGTTCGGGTTTTTGTGGATTTAAGGGGTAAATCGTTGAATTCGACATTTGTTTCGGGTTCTGGGTTTCAATTAGTATCTATCGACAAGAATGGATGGGATTTGGCACCAAAATCTATCGTGTGTTTTCACTGTACGCACCAGTTAAGGTCGACATCGGATCCTCCTTGGCAAGTGCGAGTGTGATGTTTAGGGGAGGAGATGGAAGAGGATTTGACGCTGAGATTTGTGGTGATTTTTGTGTGATTTTAAATGAAGTGATTAAGGAGTAGTTAGAAGATGAAAAGGCGGCTATGGTAAGTGGTTTAGAGCAGGACGCGGTTCTCTGGAGCTGGGGAAGAACACGGGTGCGGGTACAGCGTATAAGGGAGAAGATGGGCCGACATATTCTGGTAAAGCCCAACGCAAAAAAATAAAGTGTGTAAATCTATTTTAAATATTCATACAATCTTGTAAATTGAATTTCTCCTTCGTACGATGTCAGAATTTCGAACCGTCGGATCCTTTGGGATCGTAGGGACGACGAATACACACTGGGACTGACCGGGAATGGATTTGAGCTCATTTGAATTTATGGCGAAATAAACTGTTTGATTCAGATCAAACAACAGTTTATCGTTCTTTAACGATGAACTGCCAAAGTGAGTAAATCTCAATAACTCTGAACAGTTTATAATTTCATGTTGTATTTTTAGAACTGTTAAATATTGGCTGATTTACTGTGTGTTGACTGCTTGATTGAACTGCTAGTCAGTTAGTTGAATTTCTATATTGATTCTGTTTAACATAAAATATCATATGGAACTGAAAGTGTTGCTGATTTTATTGTGTAACATCTGTGATATAGGGAAACAGGTTGGAGGAATCCGATGGGATTCCTCAACAGTTATTTTATTGTTTTGCATATATTTTGATATATGATGTGAATTATAACCTGTTGTTGATTGTGTGTGCATGGACGATATTGGACATCATAATTTGATATGTTAAACACCATAACATATCGGGATTTGGAGAAAAGGGAATTTGTCAAAGTGAATATAAAAAGAGAATATTTGTAAAATCAGAGGATATTATAAAAAAGAATATTTATAAATAGAATATTTATAAATAGGAATATTTATAAATGGAATATTTATAAATAGGAAATACGTTTAAGTGGGAATAATAAATGAAGGAAATCTTTATAAATAGAATATTTATAAAGTAGATAACTTATTTAGAAAATAAATAAGATAAAGAAAAGAGGATTATTTATTTGTTAAATAAATAAGATAAGAAAAGGATTATTTATTTGTTAAACAAATAAGATAAGACATAAGAAGATATTTATTTGTTAAATAAATAAGATAAGATATAAGGAATATTTATTTAGAAAATAAATAATGTTAATAAAGGAAATACTTGGGGTAAATAAACAAGGTTAATAAAGGAAATACTTGGAAATAGAACCCTAAAAGGGATTATTTGCAAACCATTTGCAAATAGAATTTGAAAAGGAAACATTTGTAAACCATTTACAAATAGGATTAAAAAGGGAATATTGGTAAAGGCATTTAGAAATAAATAGATTATAAAGGAAATATTTACCTTTGGATATATATATGTGTGTGTGTGTGTGTGTATATATATATATATATATATATATATATATGTCAGGACTTATATATGGAGAAAACAGATAAAAGGAGCAGATTGATTTATAAATGATATTTATAAATTAAGTTAAATATTTATCATTTGGATAAATAGAATATATAAGTCGGGACTTATATAAAGAAGCAAGAATCGATTTCAACATCGATGTTTGAAACTGAATAAGGACAAAGAGTTAATCAGTTAGGTTAAACTGTAGAGTTAACCAGTTAGAGTTAATCAGTTAGGTTAAACCGTAGAGTTAACCAGTTAGAGTTAATCAGTTAGGTTAAACCGTATAGTTAACCAGTTAGAGTTAATCAGTTAGGTTAAACCGTAGAGTTAACCAGTTAGAGTTAACCAGTTAGAGTTAATCAGTTAGGTTAAACCGTAGACTTAACTAGTTAGAGTTAACCAGTTAGAGTTAATCAGTTAGGTTAAACCAGTTAGAGTTAACCAATTAGAGTTAACCAATTAGGTTAAACCGTAGAGTTAAACTAGTTAGAGTTATTGAATAGAGTTAAATCGAACTAGAGTTATGCAAATGGAGTTAATCGAATTTAGTTTATTCTAATAGAGTTGAAATGAGTTAATCGAATTTAGTTAATCGAAGAAGTGAATCGAATCAGAGATATTCGAAGTGAGATAATCGAGTAGTAGGTATTCGAAGTGAGATAATCGAATCAAAGATATTCGAAATGAGATAATCGAATCAGGAATATTCGAAGTGAGTTGATTGAATCTAGTTATTCGACAGGAGTTAAATCGAATAAGATATATTCGAAGAAAGAGATTATCGAATATAAGTATTTAAAAATAAGCAAATCAAATATAAGTTATTCGAATAAGTTATTCGAATAAGAGTTAATCCAGTAAGAGTTATTAGGTTGGAGTTATTCAAATAAGAGTTATAGACTTGAGTTTACCGAAATGGAGTAAATACATTAGCTGTCGTTATATTATTCGAGTTAGGAAATAAAAGTCATATTAAAGATAATATATTTCGGATGCAGGAGATTATAACACCATTGTTATAATCACGTAAACTTGTAAAAGAAGGGGGTTCGTAAATAGAATCCGAGGGTTCGAAAGGAAGGGTTAAAGGGTTAAAAGATGAACTTACCCTATTTCGAGATTTGAAATGTTGTTCAGTTAAGGTCTAAGAGGTAGTTATACCCCAACTTGATTGACTTCGTTTTTAATTTAGAAATGGTTAAGGTTTGAGATTGATAGTGGTTAAGTGATTTTAGTAAATAAGTATAGTGGTTTGAGTTGTCGTCGCGATATTGATTTAAACATCTGTTTAAATCCAAGTAAAGAAGATTTGGAAATGTTTTTCCAAACAGAATCAGAAACGTAATCAAATATTGAAATTGGAAATATGAACTAGAAAAGGAAATGTTCATGTATAAGGAGTTAAGAAATGGAGTTAAGCTAAATCAAAAATTGACTGGAGACTTGTTAATTTGAATGGTTTCCTAAGTATCTATCTGATGTTGGTTTCAACCTTCGGGATTAGTACTTAGGGAATTGTTATTATACTAGTTTACAATCAGAGACTGATAGTTGTAGAAGAATAGTGATACGTAAATAAGTTATGGAAATGTTTTCCAGTGCTAGCATATATTTTCTAAACATAGAAAATAAGGAAAATATGAATATATATATTGATATATATATATATATGATTGATGATTGATTGATAGAATTTCCATCTGGAAATAATATCGTTGTTTGCACACCTGTTTTTCTTTGATGGTTAAATCACAGACTATCGATGTTTTGACCATTTTAATGTTGTTAATATGGAGAGACCGGTTGGATCATTATCCAAAGAACCACTCTTGTATTGGTATAAGTGTTGCGAATCATATATGTCAAAGATAATTGAAGACGGAGCAAAGTGCAAGGGCTATTGTATAAGTCTTAGATAACAGTGCCAAAGATGGATGTACTGAATAGTGCTTACGGCTTGTCCAGTCCCAGGACAACTTGTATGGAAGAAGGTCTGATAGAGTATATCTAATAGATCGCATAACTTCAAATGTATTCACGTTTGGTGGCGGAGGAATTCGTTTCTCTTAGCTGTATACCCGTGTTATTTTAGGATAAATCAATTTGTGATTTGGCGGGTATGACGATGTGGCATTCTAAGTAAATGAAGATATGATGTGTAAAAAGATAAGCGTAGCTTCTAGCCTCACATCCGGTAAATGACAGAAATCGGGCAGGCAGCATGGCTATATAGGTCGCACCTATTAGGGTGTATAATCACCTGATCTAGAGTTTCATTTACTTCTAAAAATCCATTGTTGATGTTGTCCCATTCGGGAAACGGTTGCTGATCCAAACCGTTGGTGATATACATTCGATACACTCAAGCGAAATGAGTGGTCGGTCATGTGTGGCCGGGTTGCAAGATGTTCTTGTTGAACCCCGTGTATTCCTCTCTAGAGGTACACTAGCGAAGGGTGGTTCCATACCTTGTCATAGTTGGAAATCCATTACCCAATACGTGCTTGCGGTTTGATTGTATGCTATATATGTAGAATGTGAGATGAAAGCGTTTCTGCTAGATGATTATTATATTGTGGTTGATAGACATTATTATAATATCAAAAGGTTTTTGATATAAAGATATTTTTGATTCTCATAAGGGAAAAACCCGTTCATTTATACGGCGTGGTCTTATGAGATATCGTTTACTTGTTCAAACTGTTTTAATCTGTTTTAGTCATACCAGTCCCAAGACTGACCTGGAGTTTATTTTGTTTTGTTTTCCCTAAACTCTTGGGTGCCCAATTTTGTACGGGCAGTAAAGTAGTCAGGAATTTACAGATACTTGAAGAGCTGGAGCAGGAGGCTTCAGGATCATATTGCTATAGTTTATTTTCGCTGTGTTGTAAGTTCTGTACTTGATAATTATTTGTATATTCAAGTACGATTTTATATTTCAAAGTTATGATATATATTATATGTTATTTGTTCCGCTGTGAGGTTCGTGTTACTCTGATGTTGTGCTCTTCTTCTTCTTCTGTTCTAAGTTTCTATCTCATCTTTCCTCACCCTCTAATTTCTTTCATTAACCATCCGGTATTTTCGACTCTTGGTGTTCGATATGTGTTGTATATCGGATAACCAAGGTCGCGATTTTCCAAGTCGTTACAGTTGGTATCAGAGCTTAAGTTCACCTTGGCTCTGTGGCGTGACTCAGCAGAGATAGGGTTAGTAATACCCTAGATTGAGTTTGAGTGCATATATACGAGTGCGTATTTGTAACTTGATATAAAGTGGTTTTATATTGTGGAGATTTATTGGTTGAGTCGTTTACGGGTTCTGGTCGATCAGTTTGATCCACTATATTGATAAGGGTTACTAAACACTCGAATACGATAAACCGACATGGTATGTTTTGAAAATAGGGTAAATTAAAATAAGTTTACCCAAGGTATATCTTGATATAGAGAAGATATATATATCAAAATTATAATATATTGGATATATTGGTTGTTATTATAATCCAGTAAGATTATAAATTAAATGGTTATGTAAATAACCAATAATAATTCATATAAGTGAAATACGTGAAATCAGTTGAGTTAAACCTGAAATTTAAACCAGAAATTTGAGTTAAAATTCTGGGAAATTGGATAAGTGTTTGTAAATGGATTTGGGCTAAAAATTGTTTTACAAGCAGTGTGAATTATATTTTTGAAATGAATTTCAAAGTGGAAATGTTTAGAAATGGTTTTAAAGTATTGAACTCATTTCAATCGCTGGAAAATAGATTCCGATGATGACAGCTGCATCATTAGTATTCATTTTCAAGTTGTAAGTGACGAATTACTACTAGAGATACTGTTTTGAATTTTTTTTGGGAAAGACAAGTTGTGTTGAATTTCAAAAAGGAAAATTTGATTTTTGAAAAGAGTAAACTGTTTAAAAACTCCCAGGGAAAGACTGTTTGAATTAAAAACAAATTTAACAGAAATTTGTGAAAGAAAATTTGAATTAAAGTAAAGCCAGTAAAGTGGTAACTGAGATTGAATTAGAATGATATCAAGAAAAATTGGATTATGATATTCAAATTTGAAGTGTAAAGTGATAATTAAGTTAAGAGTTGGGAATCGCGAAGAAACTCGAGTTAAAACGATATTTGGCTCGGATATAAGCGAATGGTTATGTCGTGGATAAAAGCAGATTAGAATTTGATTGGGATGACCCTTGTATCCGCTGAATTGATAACAGGTGGAAAGGATATAATGATATGCCGATGAAAGGTACAAGTTTATATTTCTATTAGATGTAAGATTTATGAGCCGAATTGTCAAGTCGCTTGGCTGTTTGATTTTCTTTTGGGATGGAGATGGCCCAGAGAGGCGAGGGGTGGTTTGACGTATTGACCAGTACAAAGGAGGTGCTGACGAAATTTTTCGAAAAATTTAGGCGTTAGAAAATTTTCAGGATTTTTGAAATTTTTTTGTTGATAAGAATTAATTAATATTAAATCGAAATTAAATTGGTCCAGTTGGAAACTGAAGTTAAGAAGTGAACAAATAATTTATAACCAGTTAATAGAGTTGTTTTCTAACTTAGCAATTTCGAGGACGAAATTATTTTAAGTGGGGAAGAATGTAATGACCCGCATTTTCAGCAATATAATAATTAATTTATTTAATTATTTAAAGGGTGATTAAAAGGACTTAATGGTCGTGGAATAAAATAATAGTGAATATTTAGCTAAAATAATAAATTAAATAATATATTTAATTCTGAAATAATCAGAATTGGATGAAATGGCGATATGGTGTGAACTGGATCATCTGTGATATTTAATTCAGTTTCGAATTGAATTAGAATAACGAATATATGTAAATAACGACAGTTTGAACGTATAATTATATTATAATTAAAATCGAGCTTAAAAAGGCGCTGTAGTTTGTAATTTGGCGATTTGAACTTCAACTGAATGTACAGGATTCGTTTTAAGCCGGATTTCTGCGAAACAAGAAACGTGTGGAGCTGGTGGAGTATATCTTTCTAGTGGAAGAGAAAAATCTGGATTTCGTCGGGTAGAATTTGATTTTCGTCCAAATCAAATTTTAGAAAAAGTCGTTGTGGAATTCCTTTATAATTTATAAAGGAATTATTTACATTTTAAAAAGGAATTTCATTTTAAATCAAATATCGATTTAATCCAGATTTGAAATATCGAGTTAAAAATCCATACAGGATCATTCTGGAACTGTATGGTATTCCACTGTGAATATAGACGTTAATATTTATTTATAAATATTTAATGCAATTATATTTAAATATATTTATATATTTAAATGGGTTATTTAAGACTTTAAAAATAGCCACTTTTGCAAATGACCTCGGAATTCGACGAAATTAATTTTGTTAGATCCGCAATGTCAAATAGTTGTTAGATTTCCTGTTTCATGATTTTTAGAGTCACTGTGTGGTCGTACGGATTTTTAGAGTGAGAAACAGTCAGTATTTCGATGGTTAAAAATATGTTGTGTGAACATACGAAGTCAGAATTCGACGAAACCAGTTTCGTTGGGACCGTAATGTTGATCTGTAGCCGCATGTCCAGTTTGGTGATTTTTGGGTATCGTATGTGGTCGCAGGGATTTTTAAGGACCACAAACGAATATAAAAGCAAGTAAAATAAAATATACAAATCAAAATAAAAACATCCACCCATTTTTTGTGGACAATATAAAGGCCACGCACTGACCCTTCTCATCCACAAGTGTTACCAACCACCACCACATCTATATAAGGCCGACAATGAATTTTGCAGTAGAAAATCCCAATGGAAAAGACAATAACAAACCAAAATAAAATCCTAAAATCAGTATTTATATATGGTTGGATTCACAGAGTGCTTCTCTTCATCTGGGGATGGTTTTGGTTGAACTCGATTCGAGTTTCATCGATGTCCAGTTCTAAGCGAGAATTAGGGTTCGGGTTTTTGTGGATTTAAGGAGTAAATCATTGAATTCGACATTTGTTTCGGGTTCTGGATTTCGATTAGCATCTATTGACAAGAATGGATGGGATTTGGCACAAAAATTCATCGCGTGTTTTCACTGTACGCACCAGTTGGGGTCGACATCGGATCCTCCTTGGCAAGTGCGAGTGTGATGTTTAGGGGAGGAGATGGAAGAGGATTTGACGCTGAGATTTGTGGTTATTTTTGTGTGATTTTAAATGAGGTGATTAAGGAGTAGTTGGAGGATGAAAAGGCGGCTATGGTAAGTGGTTTAGAGGAGGACGTAATTCTCTGGAGTTAGGGAAGAACACAGGTGCGGGTACGGGCTTATAAGGGAGAAGATGGGCCGACATATTCTGGTAAAGCCCAACTAAAAAAAAAGGAGTATAAATCTATTTTAAATATTCATACGATCTTGTAAATTGAATATCTCCTTCGTACGATGTCAGAATTTCGAACTGTCAGATCCGTTGGGATCGTAGGGACGACGACTGCACACTGGGACTGACTGGGAATGGATTTGAGCTCGTTTGAATTTATAGTGAAATAAACTGTTTGATTCAGATCAAACAACAGTTTATCATTCTTTAACGATGAACTCCCAAAGTGAGTAAATTTCACTAACTCTGAACAGTTTATAATTTCATGTTGTATTTTTAGAACTATTAAATATTGGCTGATTGACTGTGTGTTGACTGTTTGATTGAACTGCTAGTCAGTTAGTTGAATTTCTATATTGATTCTGTTTAACAGAATATATCATATGGAACTGAAAGTGATGCTGATTTTATTGTGTAACATCTTTGATGCAGGGAAACAGGTTGGAGGAATCCGACTGGATTCCTCAACAGTTATTTTATTGTTTTTCATATATTTTGATATATGATGTGAATTATAACCTGTTGTTGATTGTGTGTGTATGGACGATATTGGACATCGTAATTTGATATGTTAAACACCATAACATACCGGGATTTGGAGAAAAGGGGAATTTGTCAAAGTGAATACTAAAAAGAGAATAATTATAAAATCAGAGGATTTTATAAAAGAGAATATTTATAAATAGAATATTTATAAATAGGAATATTTATAAATGGAATATTTATAAATAGGAAATACGTTTAAGTGGGAATTATAAATGAAGGAAATCTTTATAAATAGACTATTTATAAAGTGGATTACTTAATTAGAAAATAAATAAGATAAGAAAAAGAGGATTATTTATTTGTTAAATAAATAAGATAAGAAAAGGATTGTTTATTTGTTAAATAAATAAGATAGGAAAAGGATTACTTATTTGTTAAATAAATAAGATAAGATACAAGGAGATATTTATTTGTTAAATAAATAAGATAAGATATAAGGAATATTTATTTAGAAAATAAATAAGGTTAATAAAGGAAATACATAGGGTAAATAAATAAGGTTAATAAAGGAAATACTTGGAAATAGAACCCTAAAAGGGACTATTTGCAAACCATTTGCAAATAGAATTTGAAAAGAAAACATTTGTAAACCATTTATGTGACGACCCTATGACGGCGGAAAGGGTAATCTTTGGAATATAACACATAAACAATAAAAGCAGAATAGAAATAAATCATTACACAGATAATGAACAACAAAATACACTGGATAAATATAATCATCAGAGTTATAGTGTGAGGACCCGTAACTTCCCCGGTCTACGAAGAGAGGAGCAGGCACGGATTCGTTGAGAACAACACAAAATGGAACACAAACAGAAGAACATTTCATTTCTTATACAACAATTTCATCAGAGTACAAGAATATACAGAGTGTAATCCAAATAATACACATTACACAAATATCAGAGATTAAAATACATTACAATACAGTGGAAGATAATACAAAAAACAACTGAAAAGAATACGCGGGTACAAAGCTTCCCGACTATAGTTCCAGCTGTAAACCAGGATCCTGTGAATATAAATCTGCAAAAACCAAAACTACTAGCTGCCCGTGCGGAAAATAAGGGCACCCAAAGTTTAGGTTAAAACAATAAACTCCAGGTTAGTCATGTGACTGGTGTGAGAACTAAAACAGTTGTTATTCTTCATTCTTAAAGTTAGGTAAATCAAGGGACCACGCCGCTGACGTGGAATGGGCTTCACCCCAAGAATACCAGTGCATAAAACAAACAGCGCAATGCTAAATAAAGAACAATGAAGCTATTATAAGACCCAGGTCCCATCACACAATGCAACACAAACAGGAGGATAGGGTTTTACCTTATAATAGCCAAAGCATGCTTGGTACTTTTAAAACAAGTTATTTAACACTATAATAAGTGTATAGTGTCAAAACAACTTCAAATATACATGTATCAATCCTAGGCGACATGGGTACCATATGACATGTCGCCAATACTAGGCTGTACAATCAAAACCGCAATATCACGTATTGGAAATTGGATTTCCGTCTGTGAACCGAGGCTAATGATAGTCCTTACCGATTCGAGACAATCTAGTCTACCATGTCTCAGGACCCAGACTCAGGTGGATCCTTGGATCGTCCCGTAGGGAGCAAATGAGTCCACTGACTCCATCGGTTCGAGAACGACCGATATATCCGAGGCGCCTCGCAACAGCAACAACCACATAAGCAGTGCCAACCAGTTCAAGCACTGACAGCACTTCTAACTAAAAAGAAACGCATGCCCTCCCTGAAGTCCGTCTCCCATTTTTGGTTCACCTGGGGTGTGAAACTCACGAGTCCACGCTATACACAAAGCTACGCCACACAGGCCGTGCTTTGATCATCACCACAAGACTTTGCTTTTCAATAGTAGCCTTGATCAATTGCCACTTAGGCATGCCACACAGGCAATCCGCTCTATGCGACTGATTCCTATCGATATACAACCTCTGATCCGAGCGACTCAGAGAGGGGTGAAGTAAGAGAATAAATTCTCTTTCTCCAGGAAGAAGTATATTTAATAGAAATCAATCAACACAGCGCCAAAATCCAATGTCAGACACCGACCATTTACAAGTCCGTTCTGGGTCTGAACGAAACCGGAGGCCACTTTCCTCGCATATCCATCGATCTCCAAGTACGTCTGGACGATCACCAACTGATTCTCCCCTCTTGGGTGTGCACCCCAATCAAGATGGTCAGTAATTATCCAAACGACGTAAAGACCCTCGGTCTTCAACCATCGTCTTCACCTTCAACATATAGTCGAATCGGTTATTCAGAATGGGTATAACCCGGCCTTTCTGAATAACCCGCGTATATTATAAACAAGTGTTACACAAACACAACATATGCCTCATTCCAATTCAGAAGATTCTTTTATTCAAATATTCACACTCTTAGGGAAAGGTTCCCATTAATTTTATCAAAGATAAATTCTTTTAAATTTATACTTTAATCTTCCTTTGGATATCACTTCAGTCTAATTAAAGATTCATTAAAACTGCACTTAGTTTTAATCTTTAACTAGGTTAAAGGACCGATGTCATTTAAAACACAATTCACGATAAACCCCAAATCACATCCAATTGTTAATCGAGTTGAAGAACAAGCGTTATTTAAAACACTGTTCACGATAAACCCAAAAACCAATTGGAATTTTATTCCAATTAAATATTCTAAATAACTGGACAATTTCACCAAATCATAGTTAAAAGATTTTTCTTTTCTAAACTGGATTCAAGAACAGGGTTATTTAATACACCGTTCACGACGAACCCACAATCACATTCCAATTCACACACTAGAAATTCTGGTTACTTTTAAAACCATTTCAAAACCAATTTATCTATTCAAAAATAAATAGATTTTTAGCTCTAGTTAAATTCGATAAAAACTCGTTTTTATCTTTCCAAATATGGAGTTTTTCACCCCAACTCTTCCCAAATCACTTATTTTGATTTTACACAAATTATCACTATTTTTAATAATTTTATCAAGGCTCGTACAGTCGATTTCCACTAACGGCCATCGAACTACACCCATAGTGACCTTTTTCAAATTTGATTTGGACATAATTCCAAATCCAACCATTAGATTTCAAATTTCTTATATTCATTGGAAAGCTCTTTCTGACACGAACCAAACGTTCCGGTTTTAGGAGAATCCGACGGTCGGATCTCCCGCGACGTCCACACGAAGTTTAATGGTCGAAATTCGCGAACTACCGCGGCGCAGCGCGTTCTATTCAGGCCATTAATATACATATAATATATATTATATATATTTCATCAATTTTAACTCTAAACGTATTTTATAACTCGTTTAAAAATCGATTCCAACATCACTTTTAATTTTTATCCAAAACTGAATATTCTACATCGTTATGCTATAAACGATATTATTTTCAAAATATTCGAATTTGAAATTATTTACTAATCGATATTTATTTTAAAACGAATAAAATTGATATAAATATCGCTCGCGTCCAAATGGCGCAACTCTAATCCACACGGCTTAATATATTTTATTTCAAATATTTTCACTTCAAATATTCTCTTTTAAATATTTCTGCTTTAAATATTCTATTTCAAATATTTATACTTCAAATATTTTATTTCAAATATTTACACTTTGAATATTCTATTTCAAATGGTCCTGCTTTAAATATTCTATTTCAAATATTTATTATTCGAATATTATATTTTAAATATTTCTCCAAACTAGAATGAGGCCCAAACACATACCATATAATTTTACTTATATGGATTCACATACAACACATGTATATAGTCAACCATCATCCTAAGTGCACTACACAACTGCATAAGCATTAAATATCACTAATCAACGCTTACAACAGCCTGTCAACCAATCGATTGACGTACAACTAAACAATTGGAATTAGTGTACGTCAATTTCATCCCAACACCCATGTGGGGTTTCAACCAGCAAACAAACATTTTTATTCGTGCAGTTGGGCGATGTGTAAAATATATCAGCCCAAACGAGGTCAAATCAAATAGGTGTACATAGACAAACCGCCTGGTTTGAATATGGATATTTAATTTCACTAGTCAAATTTTTCTAACACTTTTTCGAAAATTTCAGCAACACAACGGCGCTATACCAAAATTGGGGTAAGGTCTAACCTAGCCTTACACCCTCGCCTTATCTCGGCGCACGTCTAATCCTAACCAATTATATCGATTCGCTTTTCACACCACAATTTGGGGTAAGGTCTAACCTAGCCTTACACCCTTCACCTTATAACGACGCACGTCTAGTCCTAACCAATTTTATCGATTCGTTTTTCACACCACAAACTAAATTCAAATAATTATTCACATAACCACATAGCAACCAAACAACCAAGCAAACAAGCCGTCCATGGTTTGTGGACGGTGGGTGTCAGGTGCTACTAAACACCGTCAAGCATCCTAGTATATATTTTCTAACTAGAAAAGAAAAATAGAGTGAGAAGTTCTCACCTTCGGGATCCACTCCGCCATTCTTTGGTTGTCAATTTGAGATTTTTTTTCCAAAACTCCAGCACCTTCGGGATCCGCTCCGCCATTCTTTGGTTGTCAATTTGAGATTTTTTTTTTCAAAACTCCAGCACATCTATTATATAAATAACATACATATGTTAAACATCAAATTTTTCTTTCTAATGAGATCGTATAAAAATCGTATTTTTATTTTGCTACATGTTTATAAAAGAATATATTTTTATTTATGTTATGCATATATAAAAGTCAAATTTTTATATTGCTATATTTTTATTTCATTTTGAAAGCAAAGCGAATTTTATTTTAAAACATCACTATTTTATTTTTATAAAGCAAAGCGAATTTTATTTTAAAACATCACTATTTTAATTTTATAAAGCAAAGCGAATTTTATTTTATTTTAAAACAACGTATATCTATATATTTTAAAACAATGTATATATTTTTTTTCTTTTTAAAACAATCTGTATTTATCTTTTTAAAATAATCTATATTTATTCTTATCAATGTTAATTAATTAAATTTTTTTAAATCAATGTACTTTATTTATTTTTCCAAATAAATGTATTTTATTTTTATTCTCAAAAACCTATGCTATATTTATTTTCAAGAACATATGCTATTTTTATTAAAAAAAACAAAGTATATTTTTGTTTTTCTTTATTTTAAAAGAGGAAGAAAAAGAAAAAAGGTAAAAAAACATAAAACAAAAATAAAACAAAATAAATAAATAAATCTTGCATTCCAATTCTAGACATAATTAATCGATGAACTAATTAGTTAATTAATGAATTACCATGCTTAAGGGTTTAAACCCTTTCGTTCCTCTTTCAGGAACTCTTAAACACGACGCCGCCACTAGGGCTTGGAGCCACCGCTCCTAGGGTTGATCGGAGCCCCATCAGACGACGGGGAACGGAGCACTTACGCGAGGGCTACCTGTGGCAGGAGGGACGGCGAGCTCGAACTCCCGGAGGCGGCGGAAAAAGCTTCCGAACTGCGGATGTTTGCAGCGCCGCCACGACCCCTAAGGCGCTCCATCGACGATAAAACCACCGTTAATTGGAAGCCCTTGATTCCCGCTCCATTTCCGTTTTGGAATTGTGTTCAATTTGGATTTGGATTTGAAGAATTTTGACTTTGTTTTTCTGAGCATTTCGTTCGTCTATTTTGGAGAGAGCGGAGGCGCTTTTTTTGGTTTGACCGGGTATGCGCATTGACCTAAGGTTAGTGATAAATAGATATTTATTTATTTATATAATTTATTATTCGATTTTCCAAATTAATTCGTTTTGTACCCACACTCGAAAGGAGACCCAACGACTGTCGTCCCTAGCGTATTACCCTCATTCCGAACACAATGGGATATGCATCGTAGGCCTATTCGGCTGCTTCGATAGGTTTTTATCAAAATTAAAATATAAATCAGCATATATTTAATTTTAACGCACATTTCAAATTACCGGGGTCACATACGAACTCTAAAATTCCAGAAAAATAATTTCTAGCTTTGTATTGATGATACGATCCTAATAAAACTAATTTCGTCGAATTCTGAGACCGTTTGAAAAATGGTCAATTTCTAGTCGACGAAATTTAACAGAAACTGTTCAAACGCGTTTAATTGTGCCACGGTCACATATTAACTCCAAAAATTATGGAATTCGGAATCTAGCAATAATTTGACATCCCGGATCCAATATATGTGGTTTCGCCGAATTCCGAGGTCGTTTGCAAAATGGTTATTTTTAAGGGCCAAATATATTTTTAAAATACATTTAAATGTACACAGCCTTGTATAAACAGCCCTGCGACTATTTTAAAATGTCGGCCAAGCCCTAACATTTACTCTACACTATGACGGTCCTGTTCTCCACTTCCGTTTGAAAGATTTGGTTAAACAGAGTTAAATTTTCTAGGGTTGTCCCCTTTACACTTTAAATTAAATTATATATATTTAATCGAAGTTTAAAACCAAATTCTCAAACTGCTGCGCCAGTTCAAGTGTGTTATCTATTTAGAATAAATTTACTCGTCTTAACTTCGTCAAAAATAAATTTTCTCTCGTATTTATTTAAAATATCCTATTTTAAATAGCCAAAATACGTTAAAATAGCCAAATTAAAAAAATTTAAATTTGCCCAGGATTCCGGGTTATTACATATACAGCGTCAAAGGATCATACTTAGCACAAAATACGGTTTCAGTACAATATAAAATGTTTGCAGCGGATCAAACATAATGTACATGATAATAACTGAAACAGTAAAGAGAAATGATAAAGTCCAGCTCCACAGCTGTCCAGAATGAGTCTGCTAAACCTGAATACAAGGCTGCCCATGTAGAAATAAGGGCACCCAAGTTTGCAAAGTGAAACAAACTTCGAGTCAGTCATGGGACTGGTATGAGAAATCTACTTAACAGTTTAAACAACAACAATAATAATAAGGCGAATCATAGGACCACGCCGCTTTCGCGGAACGGGTTTACTCCAGTGATCGCCAGTGCACGAAATAAAAAAAATCATTTAAACAACGCAATGCATTTTAGAAAGTATGAAGCCGATATAAGACTTAAGTCCCACCACACAATGCAACACAAACTGGAGGATAGAGTTTTACCTTATATTGGCCAAGATATGCTTAATACGTGTAAAGTAAAATTAGTTAAAGGTAAATTTTATTGTTTAATTCTTAATCAGACTCCAACCATAAATTAGCAAGAGAACGATTCCCTGAGTATTAACCCCGAAGGCCAAAACCAACATCAGGCCAATACCCAGGAAACCACTCATCTTAGCCCGTTTCCAGTCAGTTTCTAATTTTATATACAGTCATAAATATAAATCATAGACGGCATGGGTACCATATATCATGTCGCCAAATATATATTCGCAATCAATACTGCACATGTCGTATTGGAAGTTTGGGTTTCCTTCTATGAACCGAGGCTAGGGACAAGATCCTCACCGAATTCGAGACTGTCTAGTCCGAGTCTCAGACTACAGCCGCAACTGCACCTAGGATCATCAGGGGTGGTCCACTCGATGTGGATTAAATATAACCCTGAACACTACGTCTCCCCGCCCTATGGGGCGTAAATGAGCTCTATGACTCCATATCCGAGGCGCCTCGCATTCCAACGACCACACAGGTGAAAAGTATATAAATGTCAGCCAGTTTAAGCACCGACACCACCTCTAACTAGAAAGAGACGCAAGTCCCACCTGAGTCCTTCTCCCGTTTCTGGTTCACACTGGGGTGTGAGGCTCGCGAATCAACGCTATACACAAAGCTTGGCCACGTAGGCCGTGCTTTGATCATCAACCACAAGACTTTGCTTTGCAACAGAAGCCTTGATCATATGCCACTTAGGCGTGCCACATAAGCAGTTCACTCCACTCGACTGATTTCCATCGATATATAACCTCTAAGTTCGTACATCTCAGAGAAGGGCGTTAGGCAAGAGAATAAATTCTCCGCCACCAAACAGATATATATTTAATAGAGATCAATCAGCATAGAACAAAATCCAATGTCAGACACACAGTCCATTTACACGTCCGTTCTGGGTCTGAACGAAACCGGAGGCACCATATTCCTCGCATATCCGTCCAATCAACACACACGTCCAAACGGCTACTACTTCAGTCCCTTCAAGGTAGCTACTCCAATCAGGAACCTCAGTAACACCCATCCATTCGATGTGAAGATCGTCGGTCTTGAACCGTCTTCCTATCTTCGACTTCGAATCGTCGATCAATTATTTGAAATGAGAATTATCTCGGCCTTTTCAAATAATTCACGTATATTAGAATTCAAATCAATTCTTTCTACGGTTAAATTATTCGACATTCATCAGTTCTTTAGTATAATTTTCATGTCAAACACATTCAACCATCAAATATCAAGCAAACCAAGTAAAGTTGGTATATTTTCACTTCATCTCACTCATAATATTTTATAACGATTTTTCGCCATTCTTATTTATTTAAAAATGGCCTTATTTAATTAAACGACGTTTCAGGTCGGGTCGTGGCACTAGCACTGTTTTTCTCTAAATTTGTTTTACACATATCCGAAAATATAACCGTTGGATCTTAACAAGGTTTATATCGTTGGAAAGATCTCTCAAAAGCAAACCCAACGGTTCCAGTTTCGTCAAAATCCGATGGTCGGATCTTTCGGTATAATCGTTTAAAGTTACGATTTCAAAACGCGAACTACACGGCCTCTATTCGTTTTAATTTAATTTATATTTAAATATATATTTATAAATATAATTCATTCGGCGATTTCCAAATCGTTCTCTCTTCAAAAATTTCACTAACGCCTTTAAATTTTGGAAAATTTCGCCATAACCTCCTTTGTACGGGAAGAGGCGGGAAAATCCCCAAACAGCCACACGGGCGTCTCATCTCAAAAAGAAAAAGAAAAAGCCAAGCGGCTACCCAATCGGCTCATAATATCATCACCCAAGCAAAACAGTAAATGTGTACCTATTTGTCGGGCACAAAATTTTATTCCACTTCTTTAGCCTCTTTGTTATAACCTGCTCAACAAATATGCATATATATGTGTGAAATTCTAATCACTTTTCAATTTTCCATTCACATTTGTTTATTTGAACAAGTGGTCAATTTTAACACTTCACACTTCGTATAAAAACCATATTTTTAGCGAACAAAAATATATTTCAACACATGACTATTTTATTTAGTTCGTATACATGTTAAATATGATATTCATATCAAACAAATATTTGTTTCAACACTTGTATATTTTTAGCAAGTTTAACACGTGATAAAAATGATATTTTTATCATCAAAAATATTTATTCGACACATGAATGTTTTTAGCACTTCATATTCTCAATAGATATCTAATTTTTATTGTTCAACCTTTTTATTCAACACATGAACCTTTTTCAACACATGAACAACTCAACACATGAATATTTCCACACATGGATATTTCATATAGTTCATATTATAATAAAGATGTGATTTTTATTGTTAAAGAATTTATTTAAAAACACGAATGCATTCAACACACGAATTTCTATTCAACGGATGAATTTCTATTCCACACGTGAATGCACTCTATACATGAATCTTTCCACACATGGATATTTTATTTACTTTTCACACACGATAAAAATGTGATTTTTATCGTTCTAGATGTTTATTCAACACAGGAATATTATTCTCAACAGACGAGTATTTTATATAGTTCATTCAGACATTAGAAATGATAATTTTATTTTTCTAATTATTTATTCAACCCATGAATATTTTTCACACATCATACATACGATAAAAATGTTGTTTTTATCGTTCAAACATTTTATTCAACACGCGAACGGTTTCAACACATGAATATCTCAACAAATGAGTAGTTTCAACACATGAACAATTTTAGTGGTTCATATACTTGATAAAAATAATATTTTTATCGTTCTTAATCTTTAATCAACATATGAGTATTTTCTGTACTTCACTCAAGTGATAAAAATGTGATTTTTATCGTTCTAATATTTTATTCAACACATGGATATTTTTAGAAGTTAATTCAAATGATAAAAATGCGATTTTTATCGTTTTAGAGATTTATTCAACACATGAGTATATTTTTCCACACCAGAATATTTCAAACACAAACAAGTATGGTCAGCCATTCGTAATAATAAACCATTTGAAATTATCAACCATTCGCAATAATCAACCATTCACAATTCATATATGTTTACCATTCGCATTTCATATATGTTTACCATTCGCATTTCATATATATCTTCACATCACAACTCAAACAAGCCATCCATGGTCTGTAGACGACGGGTGTCGGGAGTTTCTAAACTCCGTCTACAACCTAATATATTTTATTTCAAATTGAGTGAGTTAAGAAATCTCACATTCATTTTCGCGTTGCTAAAAATTCTAGCGAGCTCAGAAAAATCCGCGGTCTCTTCTAAAATGTAGAGAGCATCCTTGCGGTCAAGATGTATCCTGTTTCATCGAATTTCGTCAGCACATGAAAAAGATACGATTTTTATTCGATAAAATGAATTTGCAACGCTTTTATATGTTGTTTTCAGTTCAAATAAAACATGCCGTATACCTTCAGCCATCATTCCAACCTAGGTCTTCATTTCAGGCTCAATCCGCTGCACGAGACGACGATCGGCCAACGCAGCGTTGAAGAGCTCCGAAGCAGCTTTCCTGCGCCACCTGCCTTGCTCAGTTCGATGGATGATCAGGGGAGAAAAAGGAGGTGGTGCGGCGCATGTTCCCAAGCCCGATTCTCGAGGCATAGTGCTAGGTGGAGGTCGAAACAAGGATGGATTGGAAGAGGGGGGTTATAGCTTCAAAATTTGGGCGGGGCGAAGTGTAACGGTGAAGGGAGGCACCGGAAATCAGGAGTGAAGGGGAGAGCTTTTATCGCCGTCGAGGTTTTAGAAGCGGGAGCGGATCTGGTCAACGCGGGTTTGAAGAGGAAGTATTTGATTGGCCAAGGGGCTTATATTTAATTATTTTAAAATCCAAAAATACCCTCTTCTCCATACGTACACCGATTCCAACCCAACGACTGTCACCCCTAGCTAAATACCCCCATTCCGAACACAATGGGATATGTTTCGTAGGCCAATTCGACTGTTACAGTCAGTTATTCTTCAAATTAAAGTATAAAACATTTAATTTCTGATTTGAACGTACATTTTAATTTGTCGGGGCCACATACTGATTTGAAAAATTCCAGAAAAAATATTTCTAGCTTCGTATCAACGATACGGTCCCAACAAAACTGATTTCGTCGAATTCTGAGACCGTTTGAAAAATGGTCTTTTTCTGGTCGATCAGAATTGACTGAAACTGTTCAAACACGTATTCCTTTGCCACGCTCACATATTAATTTCTAAAATTCTAGAAAAATAAACTTATCAATAAATTGACATCCCGAATCCAATAAAAGTGGTTTCATCGAATTCTGAAGTCGTTTGCAAAATCACTATTTTTAAGGGCTATATTATAATTTAAAAATGGAATTTTTAAATTTTGATTGAATTTCTGACAAAATTAACCAAAATAAAATTTTTAAATTGGTTCAAATTTTCCGGGTTGTTACAATCTCCCCCACTTAAAAAATTTCGTCCCTGAAAAGTAACGAAGCTCGAAATTGTTTAACTATTAATCACAAAACGCAACCATCAATCAATTTTTTGATTAAATTTTCAAATATATATAATTTTTATATATTCAAAAATATATTTTCTAAAACCAGATTGTATATATAATCACCAATATTTTAATTATAGACTTGTCACTCTCAACTCGTTCTGGGGCATTACTAACCACATCTCTAACGAGTTTCTCATTCTGCTATTCTTATTCTAGGACCTTACCGATCCTATCTATAATGAGTTATTCGCCCTAGAACACCACTGGTTCTATCTCTAACGAGTTCGTTAATATGTTATATTCCTGAGCTACAAAGCTCTGATACCACGTGTGACGACCCCAACCCCCGTGTAGACAGTGTTAAGGATAATTTTTGGAATATAACACATAAAAATAAAAGCAGAACAGAAATAAATCATTACATAGATAATGAACAACAAAATACATTGGATAAATATAATCATCAGAGTTATACAGCGTAAAAGGATCATACTTAGCTCAAAATACTATTTCAGTACAATATAAAATGTCTACAGCGGATCAAACATAATGTACATGATAATAACAGAAACAATAAAGAGAAATTATAAAGTCCAGCTCCACAGCTGTCCAGAATGAGTCTGCTAAACCTGAATACAAGGCTGCCCGTGTAGAAATAAGGGAACCTGAGTTTGCAAAGTGAAACAAACTTCGAGTCAGTCATGGGAATGGTATAAGAAATCTACTTAACAGTTTAAACAACAACAATAATAATAAGGCGAATCATAGGACCACGCCGCTTTTGCGGAACGGGTTTACTCCAGTGATTGCCAGTGCATGAAATAAAACAAATCATTTAAACAACGCAATGCTTTTTAGAAAGTATGAAGCCAATATAAGGCTCAAGTCCCATCACACAATGCAACGCAAACCGGAGGATAGAGTTTTACCTTATATTGGCCAAGATATGCTTAATACGTGTAAAGTAAAATCACTTAAAGGTAAATTTTATTGTTTAATTCTTAATCAGACTACATCCGTAAATTAGCAAGAGAACGATTCCCTGAGTATTAACCCCGAAGGCCGAAACCAACATCAGACCAATACCCAGGAAACCACTCATCTTAGCTCGTTTCCAGTCAGTTTCTAATTTTATATACAATCATAAATATCAATCATAGACGGCATGGGCACCATATATCATGTCGCCAAATATATATTCACAATCAATACCGCACATGTCGTATTGGAAGTTTGGATTTCCATCTATGAACCTAGGCTAGGAGCAAGATCCTCACCGAATTCGAGACTGTCTAGTCCGAGTCTCAGGCTACAGCCGCAACTGCACGTAGGATCATCAGGGGCGGTCCACTCGATGTGGATTAAATATAACCCTGAATACTACGTCTCCCCGCTTTATGGGGCGTAAATGAGCTCTATGACTCCATATCTGAGGCGCCTCGCATTCCAACAACCACGCAGGTGAAAAGTATATAAATGTCAGCCAGTTTAAGCACCGACACCACCTCTAATTAGAAAGAGACGCAAGTTCCCCCCTGAGTCCTTCTCTCGTTTCTGGTTCACACCGGGGTGTGAGGCTCGCGAATCAACGCTTTACACAAAGCTTGGCCATGTAGGCCGTGCTCTGATCATTAACCACAAGACTTTGCTTTGCGACAGAAGCCTTGATCATATGCCACTTAGGCGTGCCACACAGGCAGTTCACTCCACGCGACTGATTTCCATCGATATATAACCTCTGAGCTCGTACGTCTCAGAGAAGGGCGTTAGGCAAGAGAATAAATTCTCCGCCGCCAAACAGATATATATTTAATAGAGATCAATCAGCAAAGAACAAAATCCAATGTCAGACACACAGTCCATTTGCATGTCCGTTCTGGGTCTGAATGAAACCGGAGGCACCATATTCCTCGCATATCCGTCCAATCAACACACACGTCCAAACGGCTACTACTTCAGTCCCTTCAAGGTAGCTACTCCAATCAGGAACCTCAGTAACGCCCATCCATTCGATGTGAAGATCGTCGGTCTTGAACCGTCTTCATATCTTCGACTTCGAATCGTCGATCAATTATTTGAAATGAGAATTATCTCGGCCTTTTCAAATAATTCACGTATATTAGAATTCAAATCAATTCTTTCTATGGTTAAATTATTCGACATTCACGTTTCAGTTCTTAAATACAATTTTCATGTCAAACACATTCAACCATCAAATATCAAGAAAACCAAGTAAAGTTGGTTTATTTTCACTTCATCTCACTTATAATATTTTATAACGATTTTTCGCCATTCTTATTTATTTAAAAATGGCCTTATTTAATAAAATGACGTTTCGGGTCGTGTCGTGGCACTGGCGCTGTTTTTCTCAAAATTTGTTCTACACATACCCGAAAATCTAACCGTTGGATCTTAACAAAGTTTATATCGTTGGAAAGATCTCTCAAAAGCGAACCCAACGGTTCCAGTTTCGTCAAAATCCGATGGTCGGATCTTTCAGTATAATCGTTTAAAGTTACGATTTCAAAACGCAAATGGCACGACCTCTTTTCGTTTTAATTTAATTTATATTTATATATATATATATATAAAAATATAATTCATTCGGCGATTTCCATATCGTTTTCACTTCAAAAATTTCACTAATGCCTTTAAATTTTGGAAAATTTCGCCATAACCTCCTTTGTACGGGAAGGGTCGGGAAAATCCCCAAACGGCCACATGGGCGTCTCATCTCAAAAAGAAAAAGAAAAAGCCAAACGGCTAGCCAATCGGCTCATAAAATCATCACCCAAGCAAAACAGTAAATGTGTACCTATTTTTCGGGCACAAAATTTTATTCCTCTTCTCTAGCCTCTTTACTATAACCTGTTCAACAAATATGCATATATATGTGTGCAATTCTAATCACTTTTCGATTTTCCATTCACATTTGTTTATTTGAACAAGTGGTCATTTTTAACACTTCACACTTCGTATAAAAACCATATTTTTAGCGAAAAAAAATATATTTCAACACTTGACTATTTTATTTAGTCCGTATACATGTTAAAAATGATATTCATATCAAACAAATATTTGTTTCAAGACTTGTATATTTTTAGCGAGTTTTACACGTGATTAAAATGATATTTTTATCTTCAAAAATATTTATTCGACACATGAATGTTTTTAGCACTTCATATTCTCAATAAAAATGTAATTTTTATTGTTGAACCTTTTTATTCAACAGATGAACCTTTTTAAACACATGAAAAACTCAACACATGAATATTTCCACATATGGATATTTTATATAGTTCGTATTATAATAAAGATGTGATTTTTATTGTTAAAGAATTTATTTAAAAACACGAATGCATTCAACACATGAATTTCTATTCAACGGATGAATTTCTATTCCACACATGAATGCACTCTATACATGAATCTTTCCACACATGGATATTTTATTTACTTTTCACACACGATAAAAATGTGATTTTTATCGTTCTAGATGTTTATTCAACACAGGAATGTTATTCTCAACACATGAGTATTTTATATAGTTCATTCAGACATTAGAAATGTTAATTTTATTTTTCTAATTATTTATTCAACCCATGAATATTTTTCACACATCATACATATGATAAAAATGTTGTTTTTATCGTTAAAACATTTTATTCAACGCATGAACGCTTTCAACACATGAATATCTCAACAAATGAGTAGTTTCAACACATGAACAATTTTAGTGGTTCATATACTTGATAAAAATAATATTTTTATCGTTCTTAATCTTTATTCAACATATGAATATTTTCTATACTTCACTCAAGTGATAAAAATGTGATTTTTATCGTTCTAATATTTTATTAAACACATGGATATTTTTAGAAGTTCATTCAAGTGATAAAAATGCGTTTTTTATCGTTTTAGAGATTTATTCAACACATGAGTATATTTTTCCACACCAGAATATTTCGAACACAAACAAGTACGGTCAACCATTCGTAGTAATCAACCATTTGAAATTATCATCCATTCGCAATTATCAACTATTCGCAATTCATATATGTTTACCACTCGCATTTCATATATGTTTACCATTCGCATTTCATATATATTTTCACATCATAACTCAAACAAGCCATTCATGGTCTGTGGACGATGGGTGTCGGGGATTTCTAAACTCCGTCTACAACCTAATATAATTTATTTCAAATTGAGTGAGTTAAGAAATCTCACATTGATTTTCGCGTTGCTAAAAATTCTAGCGAGCTCAGAAAAATCTGCGGTCTCTTCTAGAATGTAGAGAGCCTCCTTGCGGTCATGATGTCTCCTTCTTCATCGAATTTCGTCAACACATGAAAAAGATACAATTTTTATTCGATAAAATGAATTTGCAACGCTTTTATATGTTGTTTTCAGTTCAACTAAAACAAGCCGTATACCTTCAGCCATCATTCCAACCTAGGTCTTCGTTTCTGGCTCAATCCGCTGCACAAGAGGACGATCGGCCAGCGCAGCATCGAAGAGCTCCGAAGCAGCTTCCCGACGCCACCTGCTTTGCTCGGTTCAATGGAGGATCAGGGGAGAAAAAGGAGGTGGTGCGGCGCAGGTCCCCAAGCCCGTTTCTTGAGGCACAGTGCTCGGTGGAGGTTGAAACAAGGATGGATTGGAAGAGGGGGGTTAGAGCTTCAAAATTTGGGCGGGGCGAGGTGTAACGGTGAAGGGAGGCGCCGGAAATCAGGAGAGAAGGGGAGAGCTTTTATCGCCATCGGGTTTTTAGAAGGAGGAGCGGATCTGGTCAACGCGGGTTTAAAGAGGAAAGATTTGATTGGCTAAGGGGCTTATATTTAATTATTTTAAAATCCAAAAATACCCTCTTCTCCACACGTACACCGATTCCAACCCAACGACTATCGCCCCTAGCTAAATACCCCCATTCCGAACACAATTGGATATGTTTCGTAGGCCAATTCGACTATTACAGTCAGTTATTCTTCAAAATAAAGTATAAAACATTTAATTTCGGATGCTCACATATTTATTTCAAAAATTCTGGAAAAATAAACTTAGCAATAAATTGACATCCCGGATCCAACAAATGTGGTTTCATCGAATTCTGAGGTCGTTTGCAAAATCACTATTTTCAAGGGCTATATTATAATTTAAAAATGGAATTTTTAAATTCTGATTGAATTTCTGACAAAATTAACCAAAGTAAAAATTGTAAATTGATTCAGATTTTCCGGGTTGTTACAATTTACAAATAGGATTAAAAAGGTAATAATGGTAAAGGCATTTAGAAATAAATAGATTATAAAGGAAATATTTATCTTTGGATAAATATATATATATATATATATAAGTCAGGACTAATATATGGAGAAAAAAGATAAAAGGAGCAGATTGATTTATAAATGATACTTATAAATTAAGTTAAATATTTATCATTTGGATAAATAGAATATATAAGTCAGGACTTATATAAAGAAGTAAGAATCGATTTCCACATCGATGTTTGAAACTGAATAAGGACAAAGAGTTAATCTGTTATCTTAAACTGTAGAGTTAACGAGTTAGAGTTATCCAGTTAGAGTCAATCAGTTAAGTTAAACCGTAGTGTTGACCAGTTAGAGTTAACCAATTACAGTTAATCAGTTAGGTTAAACCGCAGAGTTAACCAGTTAGAGTTAACCAGTTAGAGTTAATCAGTTAGGTTAAACCATAGAGTTAAACCAGTTAGAGTTAATCAGTTAGGTTAAACCATAGAGTTAAACCAGTTAGAGTTATTGAATAGAGTTAAATCGAACTAGACTTATGCAAATGGAGTTAATCGAATTTAGTTTATTCGAATAGAGTTGAAATGAGTTAATCGAATTTAGTTATTTGAAGAAGTGAAACGAATCAGAGAAATTCGAAGTGAGATAATCGAATGGTAGATATTCGAAGTAAGACAATCGAATCAGAGATGTTCGAAGTGAGATATTCGAATCAGAAATATTCGAAGTGAGTTGATCGAATCTAGTTATTCGACAGGAGTTAAATCGAATAAGATATATTCGAAGAAAGAGATTATCGAATATAAGAATTCGAAAATAAGCAAATCGAATATAAGTTATTCGAATAAGTTGTTCGAATAAGAGTTAATCCAGTGAGAGTTATTAGGTTGGTGTTATTCAAATAAGATTTATAGATTTGAGTTAACCGAATAGGAGTAAATGCATTAGCTGTCGTTATATTATTCGAGTAAGGAAATAAAAGTGATATTAAAGATAATATATTTCGAAAGCAGGAGATTATAACACCATTGTTGTAATAGCGCAAACTCGTAAAAGAAAGGGGTTCGTAAATAGAATCCGAGGGTTCGAAAGGAAGGGTTAAAGGGTTAAAAGATGAACTTACCCTATTTCGAGATTTGAAATGTTGTTCAGTTAAGGTCTGAGATGTAGTTATACCCCAACTTGATTGACTTCGTTTTTAATTTAGAAATGGTTAAGGTTCGAGATTGAAAGTGGTTAAGTGATTTTAGTAAATAAGTATAGTGGTTTGAGTTGTCATCGCAATGCTGATTTAAACATCTGTTTAAATCCAAGTAAAGAAGATTTGGAAATGTTTTTCCAAATCGAATCAGAAACGTAATCAAATATTGAAGTTGGAAATATGAATTAGAAAAGGAAATGTTCTGTATAAGGAGTTAAGAAATGGAGTTAAGCTAAATCAAAAATTGACTGGAGACTTGTTCAGTTGAATGGTTTCCTAAGTATCTATCTGATGTTGGTTTCGACCTTCGGGATTGGTACTTAGGGAATTGTTCTTATACTAGTTTACAATCAAAGACTGATAGTTGTAGAAGAATAGTGATACGTAAATAAGTTATGGAAATGTTTTCTAGCACTAACATATATTTTCTAAACATAGAAAATAAGGAAAATATGAATATGTATATATATATATATGATTGATGATTGATTGGTAGAATTTCCATCTGGAAATAATATCGTTGTTTGCACACCTGTTTTTCTTTGATGGTTAAATCACAGACTATCGAAGTTTTGACCATTTTAACGTTGTTAATATAGAGAGACCGGTTGGATCATTATCCAAAGAACCACTCTGTATTGGCATAAGCGTTGCGAATCATATATGCCAAAGATAATGGAAAATAGAGCAAAGTGCAAGGGCTATTGTATAAGTCTTAGATAACGATGCCTAAGATGGATGTACTGAATAGTGCCTTCGGTTTGTCCAGTCCCAGGACAACTTGTATGGAAGAAGGTCTGACAGAGTATATCCAATAGATCGCGTAAGTTGATCTCTTCAAACGTATTCACGTTTGGTGTCGGAGGAATTCGTTTCTCTTAGCTGTATACTCGTGTTATTTTTGGATAAATCAATTTGTAATTTGGTGGGTATGACGATGTGGCATTCTAAGTGAATGAAGATATGATGTGTAAAAAGATAAGCGTAGCTTCTAGCCTCACATCCGGTAAATGACAGAAATCGGGCAGGCAGCATGGCAATGTAGGTCACACCTATTAGGGTGTATCATCACCTGATCTAGAGTTTCATTTACTTCTAAAAATCTATTGTTGATGTTGTCCCATTCGGGAAACGGTTGCTGATCCCAACCGTTGGTGATATACATTTGATACACTCAAGAAAAATGAGTGGTCGGTCATGTGTGGCCGGGTCGCAAGATGTTCTTGTTGAACCCCGTGTATTCCTCTCTAGATGTACACTAGCGAAAGGTGGTTCCATACCTTGTCATAGTTGGAAATCCATTACCCAATACGTGCTTGTGGTTTTGATTGTATACTATATATGTAGAACGTGAGATGAAAGTGTTTCTGCTAGAAGATTATTATATTGTGGTTGATAGACATTATTATAATATCAAACGGTTTTTGATATAAAGATATTTTTGATTCTCATAAGGGAAAAACCCGTTCCGTTATACGGCATGGTCTTATGAGATATCGTTTACTTGTTCAAACTGTTTTAAACTGTTTTACTCATACCAGTCCCATGACTGACCCGGAGTTTATTTTGTTTTGTTTTCCCTAAACTCTTGGGTGCCCAATTTTGTACGTGCAGTAAAGTAGTCATGAATTTACAGATACTTGAAGAGCTGGAGCAGGAGGCTTCAAGATCATATAGCTATAGTTTATTTTCGCTGTGTTGTAAGTGCTGTACTTGATAATGATATGTATATTCAAGTACGATTTTATATTTCAAAGTTATGATTTATATTATATGCTATTCATTCCGCTGTGAGGTTCGTGTTACTCTGATGTTGTGTTCTTCTTCTTCTTCTATTCTAAGTTTCTATCTCATCTTTCCTCACCCTCTAATTTTTTTCATTAACCATTTGGTATTTTCGACTCTTGGTGTTCGATATGTGTTGTATATTTGGGTAACCAAGGTCATGATTTTCCAGGTCGATACAGTCTGAGCGAAACCAGAGACACCTTATTCCGCCTCCCATATTTCCAATACAGGAGTGAGGCCCTCGCATATCGATCGATCTCCTAGTACGTCTGGACGATCACCACTTTTTCTATCGTCTTGGGTGTACAGCCCAATCAAGACGGTAGAAATCATCCAGACGATGTGAAGATCTCCAGTCTTCAACCACCGTCTTCACCTTCAACATATCGTCGAATCGGTTATTCAGAATGGGTATAAACCCATCCTTTCCAAATAACCCGCGTATATAATAAACAAGTGTTACACAAACACAACATACAACTCATTCCAATTCATCAGTCCCTAACCGTAAATTAGTAAGCGAGCAATCCCCTAAATATTTACCCTGAAGGCCGAAACCAACATCAGATCAATACCCAGGAAACCATTCATCTCAAATAATCTTCAGTTAGTTTCTAAATTTCACATTCTTAGGGAAAGGTTCCCATTAATTTTATCAAATATAAATCCTTAAAAATTTATTCTTCAATCTTCCTTTGGATATCAAATCAAACAGTTTTAAGGTTTATCCAAACTAGTCGGGATTAGCGAACCAAACCGAAGTAATGATTTATTTTATTTCCCCATCCCAACCTATTCATACCATGGAGTAAAACTGGTGATACTCCATATCTAACACCATAGTGTTATCGGTAAATATTAATTACCCTTTCACGTTTAAATCTAATTAAAGATTTAACTCCCGCTTGGAGTAAAACTGGTGGTACTCCATTCTCGATCATTTTCCTGAATTGATAAATTTAGTTATCACATTCACTTTCCAATCTAATTAAAGATTCATTAAAACTCTATTTCAATTTTAATCTCTAATGACCCGCATTTTTAGGGATGTAATAATTAATTTATTTAATTATTTAAATTGTGATATAGAGAATATAATGGTTGTTTACTTAATTAATAGTGAATATTTAATTAAAATAATAACTAAATAATATATTTAATTCTGAAATAATTAGAATTGGTTGAAATGGCGATATGGTGTGAATTGGGCAATTCAAAATATATAATTCAGTTTAGAGTTGAATAATATCGACGAATATATTTAATTAACAACGACCGAGCGTATAATTTATATTATGATTATAATCGAGCTCGAAATGGCGCTGTAGTTCGCGATTTGGCGATTTGAACTTCAACTGAACATACAGAAGCCATTTTAAGTCGGGTTTCTATGAAACAAGAAACGTGTGGAGCTGGTGGAGTATATTTTTCTAATGGAAGAGAAAAATATGGATTTCGTCAGGTAGATTTTGATTTATGTCCAAATCAAATTTCAGAAAAGTCGCTATGAAATTCCTTTATAATTCGTGACGCTTTATTTACGTTATTAAAGGAATTTCAATATAAAATTGAATATTGATTCAACTAGGACTTGGAATATCGAGAATATAATTATTCTGGAGCTGTATGATATTCCACTGTGAATATATACGATAATATAAATTTATTTATATTTAATATAACTATATTTAAATATATTTATACATTTTAATGGGTCATTCAGAGCTTTAAAAATAATGGGTTTTGCATACGAAGTCAGAATTCGACGAAACTAATTTATTTGGATCCGCAATGTTAAATTATTGCTAGATGTGAAGTTTCGTGATTTTTAGAGTCACTGTGTGGCCGTACGGATTTTTAGAGTGACAAACTGTTAGTGTTTCGACGGTTAAAAATACGCTGTATGAGCATACGAAGTCGGAATTCGACGAAACTAGTTTCGTTAGGACCGTAATGCGGAACTGTAGCTGCATGTCCAGTTTTGTGATATTTAGGTATCGTATGTGATCACAGGAATTTTAGAAGACGAATTAACGATGGAGAATATACCGGGAATATTCCATTCTACAAAATATCTAGATATTTGTCTCCACTATAAATACACTACCCTTAGCCTCTTCTAATAACCTAATTACTTTCCTCCGTTGATCAAACTACCTACAGCGCCCACAAAGGATTCAAAACAGTAAAAATGGAGTGAAAGGAAAATCAAAAGAAAATACCAAGAAAAATCAGTAAATCATTTTATACATATTGATGGATTCCTAAAGACCCGCTCTTCGACATAGTAGCATTCTGGTGGAGCTCGACATCAGTCCGTCGCAGGTTTTGGGTAAGCAGTGGAACCTAGGGTTCGAGTTTGGTGTTTGTGTGGTGATTGATTCATGAAATCGAGTTTGGTTTTGGGTTTACAATGGAAAACCGCACTTGTGTGTGGATATTGGGTAATTTCGAGGATAAACAAGTTCGGTTCATGTACTGTGCTTCGCAGTTCCTCCTGTTCGACGCGATTCAGTTGGGTACGACGGGATTGTCAATGTGGAGGTGGCTGTGACGAGCTTGAGAAGAGAAGAGTAACGGTGGTGGATGTAGGTGTTTTCGTTGAGAGAGGAAGTAATGAGGTGTGGTTGAAATCCTGGAAATGGTGCGTGGAGTATTCCTAGAGTGACAGGAATTCTTTTTTTTTTGGAAGAAGGATTTAGTAGGCGGGTTGGGTATTCACAAGTTAGTGGGCCAAGGTTAGAAGAGGGGTGAGGCCCAATGTTAAATTCCTTTAAGTTTTAATTCAATTTTAAGTGTTTTAACTTCGTAATGGTATAAGTTCATCATACGATATCAGATTGACGAACCGTAAGTTGCTTGGGATCGTATGGACGAGAGCTTCACAATGAAGCTAACTGGAAGTGGATTGGGGCTCGTTTGAATTTATTGCGAAATAAATTGTTTGATTCAAATCAAATAAACAGTTTATCGTTCTTTAACGATGAACTGCCAAAGTCAGTAAACTCACCAACTTTGAACAGTTATATTTTTATAATGTATTTTTAGAATTGATAATTATCTATTGATTGCTATGTGATGATTTGGGTGATTGAACTGCTGGTCAGTTAGTTGAAATTATATATATATATATATATAAACATATAAACAAGTAAATATATATATATATATGTTGATGTGGTTTATCAGAATATTTCACATTGAACTGAAATTGATGTTGATTATATTGTGTAACATCTATGGATGTAGGGAAACAGGTTGGAGGGATCCAACAGGATTCCTAAAATATTTAAAATATTGTTTGGTTTCATATATTGAAATATATGATGTGATATATAATCTGTTGTCGATTATATGTGTTTGGACGGTATTGTTCATCGTGATTTGATATGTTGAATACCATAACATACCGGAATGTTGATAAGGGAATTTTCAAAGTGATAGTGAAAATAAAATATTTATAAATGGAATATTTATAAATAAGAAATATTTATAAATTGGAATATCTATAAATAGGATATAATTAGAAAGGAAATAATTTCAAACCATTTTCTTTTTGAATGGAAAGGCCTATGTGGCGGTTTGGGGATTTTCCCGATGCTCCCATTACAAAGGAGGTTATGGGGAAATTTTTCCGAAAATTTAAGGAGTTAGAATATTTTTAAGAATAAAATAAAAAGGGAATATTTAGAAAATAAACAGAGTTAAAAGGAGGAATTGTTTATAATAGATAGGAAGTTATAAAAAGGAAAACGTTATTAAAAGGACATTTTTAAAGTGAAGAACCGTTACTGAAAAGTAAATCTTTTTAAATGAATAAACGTTGTTAAAAGGAAATCTTTATAAAGCGAATAAAGTTAGTAAATCGAATATGGTATTCGAAAGTTAGTCAATCGAATATCGTATTCGAAAGGAGTTTAATCGAATATGGTATTCGAAAGGAGTTAAATCGAATATGGTATTCGAAAGTTAGTCAATCGAATATGGTATTCGAAAGGAGTTGTAACGACCCGGAAAATGGCGATCTTGGTTATCCGATATACAACACATATCGAACATCCAAGGATCAAAAATAACTGAATTGTTAACGAAAGAAGTCAGAGGGTGAGAATAGATAAGATAGAAACTTATGGAATAGAAGAAGAAGAAGAACATCATCATCAGAGTAACACGAATCTCATAGCGGAACGAATAAAATATAACATAACTTTTTGAAATAAAAATAGTTATGTATACAATAGCACTTATCAGAGTACAACACTTACAACAGCAGCAGAATAATAATAGCTATAGAATCCTGAAGCCTCCAGCTCCAAGCTCTCCAAGTATATCTATAAAATCCCAACTACTTGACCACCCGTAAAAATTTAGGCACCCAAGAGTTTAGGGAGAACAAAACAAAACAAACTCCGGGTCAGTCATGGGTCTGGTATGAGTAAAACAGTTTAAAATAGTTTGAACAAGTAAACGATATCTTATAAGACCACACCGTATAACGGAACGGGTTTTTCCCTTATGAGAATCCAAAATATCTTTATATCAAAAACCTTTGATATTACAATAATGTCTATCAACCACAATATAATAATCATCTAGCAGAAACGCTTTCATTTCACGTTCTACATATATAAAATACAATCAAAACCGCAAGCACATATTGGGTAATGGATTTCCAACTATGACAAGGTAAGGAACCACCTTCCGATCAGTGTACTCTAGGAACGATATACTAGAGTTCAACAAGAACATCTTGTAACTCAGCCACACATGACCGACCGCTCATTTCGCTTGAGTGTATCGAATGTACATCAGCAACGGTTGGGATCAGCAACCGTTCCCATATATATATATATATATATACATATATATATATATGGGACAGCATTGATAGATTAAAGAAGCAAATGAATATTCTCTAGATAGGTGATTATACACACTACTTCGGGGCGACCGACTTAGCCATGCTGCCTGCCCGATTTTTGTCATTTACCGGATGTGAGGCTAGAAGCTATGCTTATCTTTTCACATACCACATCTACATTCACTTAGAATGTCACATCTTTATACCCTTTGAATCACAAATTGATTTCCCTAAAAATACCACGGGTATAGGCTAAGAGAAACGAATTCCTCCGCCACCAACGTAAATACTTTTGAAACGATCAACTTACGTGATCTACCAGATATACACTGTCAGACCTTCGCCCATACAAATTGTCCTGGGACTGGACAAACCGAAGGCACTATTCAGTACATCCATCTTAGGCACTGTTATCTAAGACTTATACAATACCCCTTGCACTTTACTCGGTCTTAAATTATCTTTGGCATATATGATTCGCAACGCTTATGCCAATACAAAGTGGTTCCTTGGATAATAATCCAACCGGTCTCTCCATATTAACAACGTTAAATGGTCAAAAACTTCGATAGTCGGTGAGTTAACTATCAAAGAAAAATACGTGTGCATACAACGATATTATTTCCATATGGAAATTCTATCAATCAATCATCAATCATATATATATATATATCTATATAGATATATTCATATTTCCTTATTTTCTATGTTTAGAAAATATACGTTAACACTGGAAAACATTTCCATATCACTATTCTTCTACAACTATCGGTCTAGGATTGTAAACTAGTATAAGAATAATTCCCTAAGTACGAATCCCGAAGGTCGAAACCAACATCAGATCGACACTTAGGAAACCATTCAACTTAACAAGTCTCCAGTCAATTTCTGATTTAGCTTAACTTGATTTCTTAACTCCTTATACATGAACATTTCCTTTTCTAATTCATATTTCCAATTTCAATATTTGATTATGTTTCTGATTTTATTTGGAAAACATTTCCAAATCTTCTTTACTTGGGTTTAAACAGATGTTTAAATCTACATCGCGATGACCACTCAAAACACTATACTTATTTACAAAATTCACTTCCCCACTTTCACTCTCGAACCTTAACCATTTCTAAATTAAAAACGAAGTCAATCAAGTTGGGGTACACTACCTCTCAGACCTTAGCTGAACCACATTTCAAATCTTGGAATAGGATAAGTTCATCTTTAACTCTTTAACGCTTCCTTATGTAACTTCCGGATATAATTTACGAGTCCAACTCCTTTATAGAATCATTTGATTTTACAGTGGTGTTATAATATTCATGCTCCTGAAATATAATAACTTTAATATAACTCTTATTTCCTAACTCAAATAAATAACGAACAACCAATTTATCAACTCCTATTTCGTTAACTCTTATTCTATAACTTTTATTCAAATACTCAAATCTAATAACTAGATTCGATTAACTTACTTCGAATATCTCTGATTTGATAAACTTACTTCGAATATCTCTGATTCGATTAACTCACTTTGAATATCTCTGATTCGATTAACTCACTTCAAATATCTCTGATTCGATTTACTTACTTCGAATAACTAATATTCGATTTACTTACTTCGAATATCTCTGATTCGATTAACCTACTTCAAATATCTCTGATTCGATTAACTTACTTCGAATATCTCTGATTCGACTAACTTACTTCGAATATCTCTGATTCGATTTACTTACTCCGAATAACTAATATTCGATTTACTTACTTCGAATAACTAATATTCGATAACATTTTCTTTCGAATACGCTATATTCGATAATCTCCTTTCGAATAACTATATTCAATAACTCCTTTTAACTCGATTCGAATAACTAATATTCGATAACTCCTTTTAACTCGATTCGAATAACTAATATCCGATAACTCCTTTTAACTCGATTTCGATTAACTAATATTCGATAACTCTATTCGAATAACTACATTCGATTAACTCCACCCGACTAACTAAATTCGATTAACTCGACTCGACGGACCTAATTCGACTAATTTATCTTATTTAACTCAACTTGATGAACTCATATCGAATAACTAATATTCGATTTAACCCCATTCGCTTGACTCTAGATTGCAGCGATCACAATCGTTACGCCTGATTCCCCAGGAAACATCCGACCGCCTTAGGTTGTTTACAGCCCTGCGAATTACGTTAGCAGTCGTACGGGATGGCATCTCTTTTGGATTAACCCTAACTTATTAACTCTAACAGATTAACTCTACTGGTTAACTCTAACTAATTAACTCTTACTGAACTAGTTAACTCTAATTGAACTGGTTAAATCTACTGAACTGGTTAACTCTACTGAACTGGTTAACTCTACTGAACTGGTTAACTCTACTGAACTGGTTAACTCTAACTGAACTGGTTAACTCTAACTGAACTGTTTAACTCTAACTGAACTGGTTAACTCTACTGAACTGGTTAACTCTAACTGAACTGGTTAACTCTAACGGAACTGGTTAACTCTAACTGAACTGGTTAACTCTACCGAACTGGTTAACTCTAATTGAACTGGTTAACTCTACTGAACTGGTTAACTCTACTGAACTGGTTAACTCTACTGAACTGGTTAACTCTAACTGAACTGGTTAACTCTACTGAACTGGTTAACTCAACTGAGCTGGTTAACTCTAACTGACCTGGTTAACTCTAACTAAGCTGGTTAACTCTAACTGAACTGGTGATCTCTAACTGAACTGGTTAACTCTACTGAACTGGTTAACTCTACTGAACTGGTTAACTCTAACTGAACTGATTAACTCTACTAACTGGTTAACTCTACTGAACTAGTTAACTCTATTGAACTGGTTTACTCTAACTGAACTGGTTAACTCTACTGCTTTATAACGATTTCCCTTTTCAACTCTATTTATTTTCTAAATATTCCCTTTTCAATTTTTTTCTCAAAAATATTCTAACTCCTCAAATTCCCGTAAAAATTCGCCATAACCTTCTTTGTAAGGAGAGCATCAGGAAAATCCCCAAACCCGCCACACAGCCCTTTCCATTCAAAAAGAAAATGGTTTGCAATTTTTCCTTTTTGAATATCTCCTATTTGTAAAAATTCCAGTTTATAAATATTTTTTATTTATAAATATTCCATTTTTAAATATTTTATTTACAACACTACTTTGAAAATTCCCTTATCAACATTCTGGTATGTTATGGTATTTAACACATTAAATCCCGATGACCTATATCGCCCAAACACGCAAAATCGACAACAAAATATATACCACATTATATATTACAATATATGAACAGAACAGTATTATAAATATTGAGGAACCCAGTTGGGTCCCTCCAACCTGTTTCCCTGCATTACAGATGTTAAACAATAAAATCAACATCACTTTCAGTTCAGTATGGATTATTCTGATAAACAGAATCAATATATAAATATTTAACGGTTTATATATGTATATTTATATATAGATATATATATATATAATTTCCACTAACTGACTAGCAGTTCAATCAAACAACCAACACACAGCAAATCAACAGATAATTATCAGTTCTAAGAATACGTTATAAAAATATAACTGTACAGAGTTGGTGAGTTTTACTCACTTTGGCAGTTCATCGTTAAAGAACGATAAACTGTTTGTTTTGATTTGAATCAAACAATTTATTTCACCATAAATTCAGATGAGCTCCAATACACTCCCAGTAAGTCCCATTGGGTGGTATCCGTCCATACGATCCAAACGGATCTCGTTTTGCCCAATTCTGATAACGTATGATGAAGATATTCAATTTACAAATTTGAATACATTTAAAAAAAAATCTATTTTAAATGAATTAAATAATCGGGCCTCACAATATCAGTTCGGCCCAATACCTCAAAGTACAAGACCCGAAACAAAATGCTTCTTCCCCAAAACATATTGCGGAGACCTCTTGCTCTTGTAAATCACCATTTCCAACCTTCCAACCTCAACCGCTCCATCAATCCATCACCGTTCAGCAAACCAAACCCATATTCGAAACCCTCTTCAACATCTTCTTCCATTCATACCCGACTTGCATACCTCGACGCTACCCGATGGAATCCATCGAACAGTATTTCCAAGCAAAGACAGGCATCGCACGACCTAAATTGCCCCAGTATTCCACCAAAACTTCACAAATCCTACTGCTTAACTCGCTCAACCCAAAACCGTACTCAGAAACTCAAAACAAAACTTCAAGAACCCAAAATGACGAACCCTAGTTCCACTGTTGAAACCTTCGAACACCAGAATTTGGATCGAACTAAACAAAACATGCCCAGAAACGAAGACCAAGTGATGGGGGTTTCGAATATATATACTTGAGGATTTAAGGAATTTTCTTTGGTTTCTTTTTGATTTTTTTGAAACTCTCTTTCTCGCACGACATTTGTTTCCAGCGGCGGAGAATTTGGTTTGACTTCTGAACGAAGTGAATTAGGTTTAGAGGAAGTGAAATGATTATTTATAGGATTTTTATTTTGAATATTTTATTCAGTTTTTAATCAACCGTTATATGTATCTGTCCTTAAAAATCCCTTGATCACATACAATACCCAACAATCATGAAAATTGGCATGCAACTACAATTCGACATTACGAACCCAACGAAACTGGTTTCGTCGAACTTCGGCTTCGTTTGCTCACACAGCGTATTTTTAACTGTCAAAATACTGACTGTTTTTCACTCTAAAAATCCGTACGGCCACACAGTGACTCTAAAAATGACGGAACTTGGTATCTAGAAATAATTTGGTGTTGCAGATCCAACAAAATTAGTTTCGTCGAATTCCGACTTCGTTTGCAAAAGTGGCTATTTTTGAAGCTCTAAATAATCCATTTAAATATATAAATATACTTAAATAAAATTAAATTAAATATAAATAAATTTATATTATCGTATGTATTCACAACAGAATATCATACAACTCTTGGGTAATTTATATATTAGATATTCCCAGCCCAGGTTGAATCGAATTTCAATTTATATTGAAATTCCCTTTTATAACATATATAAAGCGTTGCAAATTATAAAGGAATTCCACAACGACTTTTCTAAAATTTGATTTGGACATAAATCAAAATCTACACGACGAAATCTCGATTTTTCTCTTCCACTAGAAAGATATACTCCACCAGCTCCTAACGTTTCTTGTTTCACAGAAATCTGATTTAAAACGGCTTCTGTATATTCGTTTAAAGTTCGAATCGCCAATTCGTGAACTGCCGCGCCATTTCGTGCTCGATTATAATTATATTATAATTTATACATTCAACTGTCGTTAATTAAATATACTCGTTATCATAATTCAATTCTAAACTGAAATATATATTTTGAATCGTCCAGTTAACCACCAGTTAGAGTTAATCATTTAGAGTTAACCACTAGTTAGAGTTAATCACCAGTTAGAGTTAACCAGTTAGATTTAACCGCCAGTTATAGTTAATCAGTTGGAGTTAATCAGTTAGAGTCAACCACCAGTTAGAGTTAACCAGTTAGAATTAAACACCAGTTAGAGTTAACCAGTTCGAGTTAATCAGTTAGGGTTAACCAGTTAGAGTTAAACAGTAGAGTTAAACGGTTAGAGTTAAAAGTTAGAGTTAATCGATTAGAGTTAAATCGAACTAGAGTTAATCAAATAATGTTAGTTGAAAAAGAGTTAGTCAAACATAGTTATTCAGGATAAGTTGTCATTCGGCACGACTACTAGCATAATTCGCAGGGCTGCAGATAGCCTACGGCGGTCGGATGTTTCCTGAGGGAATCAGGCGTAACCATTGTGATCGCTGCGATCTAGAGTCAAGCGAATGAAGTTAAATCAGATATAAGTTATTCGAATAGAGTTAAAGGAGTTAATCGATTAGTTACTCGAATAGAGTTAAAGGAGTAAATTGAATATTAGTTATTCGAATAGAGTAAAAGGAGTTAATCGAATATTAGTTATTCGAATAGAGTTAAAGGAGTTAGTCGAATATTAGTTATTCGAATAGAGTTAAAGGGAAGGGTATCGATTAGTTTAATCGAAAGGAGTTATCGAATTTAGTTATTCAAAAAGGAGTAATCGAATATAAGTTATTCGAAAGGAGATTATCGAATATAGTGTATTCGAAAGAAAGAGATCGAATAAGTTATTCGAAGTGGGTTAATCGAATATAAGTTATTCGAGGTGCGATAATCGAATATAAGTTATTCGAAGGGAGTTAATCGAATATTAGTTATTCGAAGGAGTTAATCAAATAAAGATTTAATCGAAAGGGAGTTATACATCAAATTCGATTATGTCGAATTCAGGAAAGTATTATTTACTTTCCGTTGTTTAAATCAAGATTTATTTATTGATAAATAAATTTGAGTCGGTTAATTATTCAAAGTAAGAATAAAAGTTATAATTGAAGTTAGATATTTCGAAAGTAGGGATTATAACATTATCGTCATAACCAATGTTTTCAATAAAGAAGTGGATTCGTAAATTGTATTCGAGAAAGACGTAAGGAAGTTCTAAAGAGTCAAAAGATGAACTTACCCTATTTCGAGATTTGAAATGTTGTTCAGTTAAGGTTTGAGAGGTAGTTATACCCAACTTGATTGACTTTGTTTTTAATTTAGAAATGGTTAAGGTTCGACAGTGAAAGTGGTTAAGTGAATTTAGTAAATAAGTATAGTGGTTTGAGTTGTCGTCGCGATATTGATTTAAACATCTGTGGAAATCCAAGTAAAGAAGATTTGGAAATGTTTTCCAAATTGTTGGCTGGATTTTTGATCAAGCCACCAAGGTTCACACACGAGAAGAAGGTATGGAGTCCAATGCATATGACACGTGGAGGGTTAGGTCGTGGCGCCTCGCCGGTTCGCCCCGCACCCTATCGTCTCGTGATCCATCCCAGCTATCGTCGCGTGGTCCGCATCAAACACGCCTTGCCACGATCCGATCCCTATGACGCGTGACAAAGCCCTTGAACGAGTCCACCACGATCCGAATCGTGTGGATCTGGCGCCACGTGTCCTCAACAGCTAACTTGACCCGTTCTACCACAAACCATGGTCCGATCCGACTACCTCGGGATTCGCGCCACATGTCCCCGCGAACCGTCTGACAAAATCAGCTATAAATAGCCCAGAGATTGGCATTTTTCAGGACCTTTTGGCAGTTCTGAGTACTGAATCCTCCATTACTGTCATACCACTATTTCTTATCAGTTTAATTCCGAAATTACTGAGAGAAATCACCATTGTAAAGTGAGAATGAGTGAAATTATTGATTGTACTAGCATTCAAAGTATAATCGATAACATATAAAGTGGACGTAGGCTCGTTAATGCCGAACCACTATAAATCTTGTGTGTTTTCTGCTTTCTCTGCATTTCTTAGCCATAATCCTCTATGAAACAGACAAATTTGGGTGTTAGGTCCAAATTTTGATCTAACATTTTGGTGCTTTCACTGAGAAGGGATTCTCAGCCTACCGGATTGCTATTCTACTCTTTGGATTTGAAGGTCCGAAGAATACAGTCCCAGATCTTCACTGTTAAAGTATTCGAAGCTTTCAGCGATACCCAATACCATGGCTGGAAAGAAGTCTAAGGAAGTACAAGCCTCGCGGGCGAACGAAGCAGTTGAAGAAAGTGTCCACGAGCAGGACGAGGCGCGTCACGCGAACCATGACGAGGATGGCGCCACGAACCAGGTTCCACAAGGGGGCGCCACGATCCAGCGAGACGAGGACGGCATGGACCAAGCAACTGGAGGGGTCGTGACACGATCCCAGGACAACGTGCCGAACCGCCCCCCAGACGCCACGAACCGAAGCAGGGGAGGCGCAGCGATCCACCGACATCGACTTGGAAACGAAGCTATGACTTACTCCTCACGTCCTGCTACCTTCGCTTGACCAGGCTCGAGTTCTCTGCGCATAAGAGAAGATGTTGACGATCAATACGATCCCTCAGCTCTGGTCACCGAGGGAACTCCCTCCCGCTTCAATGAAATGTGGGATAGGTTGTGTGACGAAATAGCTGCTCAAAGGCAAGAAAGTTCCATGCTGTGAGAAAGCCTGACTGCAATGGACAAAAGGCTTGATGATCTTGCGAAGCAAAGGATACCTCCGGCTCGCCCGATTACCCTAGAAAATTCTTCTTCATCAGAGGAATCGCCGAGACCTCAGCGACGACCGTACGAGAGGCCCGAAAACATTGGGCAGCTCCGATTTGGAAGCCTACCGCCTCAGGGAGAAGAAGCGCTTGACGTAGGGCCATCGAATCATAATGTGAATAATCATGCTGCAACTCCTAGAGCGCGAGTTGCGGACCATCCCGCTGATAACAGACCGCTTCAGCCCCTTCGTCGTGCAGATGCTCATGGTAGCAGGGGGCAACGGAGCCCTGTCCGAGCTCCAGAACCCGCAGCTATACCCAGAAGAGAAGCCAGAGAGCCCCACAGGGAGAGGAGTGTTGATCCCGAGCCCCAACTGACTAGTGCAAGTGTTGCAGCCATGGTTCATCAAATCTTGGCAGGCAGCCGTGGGCAAAGGAATGAAGATTGGGGGATTGACCGCAGTCACACCCCTTTCACCGATAATATCCTAAACGCAACCTTCCCGAGACGCTTCAACATGCCACAGATGAACCGTTATGCGGGTAGATCTGATCCCGTCCAGCATCTGATGAGATACTCATGGTCAATGACCGCAGCCGCAACTTCTGACGCTGTGAAATGCAAAGCCTTCCCCATATTCCTGGAAGATGTAGCGATATTATGGTTTACTCGCTTACCACCAAGATCCATTTCCAGCTTTAGAGAGTTGAGTGAGAAATTCATGGAACAATTCCGCATATACGCGCAATGGACAAAGAGTGTAATCGATATGTTCCTTGTTAAGCAACGGCCAGGCGAAAGCCTGAGTGTGTATCTGGATCGTTTCAATCTAGCCGCTACCGAGGTTAAAGATCCCCATTAGCCAACTGTTGTGGCAGCCCTGATCGACGGAGTTGATAAGGATACTGAGTTTGGGAGATACTTGGCTGGCAAGCCACCTCACACTAGAGAGTTGTTCTACGAGAAAGCTAACGTACACCTGCGTCGAGAAGAGGTGTATGCTAATCGGAAAGCAAAAATGGCTGACAAGGAGGAAATCCAAAGCAATGTCGCCATTAAACAAACAGGTGACAGCTCGGGGAAGGTTGAGGTCAATGTTGGAAATCGAAACCAGGGAGGCGGCCGCCAGTCAGGAAACAACGGCAATAACGCCAATGGTAACAATCGGAAGAGGAATAGAGGGAACGACTCCCAGAGAAGGACTTGTCCCAGGTCTTTCGAGAATTATACGCCAATAAACGACACATTGGAGAATATCTTCGTGGATGCATACAATGTTCTCCAACACAAACGGCCTCCTCCGCGAGAATCCACAGAAAAGGAGCGTGAAACAGGGAAGTTTTGCCTCTTCCATCAGATTCACGGCCACTCTACCAATGAATGCCGTCACCTGAGAGACGTAATTGAGAAGCTTCTTCGAGAAGGGAAGTTGGATGAATACAGGGTGGCCCTTAGAGACAAGGGGGCAAGCTGCTCAAGCCCCGAACCAAAACCAGAATCCGTCTGCTGTCAGGCCGACTGCCCAGCAGAAGGGAAAAGATCTTGTTATCAATACTATAATCGGAGGGCTCTATTTGGCCGGGCACGGTCCCAAAGTGTTGGACCAGTATGTTAACGCAGCTAAGCAACACCTCGAGATAGGAGAGTGCAGTGATCCGGAGAGCAGCGCCCCGGTAAGCAATAAAAGATGATGTTTGACGACGTCGTTTTCCGCGAGCGGGAAAGTATCGGAGTCCATGCTCCGACCGAAGATCCATTTGTAATCACCGTCCCTATCGGCCCAGCCACTGTCCATAAAGTCTTGGTGGATAATGGAAGTTCGGTCAACATTCTTTTCAAAAAGACGTTTGACCAGATGAATCCTGAGACGAAATATTTGAAACCGTGCGAAGGATGGATCCGTGGATTCAACGGAGCCTCAACCGCACCAATGGGATACGTGGAGCTACCAGACACGCTTGGGGAAGGAGAACGCCAGAGAGTGAGAATTCTCCCCTTCGTGGTGTTGGGTATTGAATCGCCTTATAACGCATTCTTGGGCCGACTTCCCCTAGCAAAATTCAGAGCCTGCATAACCCCCTGGTGTTTGTTATTGAAGTTCCCCACAGAAGCCGGTGTTGGAATAGTCAGAGGAGACCAGGTCGCTGCGCAGGCCTGCTACATTGCAGAATTGAAGCTGCTCCGCAAAGGAGGAAACATCGAAACCAAGGACTCTTCTCCCCCCTCGAGGGCGGAGACCTCATAGCAACTAAAGAGAGCGACCGTAGGTGAGTCGCCCAGAGAACTGCCCGAGGACATAGATCCCAGAGAGGACGATGGGCCTGGGGGAAGAATGGCGGCTCCCAATGAGACAACTGTGGATGTACCAATCGATGACGGAGACCCAGAGAAGGTCCTGAAGATTGGGTCCCAGTTGGATCCAGTTCGAGCTAAAGAACTGACAGATTTCTTGAAAGACAACTTGGATGTATTTGCTTGGACCCACGCTGACATGTGTGGGATAACACCCTCCATCATGAGTCATGTAACGACCCAGGATTTTAGGGCCAAAATAAATTTTAATTTTAATCAATTTAAATTTATTTTAAATGATTGATTTATTCTAATGGAAGTTAAAACGAATAAATTTAATTTATATATATAAGGAATTGAAAACAAGCGCTGCAGTTTGAAATTTTAATTTGAAACTTTAACTGAATGTACAGGATGCAAAATTTAACGGATTTTAGTGAAACCAAAAATATTAGAATCTATTTAAAAATATCTTTCCAACGAATCCGAAGAATCGAAATTTCATAACGGGAATCAAAAGTTATGGCCAATTCAATATTTAGAAAGGTCGCTATGAAATTTATAAGGGCCAAAATGCTACATTTTGCACAATAAGGAATTAGGACCCGAAACCATCTCCATTGGTTTTAGAATGTTGTTTACATATAAAAATGACTATAAGAACTTATATTTTTGAGTTTCGGAAAAAAATTCCACTATTTTTGGTATTTTTAAATATTAAAATATACACCTGAAAAATAGAATTTTTGCAAACGAACTCCGAATTCGACGAAACCAGTTTCTATGGATTCGGAATATTAAATTAAGGTTAAATTATAAAATTTATAATTTTTGGAATTATTTTGTGGCCTGTATAATTTTTACAGTGGAAATACAGCCTATTTTCAGACTTCGGAAATTTATAATAAATTCATACGGAATCGGAAAATTACGAAATCAGGTTCGTTGGGTTCGTAATGACCTGAAATAATTATGTTTAAAAATTTATTAATTTTGAAATTTGCATGTATTTATAAGAATTTCTGAATTGAGGAAAACAGTTGAAAATTGAGTAATTGGGCACGTAATGATATTTGGGCCCAAACCAAAATTAAACCCATGGTATATATTATCTTTTTTCTGAGATTTAGGGCTGAAATTCGAAATGCTCAGCAGCCACTTCTATTTTCCATCATTTTTCTCAATTTCCATGGCGGCTCTCTCTTCCTCTAAAATTTGTCGAAAATAAAATCTCTTCAAACCATAGCAAATTATATGTCCTCTCGAAGGTCTCGACGATACGAAGCTAATGGTGTAGTCGGTTTTGTCAAACAGCGCTCGGATTCGCCGGAATCTCGTCTTAAAGCTCGCTGTTTTCGAAATTCAGAAGCTCAAAACGTAAATCAAGAAATTCCCGTGAATCGAGGAAGAATTAGACGAAGTCACGAACACGGAAGTTCTTCGTCTACGTGAGGTGGAGGTGCTCGCCAAATTTCAGGCAATTTGGAGGTGTGAGGCGGCCTGTGGGACCCGCGAGGCGAAATCCTTTCTAGGCGATTTCCCGATGATCGGAGAAGCTTTAGGGGCGGCTCTTTCTGGTGGTGGTGCGTCTCGCCAAGACGAAGACATTGGCGGTGGTCCCGTGGCGTCAGGTGGCCCGAGGCAGCGGCAAAGTTAATAAATAAAAAAATGCATTCTATGTAAAATAGAATTTTTGATATGTTAAAATTAGATGAATGGATTGAATGAAAAATAACATTTTTGTCATGTTATGATATAAGAATGCATTGTATGAAAATTAGCATTTTTGATATGTTATAAACATAGAAAATGCATTGCAAGAAAAACAACATTTTTGTTTAAATGTTAAAATAGAAATTTTCATCATATGAAATGTAGGCATGTAAGATTAACATTTATTTTTAATGTTAATAAATATGAAATATAATGCATATAAATTAACATTTATTGTTAATGTTAATAAAAAGGAAAATGTATTGTAGGTTAGATTAACATTTATTTTTAATGTTAATTAAAAGGAAATGAATGCATATTAAATTAACATTCATTTTGATTGTTATATAAAAAGAAAGGATGATTTAGCATTAATTTTAATGTTAAGATAAAAGTATTTGCATTTCATGTAAATTTAACATTACTTTCCAAGTTAAAACAAAAAACGCATTGTATGTAAATGTAACTTTATTCTTAATGTTAATTAAGAAGGGATTTGCATTGTAAGATAAATGTACATTATTTTATTATGTATAGGAAAAGAAAACTTACCTCGTAGGAAAAAATGTACATTATTTGTAAATGTATATGAAAAGGAAATTTACACCGTAGGATGATTTACCATTATTTTTAATGTTAAAAGAAAAGAAATGAAATGGAGGAAAGACTTACATTATTTATAATGTATAAAGAGAGTTTACACCATGGAAAAATGTTCATTGTTCATAATGAAATGGGAAAAGAAATATATAAAGGAATTAATGGAATGGTATGTTATAATTTTCATTTTCGAATGTAAATTATAAAATATAAAAATAAATAATAATAAATTAAAAGAAAAGGTTCATCGTCTAATTCTAAATTATATTGTCATGTAAGTAGAAAAATAAAAGATAAGAGAAACGACAGTTATATATAGGAGCGACGAGTTAAACGAACTATTTATGTATATATATATATATATATATATATATATATATATATATATATATATATATATAATTATAATATAACGAATTGAGCGCAGTAGTTCGCGTTTTGAAATCGAACTTTTAAACGAATATACCGGAAGATCCGACCGTCGGATTTTCCCAAAACTGAAACCGTTAGGACCGTCTTGGAAAAATCTTTCCAACGATATATGCTACGCTAAAATCCAACGGTTAGATTTTGAAGAAAGTGAAAAACAAAATTGATTGAAAACAGCGCCAAGGTCGCCCTTGACCTGAAGCGTCGTTAAATAAGGAAATTAATTATATTAAAATAATTAAGGCAAGAATTAATCGTTATAAAATAAAATAACGATATGAAATATGTTTTTCTCAAAATATATGAATGCGAGATTATTTGGAAAGACCGGGTTAATCCCATTCCAAATGATCGTACGATTTCAAGAATTCAAGTATGAAGACGGCGTATGAAGACCGTAAATCTTCCCTCGAATGGACAACGATCAAGACTCTGAATTGGTTTGATCCCAATTCAAGGGTCGGGATAATTGCCCAAACGTACGTGTTGATTTCACGGGTTTGACCCTAGTTCAGACCTAGAGCATGGGTATAAATGGATGGTGTGTCTGACATCGTACCCCACAAAATATTATGTTGTTGATATTCAGTTGATATATAAACGATTGGTGGTAGAGAATTTATTCTCTACTTAACACCCGTTTATATAGTGACGGACGATCAATAGTACGGTATGGAGTGGCGGTGTGGCATACTAAGATGCAATGATCAGGGTTACTTGTTGAAAAGCAGAACCTTGTGGTATGAAGAACATGACTTCACGAGCCTCACAAACTGGTAGAGTCTAAAAAGGGGGAAGGGAACGCAGGGAAAGTAGCACGTTTCTTTCTAGTTAGTAGTCATTTTACTTTTGAAGGATGACGAAATGAGGCGCCTCGGATAGGTCCTATAGGACCGGGGAACGTGTGCTTAGGAATTGCCAATCCTCTAAGCTGTATGTGAGGACCGGCCCTGCAGGATCCAAGGGTTAACTGCGGGTAATCCTGAGACGTTAACTAGAGCGTCTCGAATCGGTAAGGGGTCCTCCCTAGCCTGGACTCATGATGGAAACCCAAATTTCCAATACGACCCCGACGGTTTTGATTGTATTACTAGTATTGGAGGCATAATATATGGTACCTATGCTTCCTAGGATTAATACATTGTTTTGAATTGTTTTAAAACATATACACCCTAATAATAGTATTAGTTTCGTATTTGGCGTATTTAGCATGTTTAACCACCATAAGGTAAAACTCTATCCTCTTGGTGTGCGTTGCATTGTGTGATGGGACCTGAGTCTTATGGTGGTTCCATTTTTCAAAAGACATTGCGTTGTTGACGACTTATTTAATCATTTATTATGACACTGTAGTTATGCACGGCAATCCATTGGTACAACCCGTTCCGCGCTAGCGGCGTGGTCTTTGGATTTGCCTTATTAGTACGAGTAAATTTATTTAAGAATTCTCACACCAGTCCCACGACTGACCCATAGTTTGTTTCACCTTTTTGCAAACTTGGGTGCCCTCTCTTCTACACGGGCAGCCAAGTGGACAGGTTCATTCTTTGCTTGGAGCTTTTCTTTGTAGCTGCTTATTTTCACTCTCTTGGATTCTGCTTGGGAGAAAAGGTGATGACTTGGAGCTTGAAGACTTTTTGTTTCTATTGACATCTTTTCTTTTCTTTTTAGACATCAAACTTATTTCTTTTCTGCAAACTTGTTGTAATAATCTTAGTTTTCTGTGACTGTGGAATTTCTGTGATTGATGACATTATATTTTTCCGCTGCTATAATGTTATTACTCTACGAATCTCCTTCGCTATATTGTATCTGTGTCCTGTTTTATTGTATTTATGTTGTATTCCAAAAATGATTTCTCCTGCTTTCACCCGTGGAAGTTTGGGGTTATCACAGTTGGTATCAGAGCTTTAGTTTACAAAGCGGAGTACAACATGTCTATAATAATTCGTTTACATAGAATCACTATATTCTATGGCGAACAGTTCATGAGATACATAATAGCCAGTCACTTTATCGTCATCTTTTCATTCATCCTTCGATCTTTTAGAATCACCTTTTCTGTTGTTTTGACTCTTTCCTTGACCATACGTTCGAAGAAGACTAAGAGAAGTGGCGATGCTCAATTGGCACATGTGTACGAAGGAGCGAAAGGACCAACTTCTTCGGCGGAAGGCCTGATGTTATAGGCGGTACTATTTCTGTTTAAAACGTTTCAACATTCTCTGTGTTTATTCTTCCTCTTCTCCTCTTTTATTTTCTTTTTCCTTTTCGGGGACGAAAAGTTCTTAAGTGGGGGAGATTGTAACGACCCAGGATTTTAGGGCCAAAATAAATTTTAATTTTAATCAATTTAAATTTATTTTAAATGATTGATTTATTCTAATGGAAGTTAAAACGAATAAATTTAATTTATATATATAAGGAATTGAAAACAAGCGCTGCAGTTTGAAATTTTAATTTGAAACTTTAACTGAATGTACAGGATGCAAAATTTAACGGATTTTAGTGAAACCAAAAATATTAGAATCTATTTAAAAATATCTTTCCAACGAATCCGAAGAATCGAAATTTCATAACGGGAATCAAAAGTTATGGCCAATTCAATATTTAGAAAGGTCGCTATGAAATTTATAAGGGCCAAAATGCTACATTTTGCAGAATAAGGAATTAGGACCCGAAACCATCTCCATTGGTTTTAGAATGTTGTTTACATATAAAAATGACTATAAGAACTTATATTTTTGAGTTTCGGAAAAAAATTCCACTATTTTTGGTATTTTTAAATATTAAAATATACACCTGAAAAATAGAATTTTTGCAAACGAACTCCGAATTCGACGAAACCAGTTTCTATGGATTCGGAATATTAAATTAAGGTTAAATTATAAAATTTATAACTTTTGGAATTATTTTGTGGCCTGTATAATTTTTACAGTGGAAATACAGCCTATTTTCAGACTTCGGAAATTTATAATAAATTCATACGGAATCGGAAAATTACGAAATCAGGTTCGTTGGGTTCGTAATGACCTGAAATAATTATGTTTAAAAATTTATTAATTTTGAAATTCGCATGTATTTATAAGAATTTCTGAATTGAGGAAAACAGTTGAAAATTGAGTAATTGGGCACGTAATGATATTTGGGCCCAAACCAAAATTAAACCCATGGTATATATTATCTTTTTTCTGAGATTTAGGGCTGAAATTCGAAATGCTCGGCAGCCACTTCTATTTTCCATCATTTTTCTCAATTTCCATGGCGGCTCTCTCTTCCTCTAAAATTTGTCGAAAATAAAATCTCTTCAAACCATAGCAAATTATATGTCCTCTCGAAGGTCTCGACGATACGAAGCTAATGGTGTAGTCGGTTTTGTCAAACAGCGCTCGGATTCGCCGGAATCTCGTCTTAAAGCTCGCTGTTTTCGAAATTCAGAAGCTCAAAACGTAAATCAAGAAATTCCCGTGAATCGAGGAAGAATTAGACGAAGTCACGAACACGGAAGTTCTTCGTCTACGTGAGGTGGAGGTGCTCGCCAAATTTCAGGCAGTTTGGTGGTGTGAGGCGGCCTGTGGGACCCGCGAGGCGAAATCCTTTCTAGGCGATTTCCCGATGATCGGAGAAGCTTTAGGGGCGGCTCTTTCTGGTGGTGGTGCGTCTCGCCAAGACGAAGACATTGGCGGTGGTCCCGTGGCGTCAGGTGGCCCGAGGCAGCAGCAAAGTGCGGTCAAAGTTCGGCGGTGAACAGTGTTTTTCGGTCAACGGGCTGAGGGTATTTTCTATTTTATTTTTAAATTATTTAATTAATTTCCAGAACTTTAAAATTGCATAACTCACTCATACGAAGTCGAAAATCGACGATTTCAGGTGCGTTGGGATCGTGGCGACGAGATGGACGCGTGGACACTAATTTTGTCCAATTCTGAGACAGTGAAATTTTTAGGTATTTTCACGAATATTAATTAATTATTTAATTACCCGATTTTTAAAAATTCATAACTCTTTCATACGAGGTCCGTTTGACGAACCGTAAATTACGTTGGAATCACAAAATTAATAGCTTCGCGATGGCGCAGACCGCAGCTGAAAAGGAGACAGTAAAATTTTGGCCAAAAAAATTCAATGTGAGAATCCTTTATTTAAAAATTTTACATTAAAATGAACTATTCAGTATATGATGCGATTATAATATGATTCTGATCTGTTGTTGGTTATGATTTGGTGATGCCTTGTTATATGATTGAATGGCTAATATTAGATCGATTGATTTCATGTTCATAGGTAAATAGAATTGACTATGTTATTGAACAAATTTGTTCAATATTTAATAGAAAATTATTCATGGTATGTTCATTGGCATTTTTGTCAATGTTTAAAAATAAAAGATTATTCATTGTATGTTCAATGACATTTGGTATGTATAAAATTGAATATGTCACCGTATGAAATGAACTATTTTTGTCATTATAAAATAGAATATGTCACTATATGTTTGTGGAAAAATTTGTGTCATTATAAAATGGGATTATACACCGTATGTTGATGGGCACTATTTTTGTTCATTAATAAAAATAGAAATTGCCATAGTATGTTAATTGATAAATTTTGTCAATATTAAAATAGAAATTATTCACCGTATGTTAATGAGCAATTTTTGTTAATATAATGTTCATTGTATGATAATTAACATTTTAATATACTAAAATAGAAAATGTTGAATTTGTTCATTGTATGTTAGAGTGACATTTTGTACATATTAATATAGGAAATGACTTCGTATGATAATATAACTTTTTGTTATGTTAAAATATGAAAATATGCATCGTATGAAATGAATGACATTTATGTTAATGTTAAAAATTAGACAACTGTCACCATGTGAAATTAGCATTTTTGGTCAAATATTAAGATAGAAAATGGATAGATTTTGTTCAATATTAAAATAGAAATGTCATCGTATGTTAAATGGACATTTATTTTCATTTAATGTTAAACAAGACATTATTCACCGTATGATAATTTAGCATCTTTTTTAATGCTATATAGTAAATTTTCACCGTATGATTGAATTGTCAATTTTTGTCAATGTTTAAAATAGAAAATCACTCACCATATGTTCATTGACAAATTTTTGTCAATATTAGAATAGAATTATTCATTGTATGTTCATTGGCATTTTTGTCACTGTTTAAAATAGAAAATTACTCACTGTATGTTAATTGACAATTTTTGTCAATATTAAAATAGCAATTGCCATCGTATGTTAATTGGAAAATTTTTGTATGTTAATGTCACCGCATGTTAAATTTAGCATTTTTATTAATGTTAATAAAAGAAAATGTCACCGCATGTTAAATTAGCATTTTTATTAATGTTAATAAAAGAAAATGGTCACCGTATGAAAATGACATTTGTGTCAAATGTTAATATAAGAAAATATAAAAATGCATGGTATGAAAGATAGCATTTTTGCAATGTTAATAAATAAAAAAATGCATTCTATGTAAAATAGAATTTTTGATATGTTAAAATTAGATGAATGGATTGAATGAAAAATAACATTTTTGTCATGTTATGATATAAGAATGCATTGTATGAAAATTAGCATTTTTGATATGTTATAAACATAGAAAATGCATTGCAAGAAAAACAACATTTTTGTTTAAATGTTAAAATAGAAATTTTCATCATATGAAATGTAGGCATGTAAGATTAACATTTATTTTTAATGTTAATAAATATGAAATATAATGCATATAAATTAACATTTATTGTTAATGTTAATAAAAAGGAAAATGTATTGTAGGTTAGATTAACATTTATTTTTAATGTTAATTAAAAGGAAATGAATGCATATTAAATTAACATTCATTTTGATTGTTATATAAAAAGAAAGGATGATTTAGCATTAATTTTAATGTTAAGATAAAAGTATTTGCATTTCATGTAAATTTAACATTACTTTCCAAGTTAAAACAAAAAACGCATTGTATGTAAATGTAACTTTATTCTTAATGTTAATTAAGAAGGAATTTGCATTGTAAGATAAATGTACATTATTTTATTATGTATAGGAAAAGAAAACTTACCACGTAGGAAAAAATGTACATTATTTGTAAATGTATATGAAAAGGAAATTTACACCGTAGGATGATTTACCATTATTTTTAATGTTAAAAGAAAAGAAATGAAATGGAGGAAAGATTTACATTATTTATAATGTATAAAGAGAGTTTACACCATGGAAAAATGTTCATTGTTCATAATGAAATGGGAAAAGAAATATATAAAGGAATTAATGGAATGGTATGTTATAATTTTCATTTTCGAATGTAAATTATAAAATATAAAAATAAATAATAATAAATTAAAAGAAAAGGTTCATCGTCTAATTCTAAATTATATTGTCATGTAAGTAGAAAAATAAAAGATAAGAGAAACGACAGTTATATATAGGAGCGACGAGTTAAACGAACTATTTATGTATATATATATATATATATATATATATATATATATATATATATATATATATATAATTATAATATAACGAATTGAGCGCAGTAGTTCGCGTTTTGAAATCGAACTTTTAAACGAATAAACCTGAAGATCCGACCGTCGGATTTTCCCAAAACTGAAACCGTTAGGACTGTCTTGGAAAAATCTTTCCAACGATATATGCTACGCTAAAATCCAACGGTTAGATTTTGAAGAAAGTGAAAAACAAAATTGATTGAAAACAGCGCCAAGGTCGCCCTTGACCTGAAGCGTCGTTAAATAAGGAAATTAATTATATTAAAATAATTAAGGCAAGAATTAATCGTTATAAAATAAAATAACGATATGAAATATGTTTTTCTCAAAATATATGAATGCGAGATTATTTGGAAAGACCGGGTTAATCCCATTCCAAATGATCGTACGATTTCAAGAATTCAAGTATGAAGACGGCGTATGAAGACCGTAAATCTTCCCTCGAATGGACAACGATCAAGACTCTGAATTGGTTTGATCCCAATTCAAGGGTCGGGATAATTGCCCAAACGTACGTGTTGATTTCACGGGTTTGACCCTAGTTCAGACCTAGAGCATGGGTATAAATGGATGGTGTGTCTGACATCGTACCCCACAAAATATTATGTTGTTGATATTCAGTTAATATATAAACGATTGGTGGTAGAGAATTTATTCTCTACTTAACACCCGTTTATATAGTGACGGACGATCAATAGTACGGTATGGAGTGGCGGTGTGGCATACTAAGATGCAATGATCAGGGTTACTTGTTGAAAAGCAGAACCTTGTGGTATGAAGAACATGACTTCACGAGCCTCACAAACCGGTAGAGTCTAAAAAGGGGGAAGGGAACGCAGGGAAAGTAGCACGTTTCTTTCTAGTTAGTAGTCATTTTACTTTTGAAGGATGATGAAATGAGGCGCCTCGGATAGGTCCTATAGGACCGGGGAACGTGTGCTTAGGAATTGCCAATCCTCTAAGCTGTATGTGAGGACCGGCCCTGCAGGATCCAAGGGTTAACTGCGGGTAATCCTGAGATGTTAACTAGAGCGTCTCGAATCGGTAAGGCGTCCTCCCTAGCCTGGACTCATGATGGAAACCCAAATTTCCAATACGACCCCGACAGTTTTGATTGTATTACTAGTATTGGAGGCATAATATATGGTACCTATGCTTCCTAGGATTAATACATTGTTTTGAATTGTTTTAAAACATATACACCCTAATAATAGTATTAGTTTCGTATTTGGCGTATTTAGCATGTTTAACCACCATAAGGTAAAACTCTATCCTCTTGGTGTGCGTTGCATTGTGTGATGGGACCTGAGTCTTATGGTGGTTCCATTTTTCAAAAGACATTGCGTTGTTGACGACTTATTTAATCATTTATTATGACACTGTAGTTATGCACGGCAATCCATTGGTACAACCCGTTCCGCGCTAGCGGCGTGGTCTTTGGATTTGCCTTATTAGTACGAGTAAATTTATTTAAGAATTCTCACACCAGTCCCACGACTGACCCATAGTTTGTTTCACCTTTTTGCAAACTTGGGTGCCCTCTCTTCTACACGGGCAGCCAAGTGGACAGGTTCATTCTTTGCTTGGAGCTTTTCTTTGTAGCTGCTTATTTTCACTCTCTTGGATTCTGCTTGGGAGAAAAGGTGATGACTTGGAGCTTGAAGACTTTTTGTTTCTGTTGGCATCTTTTCTTTTCTTTTTAGACATCAAACTTATTTCTTTTCTGCAAACTTGTTGTAATAATCTTAGTTTTCTGTGACTGTGGAATTTCTGTGATTGATGACATTATATTTTTCCGCTGCTATAATGTTATTACTCTACGAATCTCCTTTGCTATATTGTATCTGTGTCCTGTTTTATTGTATTTATGTTGTATTCCAAAAATGATTTCTCCTGCTTTCACCCGTGGAAGTTTGGGGTTATCACAAGTCACTCGTTGAGCATCGACCCGAAGCATCCTCCGGTGAAACAAAAAAGGCGAGTGCTGGGCCCGGAGAGGTCCGCTGCCTTGGAAGAGGAGGTTGGAAAGCTAAAAAGCAATGGATTCATCAGGGATTCAACCTACCTAGATTGGATCTCAAATCCAGTTCTAGTGAAGAAGGCCAACGGGAAATGGCGAACTTGCATTGATTTCTCAGATTTGAATAAGGCCTGCCCCAAAGATAGCTTTCCCTTGCCCAGAATTGATCAGTTGGTAGATTCAACTGCTGGTCACGAGCTTCTCTCCTTTATGAATGCTTACTCAGGGTATAACCAGATCCCTATGCATGTTCTGGATCAAGAACACACTAGCTTCATTACGGATCTAGGCTTATACTGCTATGTGGTGATGCCCTTTGGCTTGAAAAATGCTGGCGCCACTTATCAACGGTTAGTAAACAGGATGTTCTACAAGCAGATTGGGAAAACGATGGAAGTGTATGTCGATGACATGCTGGTGAAGTCCAGACAATCCTCCAATCATACAGCAGACCTGGCCGAGATGTTTGGTATTCTCCGAAAGTACGGAATGAAACTCAACCCAACAAAGTGCTCCTTTGGGGTCGCCTCCGGGAAATTCTTAGGATTTATCGTTAGCTCACGCGGCATAGAGATCAACCCAGACCTAATTGCAGCAATCAGGGACATCCATGAACCTAAGCAAATCAAAGACGTGCAAAGCCTCGCAAGGAAAGTAGCCACGCTAAGCCGATTCATCTCCAGAGCTACGAACAAATGTATCCCATTCTTCGAACTGATAAAGCGAGGCAAGCGCCACTTTAAATGGACTCCCGATTGCATAGAAGCATTTAAGAATTTGTTGAATCATTTGGAGAGACCCTCGATACTGTCTAAGCCCGTGGATCACGAGGACTTGTTTGTGTACCTGGCAGTGTCGTCCCACGCAATCAGCTCAGCCTTGGTGAGAGAAGAAGACAAAGTGCAAAGGCCAGTGTATTACGTGAGCAAAAAATTAGCAGCGGCAGAGCATAATTATCCGAGGATAGAGAAGTTGGCCTACAGTCTGCTGATCGCCTCCAGGAAGCTTCGGCATTATTTCGAAGCTCATCCCATCACCGTGTACACTGACCATCCGCTCAAGCAAGTTCTGCAGAAGCCAGAAGCGTCCGGAAGGTTACTCAAATGGAATATTGAGTTGAGTCAGTTCGATCTCAATTTTCAGCCCCAAAGGTCGATACGGGGGCAAGCGTTGGCGGACTTTATCGCAGAGTTCACTGCTCCAGAGGATGACACGGTGAATGAAACACCCCACCTCCGTTAGGGTCACTCTCAAAGGGAACGCCCTAATTTTGGTGGAGGTTTATAAGTATAAGTCACAGATATACAAGACAAATATAAGAACACATATTTGTAAACAGCGGAAAATCAACAAACTTTTATTTCATAAAAGCAAATACGTGCTACAATAACAACACCATAATTGCCTTACATCTTTTCCAAAAACATAACACTTTCATAATCTGTCTTGATTACATTATTTAAAGAAGCATAAATAAAACATAGATAAACTGCAAAGGCCCCATAGTGGTTGTCCAAAGCCATAGTTCAAGACGAAAAGGACCAAGCAATACATGTCTCCTCTTCAAGCTGGATGTTAAGACCGGTCAAGCTGCTGTGTTCCCTCCCTCTGGACCTGGGGGGGGGGGGGGGGGGAGGAAACGGAAGAAAAGAAGACGAAAGAAAAGTAGAGTCAGACATAAAGCCTGAGTAAGTCTAGTACTATTCTGTCTATGAATAAAGAACTGGGTATGATAAGTATAAACAAGAAGTGGGAAAGCACTATAAACTTGGTTAAGTTGTCTAGGGTCGAATATACTATCGTACCCCATGTTAATCTCTGAACCCATATAAACTAGTTTCCAACTGGCACCCCATAATTAGGGTGATGTGATCCGTTCTATGATGATCGGCTCCTACTCGCATAGTTACATGTGTCTTACGGCCCCCGATGTTGTAGTTACCTATGCTGGTCCCACCATGGGGTGTATCAAGTCCCATGGTGGCGGCCCGACACAATCCTAGAGTGCACAGGTATGCTACTGGTGTCCAGTGCCTTATTTTTCTGCGCCGGAGTGTGTGCACGCCTGCACCCCGTTAGAACCTACACTGCTACACCACCGCCGTCGATTTGACCTCTTACAATCAGCCCAGTAATCGTGCCCCACCCTGCCTAGTTTCAGGGTATCCTGATACACCTTCTAGGGTTACTGCTGAAAAGTGTCCCCCCGTTACTAGGTTTTCTATCTCTAGCCAACATGCTAAGTTGGTTAAGTGTTTTCTAACCTAACCC